>OW618042.2:19453183-19882273 GCA_939531255.2 Thera britannica
AGTTTTGCTTGTCATTAAATGAACCATATCGCAATGGTTCATGTAATGACAATCAAACCTACTGGCCAACACGCTCAGGATGGTGTTGGAGCTGGCCCGCACTCTGCGCACCAGGGACGTGCAGCGCTTGCGCATGGTAGCGTAGAAACAGTCTACTCGCGCTTCTGCAAACATCCCGGATGCGCTGCAGAAGCGAGGCAGCCCCACCAGCACCCTGAACGCGTTATTATATTGTATGCGAAGGGCACTGTACCTACTGCTTTTGAGTATAGTTCGCCCACAGGCTGCTCGTGTAGAAACTAGTACCTACAGTAGGCTCGGAAAAGTGTAATTTTTACATCAGTGGAGCAACGAGCAAACCTGCGGGCGATCATGTTCGCTCTAACAGACAGCGCCCTCCGTTCTCTCTCTATATCCACATCGTCTTTCAGGTCGGAGGTTACTAAATGTCCAAGATATCTAAATTGTTCCACTCTATTTAGCGGCGTTCCATACAATTTTATCGGTGGTATGTACGACGGACATTTTCCTCAGGCCTGAAAGACCATGCATTCACTCTTCTTCACATTATATTTAAGGCCATGGCTATGGGCGTAGCCCTCACAGATGCCTAAAAGCCTCCTCAGTCCACAGGCTGATGCACTCAGCAACACCATGTCATCTGCGTAGCTAATGTTATTGACACAGGTATCGTCAATGTGGCAGCCAACATAAGTGCTGCTGAGCTCATCTATCAGTGCGTTAACGTACAGGTTAAAGAGCTTGGGAGAGGTCAACCCCCCCTGCCTCACCCCACACTCCAACCTGTATACGGCTCAGAATGAGCTCCCGACCATCTCACTACATTGATCTGGTTTTTATACCAAACTTAAAGATGTTATTTAATTCTGGTGGCAGGTCAATATCTTTTAGCTTCTGCCATAAGATGTAACGTCAAACCTGTAGATGGAACCACGGTCGCGTTAGTGCCGAACAGTCCCTAAGAGTTATTCGTCGAGTGTGATTAGGATCCGATGGCGCAGTGGTCAGCGCAGCCCCGTACCGAGGGGAAGGTCGCGGGCTTAAATCCAGCTCGGCTCTTAACTTTTGGGACATTATAAAAATCTTTGTGATTTCCTTAAGTGAAGTAAACACTATAAAATCAATAAAAAATTACTAGAACTTTGTTTATTATACGGAAAACAATGATCCACGCATTTCGACGCCATACTTCTTTACTTTTCTAATAAAGCTTTGTAACTTTAAAAATGCTCACAAAAGCCCGCCTGAAGAATGTTCACTTCAAAATAAGTTTTCTCATAATTCAAAGATGCAATAAGATATAGCGGTGAGGAAACTCATACGATCTACTAATTACGGTTTACCTTTCTAGGTCGGTCCTGTCGGCCGCCTCGCGAAAGAACAAGACATTATGTATGATATTCTGCACGGTGGACCAGTTTTTGGTAAGTAATTTTATGAAGTTTTATTCAAAGTCAAATACTTATGTATTTATTCAGTTGTATCACAATTAAGGATCACTTTGAAACGTCATATAGCTAGGTGAGTCTAGGTGCCAGTTCCACGCGACCAAGCCTAGAAAAACAGGCAACTAACTACGGCTTGGATCCTACAGTTTTTTGTAAGTATGATCCTTTCAAAAACTAAAATAATAATAGCTGTGAAGTTCCAGTGTGGAGCCACTCCAACTTAGTGAGACGTAGGCAATAATACAAAACAAGCACTATTTCTGAATACGGGCCTAAGTATTTATTTATTTCTATCTATATAGGCGAGCCATGAGTAAGTAACTAACTCAGCAGGCAGGAGGCAGTAAATAGGTAAAGCAAGGTGCTTCAACGAATATTTTAACACAACTTTAATAGTACATTGTTACCTGTGGATTGAAAGTCACGAATTTAAGTCCCGAGACGGGTTTGGCGCCAGAGCGTAGCGAGGGCGCCAATGGAGCTTGAGGGACTTAAATAAGTCTTTCACCCGAGGTAAACACTGTAATTATCATTACGAATACAAGGAAAGTAAAAATAAAAACTAATTAGTTTTTTTAAACTTCTTACCGTTGTTATGGGTTTCTCCAACCTCCTTGCTGAATAAAATGTTGGAATTTGGTTCAATAACCTCTTGCTGTTAAGAAAGTTGGAACATGTTTGAATAAAAATGTGAAAATAGAACTTGTTTTTTTTTATAATTGCTGTCAGTAGAAAGTGATTCTCCCTAGGGCTGAAAGTATTACTTTCAATTAGGCCCCTCAGGCAACTTCAGACCTACTTTCCGAGTATGAGCAATGAAAAGTATCTATAAGTATGAATTACAAGTAGACTCCTATTCTGTCTTATTAGGTATTCTAGCTACTATTTTATTGGCCAAGGACATGATAAGTTTGTAGGTACAGATAAGAATGACTAGGTGAGATGTGTTTGGTTAGGTGTTAGATCGTTTTATGGCGCAGTTTTTATCATTACGATGGAATGTGAGGTATCTACCTTCCTACTAACAACCAGAAACGGAAAATTATAATTGGAATAATAAAAAATATGTGGCGATGCTGCCACGGACACTTACAAAGTCATCGAAGCTGACGCATGTCATGGGCCCGGAGGTATTAGGCTCCCGGATACCATCACGGATGCCCATAATGTAGCTTGTTTTAAATATAAATTAAAGTGTTGGCTTGTCGAGCAGACTTTCTACTCCTACGATGAATTCAAGGGCAGTAATAGAATAGTCAGGTACTGTGTAGGTACTTGATGGGTAGATACCTGCAAAAAGTTTGACATTGTAATATTCATATTCTATCTTATTTTGTAATTATCAAATCTACACTAGATTGTAGCTAAATTTATATTTTTCTATTAGTTCTATTTAAGGATTTTTTCTTTTTTCTTTCTATTTCCCATGTTGACATAAAATAATCATTATCAATAAATCACTTATAACTTATAAATATAGTTGACAATCCACACAACACTATCTGGCCCCAAACTAAGCAGAGCTTGTACTACGGGAACCAGATAGCTGATATAATACCTACTTAATATTTTTTTTGTAAATACCTACATATTTAGATTACAATATACCAGACAGAGAACAAACATCTACGTTCACCACACAAATTATTTGTTCTCGGTGGGGATCGAGCCCACGGCCTACGGCGCAGAAAGATCCCGGGGTTTAAAGTTATTTCAGCTAATAAGAGATGTTCCTTCCTTGGGTCATACCATTTTTAAGGCCTCACCGTTCCTATGTATATTTTATAACATGTCAATTTGCAATGTCTGTACCTGCTATTTTCGTATCTTATTTTTATATGCTGTGTAGATACTTTATTATAACTTTGAAGCGTAGCGTGTGTTGTCTTTGAAACTTTTGCTTTTATATTATGGCATTGCATACGTCTGAATACGTGAAGTGGCACCACACTGGAACTTCACTGCTATTATTTTAGATTATTTTTGATTTGTAAAAGGATCATATAAAAAACGGTAGGAACCGAGCCGTAGTTTGTTGCCTGTTCTTCTAGGCTTGGTCGCGTGGAACTGGCACCTAGACTCACCTAGCTTTAAGACGTTTCAAAGTGGTTCTTGGAATTGAAATGAATAAATTTTTATTGAGTTTGAGTTTGTTTTGAGTTTATGAATTCCTCTTGCAGCCGTCATGACAGTGTACCAAGACTTCTTCCACTATCGCGATGGCATCTATAGGCACAGCCAGTTCGGAGACAACCAAATGAAGGGACTCCACAGCGTGAGGATCGTTGGCTGGGGGGAGGGAAGTGGGGACAAATACTGGGTATGTTAGCCATATATCATTTTCATTATTATCAGCCTGAAGAAGTCCACTGCTGGACATAGGCCTCCCCTACACATTTCCAGGAGGAACGGTTTACAACACAACATCGCCTTCCCGCGATCTTAACAATGTCGTCTGTCCATCTGGTGGGATGATCATTTCCTACTTTCTACTCATGTTCTACTAATATTACAAATGGAATTAGTAAGTTGAAGTGGCAATGGGCAGGTCATACAGGGGCCTTATTCGCTATTACATTGGAGATTCCGTGCCCAAAACGTGTGACTTCACAACGTGATCTAAACGCAAACGCGCCTCGGTGTGGAATCGGAAAATGGTAAGTATTCTGTATGCCACAAGACTAGTTGTCTATGCCCCACGTTTGATGTTTTGGTTATTTCACATGATTCGTTCAAAATCCGACGATTGCTAAGCCGATGTCTTAAGGTTGTTCGATTCCGATACAAACTGGATTTACACAACTATGGGCAAACAAAGTATAAATGTACACTGAAATAGCTGTAATAGAATTTTACAGTGGTCTTTATTGTCGGCCAGTTATATAAAGTTGGAGAAAACTGTAGGATAACAGAAATATTAATAAAAAACCAAAAAAGTAATTTTTTCGTCATTCTTTCTAACGGGTACTAGCTTTTAGCATAGAGTCAATTTTGTACATCACTGTTTCAAAATAGACGTAAAAGTCTGTTAGTTCTTTTTCTGAAGCCCCGACTGCCACGACCAACGGCTGACACTCCAACTTTATATAACTGGCCGGTAATAAGGACCACTGTAAAAGCCTATTACAGCTATTTCAGTGTACATTAATACTTTATTCGCCCATAGTTGTGTAAATTAAGTTTGTATGGAAATCGTACCCCCTTAACGTGTTCAACGCGCGTGGTTTGGCAATAGCGAATAACGGCCAAGCTCGAAGAACCGATAACCGTTGGGAATCGAAGGGAAGGTTCTCGAATGGCGACCACGAACCGGAAGACGAAACGTCGCCCACCCACCAGGTGGACCGACGAGAGCTATGAGAGACTTCTTGGGGATCAAATTCTTAAGCCTATTTCTTTTTTCCAGCTGGTAGCGAACAGCTGGGGTCAAGAGTGGGGAGAGAATGGATACTTCCGCATCGCCCGCGGCAGTGACGAATCCGGCATAGAATCCTTCGTGCTGACAGCCCTCAGCGAAGTGGAGGTATCCCAGAAGAAATAACCCAGGGGTTACCTGGTGAAACCCCTTTGTACCATCACTAGGGTAGTGAAGACCAGCAGAGGACTGGTTTACTTGAATAGTACTAGGGATTTCGGCTAATAATCTGTTACGATTCTCAGGTTGATATTCAGAAACAGTGCGTGAGTCTGAGTCGAGCCTCAAGCATGGATTTTTTGACAGTTCTCCATTGAAATATCATAAAAATCTATGCTTTAGTCTGAGTCGAGCCTAAATTATAGATTTTATGACAGTTATCTATTGAAATATGTCAAAAATCTATTCTTGAGTCTGAGTCGAGTCTCAAGCATAGATTTTTTGACAGTTCTAAATTGAAAAATGTCAAAAATCTATGCTTGAGGCTCGACTTAGACTCAAGCACTGTTTCTGAATAAGGGCCTTACTTCCTCGTTTTCCTTCTTCTTCCTAATTAGATGGCATCTGTCCATTCGATAAATTTTGCCGGTGTCAAGTGAGGATATTATTTAACACACATTTAAGTCAACAAATAGAGATTTATTAAAATTACTATAAATCTTTTTAACTTAATAGCAGATTTCTCTGTTAACAAAATCATTAAATAGGTATGTCAACAAAAATAGTAAGTAAAATAAACAAAAAAATACATACGTATTAGAAAAAAAAATCCATCAAATGTGATAGCTTATTATAAATACTAGGTACGATCTGTACCCTATTTCTTACCTTTATCCCACTAGGTGGGGTCGGTACCACATGTATTTTTCTCCCATTCTCCCCTATCATTCGTCATCTCAGTACTCACTCCTTTCTACCACCTGGGGGCTAATTCTCGGGCCGATCTCGATCATTTTGCAATTTTATTTTATTGCTTCTTTTCACAACCCCGCACTTTTTCTACGTTTTCCGTATATCGTAGCTGTTGAGGCTTTTACGATGAGGTCGTTGATGAATTTCTCAAGGAAATCATCCATTCTCTCTTCGAAAAGAAGCAATAAAATAAAATTGCAAAATGATCGAGATCGGCCCGAGAATTAGCCCCCTGTACCCAACCTAATATTATTAGCTGAAGTTCCCAACAATTTGTTAATTTAGTAGATCTCCGAACGATTGTATTCAATACTTTTCAATTTGTAATCACAATTTATTTGAATTGATATGCACAATTCGAAGTAGGTAAATATTTACCAGTGAAAGTTTCACATCTCAAGCCCGTCACACACGTAGCTGTAATCTTATCTTATACCTTTAAACGAGAAAATCTTGTATATATAATTAATTATATATATATATATTTAGGATCTCGGAAACTGCACTAACGATTTTCACGAAATTTTGTATACAGGGGTTTTCGGGGGCGAGGAAATTACGCTGTTCGGTTCCGCTTGGTATTTAGCGTTTATGAATGAAATTATTTTTGCTTGTTGAATCATTTCTCAATATTTGACTAAAAATTTAATGGTCTTCGACTGGGTGCTGCCATTGTCGAGCGTCATCGGTGTCCATGTGGCAGTGACGTCGACAGGAACGGACTCCATGGACTATACTGCCAACGCAGTGCTGGCAGATTTTCCCGCCACGGCTCTATCAACGATATCATCAAACGGGCGCTTGCCACCATCAACGTTCCTTCTCTTTTAGAACCTGTTGGAATGGTCCGTGATGATGGCAAGCGTCCGGACGGCCTGACGTTGATACCCTGGGAGCGGGGAAGGGCTCTCGTGTGGGATGCTACATGTGTCGACACGTTAGCCCCTTCCCATCTCAGCGGTTCGGTTTTAAGGGCCGGAGCCGCGGCGGAGGCCGCGGAAGAGGCCAAGCGGCGCAAGTATGTGACGCTTTCTAGCGACTACATTATTTGTGCCGCTTGGTTTTGAAACTTTTGGTCCATGGGGTCCCAGTACAAAAAAAAATTTTAAGCAATTGTTTCCTCGGCTGGTCGACGCCACTGGTGACAAGAGGGCTGGCTCTTTTTTCGCACAGAGAATAGCTATTGCTGTTCAACGTGGGAATGCAGCCAGCGTTCTTGGCACCATGCCTCATGGACACCCACTTTTGTTAGATTTTTAAGTTTTAGTTTTTTTTGTTAATATTATGAATTTTTGTTTTGTTGTTATAAAATAAATAAAAGCAAACATCAAAAAAAAAAAAAAATTTTGGTTGGTTATTTTTTATGTCTCAAAAATTTTTTTTCGTGGATGTGTTCAGTATCAGCAGCCAATATCGCCATTTTTTTTTTGTAATTACAAAATAGTGGTGTATATTTCTATGACTTATACTGTATATTCATATATTACAGCTAGGTGTGTGTTGGGCTTTAGATAGAAACGGAAAACAGTAACATAATTATGTCTTATTTTAAGTATACAGTATTTTTTGTAAACTGCCATTTTAAAGCTTACTTCTGGCTGTAGACACATCTGACGTATGTTACTTAAGAGGTAGACCATTGTCAAACAACTTCTCGCGCGCCAAATCTAGTTTTTGAAGATTTAATATCACTGAATGTATTTATGAATAATTATAAGTTTTAAAAACTTGAGAAACCGACTTCATTGTCAAACGGCTAAACCGATTTTAATCAAATTTGTTTGGGACAATCTGGACGTAAGAATAACCTTCCAAATAAAAAAAAATGTTAAATGAGGTCGGTTTCTCTAGTTTTTTAAACTTATAATGATTTTAATAATTATATAAATTTAGTTTTTCTATAAATATGATTACCCTCACCCTCCCCACCCTTTTACCCTCAAGTGGGCGTCCCAAAATTTACTTACCAATATTATATATATATTGGTAAGTAATTTTTTTCATATATAGTATCGCAATATATATATATATATATAGTAACGCAATAGTTCAATAAATAATAATCAAATTAGCAAATAACATTGTTCGTAGAACAATTGAGCATCACAACAAAATGTTCGGCACAAATATAATTTTGCCTCAAACCGATTATTCTACCAACAAGTTTGGTTAGTTTCGTAAAGTTATATTTTGTTTTTCTAGAAGTCTTGCGAGATCCGTTGCTTTTAAATTATATTGTAATTAAGTTTTAAAATAGAATCAGATGTTTCGACAGCCTTAAAGTTAACAACTAGTCTTTAGATCCATAAATACTAAATATAAAAATAAGTAACAATTATCTCAATAAAAAATACATATAAGTAGATTAGAATTAAAAAACATAGTTAAGGTTGTTCGATTCCGATACAAACTGAATTTACACAACTATGGGCAAACAAAGTATAAATGTACACTGAAATAGCTGTAATAGAATTTTACAGTGGTCTTTATTGCCGGCCAGTTATATAAAGTTGGAGAAAACTGTAGGATAACAGAAATATTATTAAAAAACAAAAAAGTAATTCTTTCGTCATTCTTTCTAACGGGTACTCGGCATTGAATACGTGAATGAGCTTAAAACATATGTCTCAAAATAGTCGTAAAAGTCTGTTAGTTCTTTTTCTGAAGCCCCGGCTGCCACGACCAACGGCTGACACTCCAACTTTATATAACTGGTCGGTAATAAGGACCACTGTAAAAGCCTATTACAGCTATTTCAGTGTACATTAATACTTTATTCGCCCATAGTTGTGTAAATTAAGTTTGTATGGAAATCGTACCCCCTTAAGGCAGGTTTTCTTTAAGTAACACTAACCATTAGATCAATATTTCCATCTTTATTTTTTCCAAGAGTAATAAAGTAGAGGAATTATTTTTATATAATGGGTAGCGTTACTTTGAGTTGGTAAAACCGGCAGTTAGTGTAATAATAGTTCTAAATATTAATAAAACATTTATAATAATCGGGCGTTCATTAATCACGTGAGGCAATATTGGGGATTACCTAGGAGAATCACATATTATCCAAGAGAAACATTATATTACCGAGGAGAAACATATATTACCTTAGAGAAACATATTATATTACCCAGGAGAAATATATATTACCCAAGAGAAACATATATTACCGAGGAGAAACATATATTACCTAGGAGAAACATAATATTACCCAGGAGAAGAATATATTACCCAGGAGAAACGTATTATTATCCAGGAGAAACATAATATTACCCATGACAAACATATATTACCCAGGACAAAAATATTTTACCCAGGAGAAACATTATAATTACCTAGGAGAAACATATATTACCAAGAAGATACATATGTATATTACCGAGGAGAAACATTTATTACCGAGGAGAAACATATATTACCCAGAATAAACATATACATATTACCCACTTATTAGAACCTAGTATTCTTGCAATTTTAGTCTTGAGAAATAAAAATTACAATGTATTTGACAAGCCACCCGCCCTGCATGAAATTGTGTGAGGTCTGGTTTGACCCCCTTTAACATCTCACGTAATTAAATGGACGCCCAATAAGCTGCTATACATCCATGTTTTGTGACTACCAGAAAAAAAAGGACTGTGTCAGCAGAGGCTACCTAGTAATGATAATAGCACTGTCAGAAACTTTTTAATAAAAAAAATTATTAACCTAAAAACAGGAGTAATTTTATAGACTTTTTTTTTTGTATACAACAAAGTTAGCAAACAAGCATACGGCCCACCTAATGGAAAGTGGTTACCGTAGCCTATGGACGCTTGCAACACCAGATGCATCACTCGCGCGTTGCTTTCCCTTTAAATATTTTAAAACGCCCTTCTTGAAAAGCCCCATGCTGACTACTAGAAAATACTTCACTTAGTACTAACTATATATTTTCATGACATTACCTTGTAAATTTGGAATATTGCAGGCCTAGACATAAGTAGAATACATTGTACAGTCGCGGTATGAAAATGTTCGTCACCTTTGAGTCGGTTTTCGCTTGCACCAGAGTGCCTTGATCATGAACACATTTTGACATAATTTGTGACGTTAACTTATCGGTGTATTCTGTCTATTCAGTTTCAAAAGGTAGTATGTGATCGCGATACGTTGAACAAATCAAGTTGAAAATCGACGAACATTTTCATTCCGCCAACCAAACCAACAATACCTACTGAACATTTTTTCGAAATGTATTTCAAGCAATAAATTTACTTTGAGTTGGGTTAGCATTTTGGGTCAATTTTTTGTAAAATAATTTCATATTTGGCTCTAAGAACCTCGATAACTTTGTTTTTTGTTTGTTCGAGATTAAAAAGTTCTATTAACATACAGTTCTTTTTTTCTGGTATTTACTGAATAAGGGTAAATGCGAGTAGGTAAGTTATAATATAAGTTTCAACAATAATTTTAGCAATAAATTATGTAGAATGCACTTGTTAACATTTAGATTTTAATCAAACACTTAATAGTTCTCAGATTAGTCAATAAAGATGTTGGTTCAAAAAAATAACTTAACGTTTTATTTTATAGAAACTTAGTCAGCACGTATTGACCATGTCTTTCCTGTGGATTAGGCCGACTAAGCTGTCAGAATGGTATAGGTGCTGGGCAAGCCTATTTCATCTAAAATCCTGTCCCAGGCACTATAGCGTCCCGCAAGTAGGGCTTGTGTAATCAACAGCTGCCCCCCGGCGCTATAAATCGTCTACAATAGACGCAAAAAGCCTGTTTTTATTCGTTTTTATCATTATTAATATATTTAGGTACTTAAGTTTAGAATAGTCACTTTCATGTTAGTTTTTAATTAAATCTATTGGCGATATTACGGCTTGAAGGCGGCTATTTTGTTATTATCTTTAAAAATATATTTTTTGATCACAATTAAGTTTATTTTTTTACATTTAAGTAACCATTAGAAAATATAACACTTACTAGCTTTAAACTTGAAACGCGTTAATTCTATGTTTTCATTCTTACTGTCTTGTTATTTTGTCTAAAATGTTCGTGTTTCTTTTTTCTACAGTGTGCCGTCATAAATAAATACGTTTTCTTTTTTTCTTTCTTAGTTTTTATAGCGGTTGAGTTGTGTCAAGGTGCCAGTTCCACGCGACCAAGCCGACGCAAGAACAGGAAACAAACTACGGCTTGGTTTCTATACAAAACAAGGATAAAATGATCCATATATTAGATGCAAAGGAATGTTTACTTTAACCTACTCAAGATTCTTTGAAGAGGTTTGGTATTTTGTCACGATAAGCGCACCAACCGGACCAACCGGGCGTTTTGAGAACTTCCATGACTCCATATAAAACCAACTAAGTAAATAAGCCTCGTATTGAAAAATGGAGTGTAACTCAGACTTGGGATACTCCTGAGGGTAGATGGTCTACCGTGCCTAGACACGCATCTTTAAATTTTTGTATGTTTTTTGCTGTTACTGTGCCCACCTGATGTTAAGTGATAACCCTCAACCTTTTTTTTTTTTTAATACAACTAAGTTGACAAACAAGCATACGGCCCACCTGATGGGAAGCGGTTACCGTAGCCTATGGACGCCTGCAATACCAGAGGCATTACAAGCGCGTTGCCGACCCTTTAAAACTTTAAAATCAACTGTCAAATCACCGCCTCACAGGTCATGGATGTTAAAAACGTGCCCTATGATGCACGCAATTACAATAAGTAGATAGGTCTGGGGCTGACTGACTGTAGATAATCTGACGTTATATCTGTTGTTAGCATCTTATTTCTAGATATTTGGTGTCTTGGTTTGTGCTGTTTTATTCTTCGCTACCTTTTCCACGTTGGCTGCTCTTATCTGTAAAAAAAGAATAAAACTTTGAAGCAACATAAGGGAAAATATATACAAATTCAAGAAATATCGCAAAAATCACATTTTAAATCTATACTATCTATACTAATATTATAGAGAGGAAAGATTTGTACCTATTTTTGTATGTTTGTAATGAATAGGCTCAAAAAGTACTAGGCCGATTTAAAAATTATTTCACCAATAGAATGCTACATTCTACCAATTTGACATAGGCTACATTTCATTTTGAAAAAAAATTAGGGATCCTTGGTAAAATTTGAACAATGTAACCGAAATGTCTTTCGTCGAATGCGCTGCCGAAACTATTAGCGATAGAACAAAATAATGTACAACAATATTGTCTACCCCGTGCGAAGCCGGGACGGGCTGCTAGTAATAAATAAATACACAATGTGGACAATGCACACAGCACTATCTAGCCCCAAACTAAGCAGAGCTTGTACGATGGGAACCAGATAGCTGATACAATACTTGAATATTTTTTTGTACTCAGAATACAATATAACACCCAGACAGAGAACAAACAACTGTGTTCACCACACAAATATTTGTTCTCGGTGGAGATCGAACCCACGACCTTTCGGCGCAGGAGGCAGAGCTACTACCAACTGAGCTGAGGCCATATTAATCAAAGATTATTTTTAAACCCATTGTTGTCCCACTGCTGGGTAAAGGTCTTCCAAAACCTTCCACTCATTATACTCCAAGAAAATTCCCTCCATAGACAAAGGAAGGAAAGTGTTTCTTTGTTTTAACTCGGTGCTTGACTTCTTGTTCGGAAAGTAATTATTGCGCAAGGTATTTTCATTGTATGACTACCTACCGAAAAAACTACAGAGTTCGTATGGAGAAAGAAGCATTGGCAAATTGGCAAATTCATTATCTGCACTTGGTGTGCGGACTGTTTTCCGCAAGTAGGCCGCTAGCGGGCGGGGTTTTTTACGTGACATTTAATACTCAATATTCAATTCATTTATTGCATACACATGGTTTAGTTTAGGTACATACTTACATAGTTCTTATGTGTAAGTCAGTATCACATGGACCCTGTGTTTAGGGTAAAGCAACATGGAGGTAGGCCGAGGTTTATAGACAGTAGTTGGTACGTGCGTATTTGACACGTGTAGCTCGAACTTTTTTAGGTTCTACGACACGCTGGTTTCCTCACGATGTTTTCCTTCACCGTTTGAGAATACTGGCACATAAATCTTTCGACAAAAAAACTCATTGGTGCACGACTGGATTTGAAACAACGACCTTAGGATCGGAAGGCGGGGTTGGTACCACTAGACCACCAGTGCTCTCAAAGAGAAAGAAGCATGAGCTATTATATTCTATGGTCTTGTCTTTGGAAGAAGTCAAAAGACAATCACAGAAGGCTGTCTATGGTTGTGTTGTGACTTACCGATAGAGCTTGCACCCTTTTGTGTAGGTTCATCATAGATGCAGACATTGATGCTAATCTTTCTCTATTTGTTGCCATATCTGCCATCTGGAAGCAAAGTAACCAATAATGCACAAAAAACCTACAATGTTTTCTCTAGCTTGTTAGGGTTCCGTAGCGAAATGGCAAAAACGGAACCCTTATAGATTCGTCATGTCTGTCTGTCTGTCTCTCTGTCCGTCCGTATGTCACAGCCATTTTTCTCCGAAACCGTAAGAGCTAGACTGATGAAACTTGGCGAGTAGATGTATTCTGTAAACCGCGGTTTTGACACAAAAATAGAAAAAAAACTATAAATTTTGGGGGTCCCCATACTTGACACTGAAACTCAAAATTTTTTTTTTCATTGGAACCATACGTGTGGGGTATCTATGAATAGGTCTTCAAAAATGATGTTGAGGTTTCTAATATAGTTTTTTTTCTAAACTGAATAGTTTACGCGAGAGACACTTCCAAAGTGGAAAAAAGTTGGTCCCTCTTAACTTCTAAAATAAGTGAATGATAAAACTAAAAAAAATATATGTTGTACATTACTATGCAAACTTTACATAGTAATGTACAACATATAACTAGGTATATATTTGGTTTGAACGAGATCTAGTCAGTAGTTTTTTTTTATACGTCATAAATCGTAAACCACAATTTACCTTTCGACGAACTACAAAAACCTATAAATTATGTTACTTGATGCTACGGAACCCTTCATGGGCGAGTCCGACTCGCACTTGGCTGCTTTTTATGATGTACAGTCGCGGTATGAAAATGTTCGTCACCTTAGAGTCGGTTTTCGCTTGCACCAGTGCCTTGATCATGAACACATTTTGACGTAATTTGTGACGTTAACTTATCGGTGTATTCTGTCTATTCAGTTTCAAAAGGTAGTATGTGATCGTGATACGTTGAACAAATCAAGTTGAAAATCGACGAACATTTTCATTCCGCTACTATACTTGCAAGTCAATGCTGTTTGTCGTAGAACAGACAATTGCTGGAGCAAACGAATACTAGAGTGGAAACCGCGTTTAGGTAAGCGTAGTGTATGACGCACTCCGGCAAGGTGGGTCGATGATCTACGAAATGTAGCAAGCACTGGAGGAGAAGAGCCGAAGACCGGGCTCAGTGGCACGTCTTGGGAGAGACCTACGTCCAGCAGTGGAGTGGAATGCTTTGTTATAGGTGATGGTTACCACTTAATATTATAGACACTTTGTGCCTCTGAATTTTGGTTCTTTCTATTAAAGTTTCTTTCTAGAAATTAGATTTTGTTTTTGATTTTGTGACCTTTATTGTCCACTCTTCCCAGTCCTTGGTGGGCCCACCCATCATTCCTCCAATATTTTTTCTTGTTAGGAGAAAACATGAACTACAGGTATAGATAGTGCAATTCACGAAGACGCGCCCCTCGCGGGGTGCGGGGAGTTTGCTCCGAGCGGCAGTCGCGAACCGTAGTCTATTCATTGTAGTGTGCGTGTGCACTCATAGGTAATTAGTGTGTACCGATAACACTGAAACATTGACGGAAGCTTGGCACACATATACTATAAACGGTTAGGAGGAATAGTGGGGCGCGCCTTCGTGGATTGCACTATCTATAGTAGGCAACAAATATTGCACATCGGCTAATTTTGGCTTCATGGAGCATAGTGTGCATCAGAAAGAGATAGCACTCTACGAAAGCAGAAAAGCCGGTGTGCAATATTTATTGCCTACAACCGTACATAGAAACGAAGATTGATATAAAAAGGTAGTTTGATCACCAATGCATCTAAGTCAGCATCATTCTGAAGATCTTCTAGTTTTCGTCTCTCTGATGTGATCATACCTTGAACTGCTTCCTGCTTCTCCCTGTTAAATTGTGATTATATTATTATTATTATTTATAGACAAGCAGTTTTTGCTGATGTGTCTACGTCAAACAGTGTTGAACTATAGTCATTTGATTTAATTGATATTGTCATTGTTATTTTTGGTCAGTATTTAAGTATCAATATATTATTTAGTATATCAATTTATTATTTAGTAGAAAGTGGTAAGTTTGTTTTAGAAGCTATTAACTGATTCGGCGCAAACAACATTCTCAGGCAGCTTATTCCAGGTCTGGACCACCCGGTTACCAAAGAAGTTGTGCGCCACATGTGTGTTGGTAGGGTATTAGATACTAGTGGAATTCTAACCTCCAGGTATTGGAACTCTTTGCCAACGGCTGTTTTTCCTGACCACTACAATCTGGGCCTCTTCAAGGAAAGAGTGAATAGGTGTCTTCAAGACCATCCTGCTCTATCTTCTGCTACAACGTCGCTTACTATCAGGTGAGATAGTAGCCAAAGAATGGTCTATCTATATCATGTAAAAAATAACCCGCCCGACTTTGTTTTTTGTCAAGCCTTTTGCATACAAACTGCAACCCTTTGGAAATGACGTTTCAAAAATGTTTTTTTAACGCAACTTCCGCTGCAACGCTTTCATAATGTACATACACTTTTCTTAGAGAACACACTTCGAAATTTCAAGTTGCTACGACTAATGGTCGAAATAATACCTACGCTAAACTAGATTTTAGAAACTTTTCAATAATCTATGTTTGAGGCTAGACTCAGACTCAAGCATTTTAACTGTATATGGCCTTAGGTGATAATTCCACTTCAGTAATCATAAGAACAGGAACCACTCGCCCAAACCATAGTGATGCTGATGAGGTAGAAGAGTAAGACTTACGTTAATTCCTTCAAATGCGTGTTGATGGTCGTCAGAGGAGGCTCGTACAGTTCCAGTATTCCTTGAGCTAGCAGCTGCACTGTCCTTACATCCTCAGACGTTGGCGAACTAAGAAAAACAAGAGAAAACTTTCAGGACTGGGTCAATCATTGCGGATTATCTGTAAACGAGAAAAAAGGGATACCGACCTTTCCATTTTATAGTTTGTTTAAAGTCAATCAAGCACCTAGAACAAGGGAGTCATAGTAAGTAATAAACTCAGCTGATGATCAGAAATATTAACGATTGAAATGAAGTTAGCTTTAAATGAACATTTCGAATTCGATCAACAAAACAACACGCAATGTTTGATGCAATGATTCAATGACAATGACATAATGCCATGACGAACTGAGATTTTCGCTGTTTGACAGTGGCAGTGACAACAAAATGTACATTTGACAGTGATGGTGACATAATAATACTTTTGAGGTTTGACTTTGACAACCCCGCCTGCTTGTTTACTTTCCTCCTCTTCACCGTTTCACGCAGCATTAACTTATTATTATATTAAAAGTAGCTAATCACTTCTAAAATAGCTTCGTTATTCGCTATGGCGTAGCCTTTGTTTACAAGTGAAATATTATGTAATTCTTAATTTTAGATTTAACGCATTGGACTCTGTATCTGTCATGTGTGTTATTTCTATGAAAATAATTAATTTGTAATTTGTAATTACGTAGATTGAAACGGAATCCAAAGTTTTTTTCTTTGACCGCTGTCTGTTTGCTTCCCTGCCCTGCCCCTGTCCCCTTGCCCCTTGCGACTTGCGAACTCGCTCGCTTGTTTCGACGACGTTCATTTCTTTCAATTCATTTTTCGTGAATCAAGAGGGGGATTTACACAAATCTATCGTAAACTAGGTGTGCGTTATCGCCACCAACTCTTGACCAGCCGTGCTTCAAAGCTGCCACCCTGGGATTTTTACAAAAGATCGGTCAGCACCGTAAAATGACATCTGTGGCTAGAAGAACTGAGGATTCCGGCGAATTTTCGGAGGGATCACAAGAAATCGAGCATAGCAACTCGGGGAACGTGAGTACTGTGCATCGACTGGTTGTACAATAAACTTTCGTTTTGGCGCTCAAAGTATTACGCTCACTTTCTCCGTCCACTCGCGTGTCGGAATGTCCATTTCTTTTCGTTGGATTGAGGTCAATTCGACTGCCTGCACTCTGTGAAACGCTGTCGCTGTGTTTGGGCCATAGTTTTAAAAACTTCGAGCCGCCACGTAGTTCCAAAATATAAACAAACAAACATCAAAGTACCATCACAGGATGCAGTTACTCAAAGTGGAAGGGTGCTTGGCTTTACAGGAAGGTGATCCAGTGGACTCGGACTATGAGACGCCAGGAGACGTATCAGACACTGAGAATCCAGAGAACCAGGTATGAAAACCAATTTTCACCTTAATCTGATAAGCGATTCAATTTGCAAATGTATATTTTTTTATTATTATTATTATATTTATTTATTTGTAGACGAGCAGCGTTCGCTGATGTATCTGCGTCAAAAAGTGTTGAATTATATTAATTTTATATAATAGTTTGAC
Organism: Thera britannica; assembly: GCA_939531255.2. Classification (NCBI taxonomy): domain Eukaryota; kingdom Metazoa; phylum Arthropoda; class Insecta; order Lepidoptera; family Geometridae; genus Thera; species Thera britannica. The sequence continues at coordinate 19,470,605 of OW618042.2, forward strand.
TCGTTAGACGAGATAGTTAGTTGTTTCGAATAGTTTGTAGCCAGTTGTCGAGTAAATTGTAGATTTTTTATTTATTTATTTGGATAAGCTTTTTTTTTCAATTACAACAATATTGTTAATATTCTACACAGAATCTCATTAAATTACTCGAAATAACATTATTGGGAAAATCAACCCTTATTTTTAATGGTAGGCAATAGTATACAACACAAAAATCAATAAAAACTCAACCTTATTACATAACTAATAGAATCAAAATAAGACCACCTCCATATACTTTCAAATACCATAGCAATATAAACCTTATTGCCTTACAATATAGACCAAACATTAAAATTTTGAATACATCAAAAGATCTTTGAGAGAAACCAGTTTTGTATTTACGTCCATTGCAACCATAGAGTATGAAATAAACATTGCTGTTTACCTATAGATAAGCCTTGGTAGTTTGTATACATATCTGTCAATGTTGCTTGCTCCTTTCATCTTTTAATATCAAGCTAATTCTGTAAAATGTGGGTATTTCGGAAATGTAATTTGATGCTACTTAAACGGGGATAAAGACGGCAGTGGATGTGAGGTCTAGCTAAGTGAAAAACAATGATTCACAAATAACAAGTTAAATAATATAAGTTTAGAGAAACTTGAGAAACCAACTTTGATGAAATTTCCATGAGAAAAGTCTGAAAGTTCTTTTTTTATCATTCAGATATAAAAAGATTTTACTAAATCTGTTAAAAATGATGGTGGTGTGGAGTATACCAACTACTCACATTTTGAGCAAAGACCTCAAGTAAAGTTTGTTAAAATACCACTGAAAATACACAACAGAACTGAAAATAACACCAGAAAACCAATTAAAATGAAAAAGCTACACACATCAACATTGTCGAGGGATATTCAACACTTTGTTGATTTTTACATAATAGAAAATAATGTATTTAAAAAACTAGATATGGCAAGAATCTTTATTGTGTTTTATTTGTTAATAATAATGAAATAAAACTGTTTGAAATTATTTAATAATAAAAATTAAAGTAGGACAAAATCTCAAAAAATCTGAAAATCAATTCAAAATGGAACATCTATAGGACAATGTTGATATGACTTCCCAGAATGACATAAAACATGGATTCATTTTCTGTCACTTTTTTATGGCCTAGGGTAAAAAGTTGATTGCCAAACTTTTGCAATTCATTATAGAGCTAGAAAATTGTACATTTTTCTAGCTATGGCTCTATTGAATTGTTAAGCTGAGGTCAGATATTTTGTGATAACTGGATCAAGGTCGTAGAAAATTTGCAATGTTATGCTAATTTTTATTAAATTTAATAGCGGCCGCCCGCGACTTCGCTTGCCCCGTTACTGATACTTTTTCGGGCTAAAATAAATATTGTGAATAATCTACACATCAGTATCTATCCTCAAATTGAGCAGAGCATGTATTATGGGAACCAAATAGCTGATATCTTAAACCTTTAAACGAGAAAATCTTGTATATATATACAGGGTGTCCCATAAGTCAACGTCCAGCCGAAAACGGACGATAGGCCAAGTTATGACAGCTATCAAAAAAATATAAAAAAAAATATTTGTCATTTAATTTTCGAGTTATGAGTATTTTAAAAAAACAAGAAAAACTGACACCTTGTGATGATCTTTTAAGTCCTGTGACTACAAATATTAACTTTTCATGAAACTTTTTTTTGCACCGTAAGCATGAATAACCCTTCTGTAAATTACAATTCAAAATTAAGCCATAACTGCCTCAGTTTTTAATGAAATCGTGGAGTTTTGGCCAACATTTCATTTCAGATAATTACATCACCAACTTTAACCATCTGTACCGCAAAAAAAATGTACTACACTATCATGGCAAGTAACTTTAAAAAATGGCGCATTTATCCAGGATTTCAAAATAGTATAATACTTGCTAGAGTACTCTTTAGTTTTGGAAATAAAAAATGTTTTTTCAACTAAACCGGATTTCCAATCAATTTTATTTCATGAGATAAAATGTTTGTACCCTTTAAATTATGGACTTAAAATGCCTACGCTGCGTTTTTAAGTCGCTCACAATTTACAGGTACAAGTAAATACCATTTCGACAATGCAAGTAAACAGATAGAGCCACCATCTTGTCGAAAGAGTAATAACCATGGGTGTTCAAGTAATTTGTTAGTTTTAGGTGAAAGTTTGAAATAAAATTCAATAGGATTATTAGATTCATTTAAGACTGCACTTCAAGTTTTAAATGGAACGCCTCAGAGCGAGGTAACGCCACATGAGTCATGTTTTTTCGTGCGTGCAGCCGGCTCCATCGAATTAAAAGACGTTGTCACGTCAATAACCATGTAATAAGACCGGCGACGGGCGAAGGCAAACTTTAGATTAAAATCACGATTGAAGTAATCCTATGATTGAATTTTATTTCAAACTTTCACCTAAAACTAACAAACTACTTGAAAACCCATGGTTATTACTCTTTCGACAAGATGGTGGCTCTAACTGTTTATTTACATCGTCGAAAAGGTATTTACTTGTACCTGTGAATTATGAGTCACCTAAAAACACAGCGTAGGCATTTTAAGTCCATCATTTAAAGGGTACAAACATTTAATCTATTGAAATAAAATTGATTGGAAATCCGGTATAGCTGAAAAAACATTTTTTATTTCCAAAACTAAGGAGTACTCTAGCAAGTATTATACCATTTTGGAATCCTGGATAAATGCGTCAATTTTTAAAGTTACATGCCATGATAGTGTAGTACATTTTTTTTGCGGTACAGACGGTTAAAGTTGGGTGATGTAATTATCTGAAATGAAACGTTCGCCAAAACTCCACGATTTCATTAAAAACTGAGGCAGTTATGGCTTAATTTTGAATTGTAATTTACAGAAGGGTTATTCATGCTTACGTTGCAGAAAAAAGTTTCATGAAAAGTTAATATTTGTAGTCACAGGACTTAAAAGATCATCACAGGGTGTCAGTTTTTTCTGTTTTTTTTAAATACTCATAACTCGAAAGTTACATAACAAATATTTTTTTTTATATTTTTCTGATAACTGTCATGACTTGGCGCATCACCCGTTTTCGGCTGGACGTTGACTTATGGGACACCCTGTATATATAATCAGAATCTCGGAAACGGCGCCAACGATTTTCACGAAATTTAGTATACAAAGGTTTTTGGGGGCGATAAATAGATTTAGATAGGATTATTTTTTAGAAAATGACGAGAAGTTGGTGTTTTGCAATAATCAAACATAAACTCAATATACGACTGTTCCTGCCATCTATTGGCGATTGTGAGCAACTAACTGCAAGCTATTCCAGCAGATGGCGTTGTTAATTAAAAATAAGCCAATAAAGATACGACTCTTCCTGACATCTATTGGCAAATAATAATACATTTTTTTTTAACCCCGAGCGAAGCTCGGTCATACCAGCTCGTAATACTTAATACATATTTATTTGGTAAATATGTACCTAGAATACAATATAACACTCCGACCGAGAACAAACATCTGTGTTCACCACACAAATATTTGTTCTCGATGGGGATCAAACCCACGACCTACGGCGCATAAGGCAGAGCTACTATCAACTGAGCTGAGAGACCAGCCGAAAGTAAAACGAGATCTACAATAAAGTTCGAATTGGTCAAGCTTTATGAACAAAGAACTTAATTGTGAAAGTAAATTGATATAATCTCGTTCAGATCGCAGACGTGTTAGAGAAAGGCCAGGGGGCTAATTCTCGGGCCGATCTCGATCACTTTGCAATTTTATTTTATTGCTTCTTTTCACAACCCCGCACTTTTTCTACTTTTTCCATATATTGTAGCCGTCGAGGCTTTTACGATGAGGGCGCTGATGAATTACTAAAGGAAATCATCCATTCTCTCTTCGAAAAGAAGCAATAAAATAAAATTGAAAATGATCGAGATCGGCCCGAGAATTAGCCCCCAGGTTAGGAGTACCCTAAACCGACGAGCATGTATGAAGAATGTTATGCGAGTGAATGAAGCGAAGGAGGTTTGTCAGGATCGTAGCAAGTGCAAATCCGTGATCTCTGCCTACCCCCATGGGAATGAGGCGTGATTTTATGTATTTTTATTACTTATCCTAAATGCAATAACTCCTTATTTTTCATATGTTTTGTCATTTTTGGCGTTTAGGTAAGCGTAGTGTAGGACGCCCTCCGGCAAGGTGGGGCGACGATCTGCGAAATGTAGCAAGCACTGGAGGAGAAGAGCCGAAGAGCGGGCTCAGTGGCACGTCTTGGGAGAGACCCACGTCCAGCAGTGGACTAATATAGGTTGATGATGATGATGATGTTTGTCACTCAAGTCAAGGCATTCCCGCATCTTCAAAGATTTGCGCACATCTTCACTTCTTCCTAATTAGATGGCATCTGTCCATTCGGACAATTTTGCTAATCTCAAGAGAGGATAAATACTAAAAAAGTAAGGTCGGCCGTCATACGCTGTGAAAAAAAAAAATGGTGGCCGTTTGTTTTCAAAAACAACGGAAATATTTTCTATCCAATCAGAAGTTGTTGTTTTCTCTGTTGCGAAAATGCGTTACGTAGAAACGGTCGAAATGAGTTGCTGTCTCATCTTTTCTCCATACAATAGAGAGTGACAAATAGGTGAAACGATAACATTTTTTAGACAAAATATTGTAAAATTAAAGTGGGCTTAATTAAACTTGCCCTTCAAGATGTCACAGCATTATGCTGAGTCAAGACCCTTTTGCTGCTGTAGCAAAAATTAGCACTTTTCCAGTATCGATGTATCTATTTGTATCTTTCTTCTATGGACTTGTATTTTACTGGTTTATGTGTGCTTATTGTAAATAAATAAATGTCTATGTCTAACGCCTTATCCCAATAATTGAAGGTCACGTGCACCGTTAAACGTGACCATGAGATCGCACATGCGCAAAGGGTTCTTTTCATATTTTAATCTCTACTCACGAAGGGTTGTTCAATAAGATAATGATGAACGGACGTAAGATCTACATAACTATAGGTAGTACTTATGCTTATTTCTATTCCTATTTCAAGGATTATACCATCGATTTTACACGTGGATGTGATTAAGCCATGGGCGAGTGGTGTTTTAGCTCGGAGGACCGACAACCGTTGGCGAAAATGCTTTTTTTTTTACAAATCCACATAAAATAATAGTTATTTGTTATGCAAGTAAAACCGCGTGGCCAATTTAAGCGAAGGATTCTAAAATTGAACCAAAAATAAACAATTAGAATCGTGAGCGTTAGCGAAGGAATCAAAAGAGGACGAGGTGAAAAATCTTTGCACTCGAGTGCAACACGTAACTTTTCATCCCACCTCAGCGAGGAAATTACTAAAATACATAAAGGATAATGGCGCGCGTAAAAAAAATTAAAAAACGATGTTCTAAATTCAATTTTACTTTATCCTCTATAAAATATATATAAAAATGCGTTTGCACTCAGATATCTAAGAGCAAAAATAATCTTTCCGAGATAAAAATAATTAAACTGCTACAACAATCCATCAATCATCAATCAATCATCAATGCCATTTTATCAATTTATTTAGGCCTTAACAATTTTATAGTTGAAAAAAAAGGATGCGTTTGAACAGGGGGTACATTAACTGGCCGTATACAACGTGTATCAAAATATGTGTACTATCCTGAAGGGGGGTGAATTTCCACCCCCCGGGGAACAACTTTTGTTCAACGACTTTTCGGACTTCGATTGGTATCTCTGAAAAAAACTGCAACGAAGTTTCAACATTAACAGCTGACTTTATACAAAGTGACAACCCTAAACTCAGCTACAGAGGTAGTAGGTAGTAGTAGTAGACCTACAGAGGTAGTAGGTCAAGGGGTCAAGGGGTTACAAAGATAGGGTTGTCAATTTATTTAGGCATTATGAAATTAAATATTTTTGTATGGGAAACTGAAAATAGGAATTTTTAATTATCTCCCCTCCACAACTGATCACCATTGTGGTCTGAAACCCCCCACCTTCGCATAGTACACATATTTAGATACACCTTGTATTAACCAGACCCGACTTGAGGTTTCCATAGTAAACGCTTTGCTTAATTAGGTGCTAGATGGTGCTTTAAAGTGTACATTATTGCTTACAGGAACCCGGAACCGAGAGACGTGTGGATGATGACGAAGACCGTAGCAATCCGCAATACATACCCAAACGAGGCACCTTCTATGAACACGACGATCGTACCGCCGACAAGTAAGTCTTCTTTCATATCATCATCATCATCATCAGCCTGAAGAAGTCCACTGCTGGACATGGCCTCCCCTACACATTTCCAGGAAGAACGATTCTGAGCCCTTTCCATCCATCGACTTCCCGCGATCTTAACAATGTCGTCGGTCCATCTGGTCGGTGGGCGCCCTACGTTTTGTCTTCCGGTTCGTGGTCGCCATTCGAGAACCTTTATTCCCCAACGGTTGTCGGTTCTAGCTATGTAGCCTGCCCATTGCCAATCCAACTTACTAACTCTACGACTCTCTCATTTACATACATACATAAAGTCACGCCTCATTCCCATGGGGGTTGGCAGAGATCACGGATTTCCATTTGCTACGATCCTGACACACCTCGCATCATTCACTTGCATAACATTCTTCATTCAAGCCAGGTCAGGAGTACCCTAAACCGACGAGCATGTATGAAGAATGTTATGCGAGTGAATGAAGCGAAAGAGGTGTGTCAGTATCGTAGCAAGTGAAAATCTGTAATCTCTGCCTAAACCCATAGGAATGAGGCGTGATTTTTTAATGTACCTATGTATGTTTGGGGTGGAGCCGACAAAACACATCTCCTAGAAGTAGAGAGGGCACAACGTGCTCTCTTGAAAGCTATACTAGCTTTACCTTTTAGATACCCAACTGTGGACCTATACGCAAGATGTGGAGTTTACACAGTAAGAAAGCTATATATAGCTAGTTGCATACAAAGATACCATAAAGAAACAGTCCCAAACCTACCGATGTCAACCAAGAGAGTTGATAAATGCCCAGTGCCGAGGTGTAGAAGTGCTATTGCGCAACGGCAGTACTCTCATCTCGCGCCAATATTTTACAATAAGATAAACGCCGAAAAAAAAATAAAAGACATGTCGAAGATTAAGCTAAAAGATACGATAAAGATCTGGCTGGACGACAAAAACTATGACGAAGTGGAGAGTCTCTTAGTGAAGGTAGTATGACGGCTAACTGATTCATTTAATTAGAGAACCTACAAAACACACACCCACACACCCACTCTCCCCCATGCACAACCTCCCCCACACACACACCCCCACACATACACACCATCCCCCACACACACCCACACATCCAAACCACGCAGTTTAACAATTACTATTAAAAAAAAAAAAAATGTTCAATGCTGTGCTATTATGTATTTCCCTGCTTTTATGTTCAGTTTTTATATTATGTAGTTTAAGGATATGTAGTTGTTATCGTAGATTTTAGGTCACTAATTGTAAAACCCTAGCCATAGTTTTTCTTTTGTTTATTTTTATAATTGTATTTTCATGTTTGAAAGAGGCGTTACTTCCTGCAACACAGCGCAAGCTAAAGCAGAAAGGCGCGTTGCACCTAACATTATGCATGCTTTTATGGAAATAAATATTTTTACATTTACATTTTACATTTACATTTTACATGTACATGTTACTACAGATAATGTACTTACATCATAACCGCACATAACGCATCTGTGGTCTCATACACATTCAAGCGAAAGTGATTCTTATTTACATCGCATTAAGACACATAGTTTAATGTTTCTATCCCCCCGCTACGCTGTTATAGTCTTTATGACGTGGGAATAAGGTTTACAATGTGAGTGAGTTTTATTGACCAATCTGTTCATCCATGCGTTGTAGAAAGTTGGGTCTTACTGAAAATTCAATATTAATTGATGCGTTTTGTTTTTGCCCTTCAAGTTTCAATATTTATGTAATTTCTTGATTCAGTATGTGTTCAATGAAGCGAGGGCTCTAAATACAAACTGTAACATTATATTTAACTAGCAGCCCGTCCCGGCTTCGCACGGGGTAGACAATATTGTTGTACATTATTTTGTTCTATCGCTAATAGTTTCGGCAGCGCATTCGACGAAAGACATTTTAAGACTCATTTTTCTACACCTTCGGTTACATTGTTCAAATTTTACCAGGGATCCTTAATTTTTTTCAAAATGAAATGTAGCCTATGTCAATGAAGAATGTAGCATTCTATTGGTGAAAGATTTTTTTAAATCGGCTCAGTACTTTTTGAGCCTATTCATTACAAACATACAAACATACAAAAAATAGGTACAAATCTTTCCTCTTTATAATATTAGTATAGATAACCCTTTTATGGCTATAAGGGTGGTAATTTTTTTTTTTTCGGCAATTTTTCATCATCCGCACTTAATGTGCGGGCTGGTTTTTCCCAAAGTAGGCCTCTGGCGGGCCCTTTTTGCGTGACCCTTGACACGTGTTGCTCGAACTTTTTTAGGTTCTACGACACGTCGGTTTCCTCACGATGTTTTCCTTCTTTAGGGGTGGTATTCCGGGTGTTTAACTTGCGAAAGACGTTTGTTACACGACTTTTGTAATACTATTAATTTGTGTGGCATGAAAATAAATCACCTTTGATTTGATTTGACTTTAGAAACCAGTTACTTTTCATTTTCAGCTTAGTTGATAGTTGCTCTGCCCTCTGCGTCGTAGGTCGTGGGTTCGATCCCCATCGAAAACAAATATTTGTGTGGTGAACACAGATGTTTGTTCTCTGTCTGGGTGTTATATTGTATTCTAAGTATAAATTTGCAAAAAAAATGTATTTAAGTATTTTATCAGCTCCCATAGGTTCCCATAGTACAAGCTCTGCTTAATTTGGGGCTAGATAGTGTTGTGTGGATTGTCTAAAATATAATATTATATTTTGAAATTCTAGAGAATTTTAGAGAAAACTTACTACCACATAAAATAATAGTACCGTATAGAACAGACGCTAATTCTAACTTAGTTTCTAATTCTAGTTGAATTTGTACAGTATTCAAGCAAAGGTTTGCGCTTGATCTTAATTAACTTTATTTAGAAAATTGCGAAAGTTACCATAACGGCTCATTGGAGGCAATGTCTTATTCTTTCTGCCCTTATCCCACTTCATGTGTGGTCGGCACAACATGTCTTCCTCCTCCATTCCCCTCTGTCAGCCGTCATCTCTGCATTCACTCCTCTCTTATCCACGTCATCTTTCACACATTTCATCCATGTTTTCTTCGGTCTACCTCTTCTCACATATACATCCACATCCATACTCATCACTCTCCTAGTCACATGACTTTCATCTCTTCTCATGACAAATCTTTAGGTTTTTTTGTATAGGACTGTTATTATTTGTTCCAGTGGCGAAGAGACTACGAATACGACGTCAGAGCAATCGACAGAGAAGGAAGGCAGCGAGACAGGGACGGAACGCCGCCGACCGCCGCGCAAGAGTGACGTCATCAACAAGTGGTCGCACGACAAATACAACGAGAACGAACAGGTCGGTGCAGTCTCTAGCTATGTGTTCTTTGTCTGGGGTGTTATAATTGTATCAGAAGTAATTTGTGTTGATGTATAGTTGATTAGAGGTTGGTACACCAAGGAATTAATAAATATGTTTTTTTTTTGTGGTCTATAAATATATTTTCTTTTTTTCTTTATCTATCTATCTTTTGACTGCCTTCACAGCTCAGTTGGTAGTAGCTCTGCCTTCTGCGCTGGAGGGCGTAGGTTCGATCCCCACCGAGAACAAATATTAATTGTGCGGTGAACATAGATGTTTGTTCTCTGTCTGGGTGTTATATTGTATGTATGTAATTACAAAAAAAAGTATTTAAGTATTATATCAGCTATCTGGTTCCCATAGTACAAGCTCTGCTTAGTTTGGGGCTAGATAGTGTTGTGTGGATTGTCTATAATATTTATTTATTTTATTTATTTATCTATCTTTTTGTTGATAAGATGCCGAAATCTCGCGACGAGCTAGTTTCTATCTACGGGTATGACATAAGAAACGAAGACGCACCGCCTCATGCACGACGGAACAGAAGATATGGGTGAGTCCATTGTCAAATCTGGTGGGCGCCCACCCACCAGATGGACCGACGACATTGTTAAGATCGCGGGAAGTCGGTGGAAAGAGCTCAGAATCGTTCTTCCTGGAAATGTGTAGGGGAGGCCTATGTCCAGCAGTGGACTTCTTCAGGCTGATGATGATGATTGTCAAATACCAATGGCAGATATTTAGATACTATGAAACCCTTTCACCACACTGGGTTTGAAAAAACCAGTGACACGATAAGAAAAAATGTGGCAGATATTCTGCCTGTATGCGGAATTCATAAACTTGACCATGAGTTTTTCTGTCACAAAAAGTTTATGCGCTATGCCAGTACTCTCAAACGGTGAAGGAAAACATCGTGACGAAGCCGGCGTGTCGTAGAACCTCAAAAAGTTCGAGTGACACGAGTCAAGGGCCACGTAAAAAGGGCCCGCCAATGGCCTACTTGCGGAAAACCAGTCAAGTCAAGTGTGGATGATGAATTTGTCGATTAGCTAACATTCTATTTGCACTATTTTCTTGCTGACAAGGTGGTTCCGAAATGGACGGTTAGTCAAGGACTTTCTTTAGGCATGTGCATGACTTATTACAGCTTTGTCTTGTCAGCCTGTTGAAGTCAAGTTAAAGTCTACACCACTATTTTGTAACTACCAAAAAAAATAGGGTAATGTAGTAGGGGTAGAACATTATGAATGTGCAATCAGAATTTTTAGTTTCGATAAAGTGACAAAAAAAATTTCAGAAATCCTGCATAAAATTATGGAAACATTAGTTACGTAGTACTAGAGAGAAAAAAAACTACGCTGTTCGGTTCCGCTTGGTATTTAGCGTTTATGAATGAAATGATTTTTGCTTGTTAAATCATTTCTCAATATTTGACTAAAAATTTTGGTTATTTAAAAATATTTTTTTTATGTCTCAAAAAAATTTTTTTTTTCGTGGATGTGTTCAGTATCAGCAGCCAATATCTACATTTTTTTTTGGTAATTACAAAATAGTGGTGTATATGTATTCAGTATCACAAAAATCACTTTGAAATGTTTTAAAGCTAGGTGAGTCTAGGTGCCTGTTCTTCTAGGCTTGGTGGCGTGGAACTGGCACCTAGACTCACTTAGCTTTAAGACGTTTCAAAGTGATTCTTGTGATACCATTGGATAAATACAAATTAGAATTAGAATTTGCTTTGCTGTAGTCCGGAGATGATGATGATTCTTATGTATAGTGAACTGCCTTCATAGCTCAGTTGGTAGTAGCTCTGCCTTCTGCGCTGGAGGGCGTGGGTGGTGGGATCGAACCCACGCCCCACCACTAGGCCACCAGCGCTCTCAGTAAAAATAACTACTCTCTGTGGTCGGCACTTCATGACTGAAGATCGTGATCCCTAGGATGTCCTTGTTGTACAGACTGGACGGCCTGCCTCCAGCGCGTCCTATTTGTAGCCATGTTCACCACATCATAGAACTGGCTTCTCCCCACCACGTTCCTTTCTTTAAGTTGGTCAGTCCACCTAGTTGGGGATCTACCGCGAGACCGTCTTCCTTCCACGTTCCCAACGATGACCAGTTTTTCAAGGCTTTGGTCGCCGCGCCTTGCTATATGGCCGAAGTACGAGAGTATACGGCGGTGACATATCGTGGATAGCATATCCTTAACTTTCAGTTGCGTAAGAATTGATACGTTGGTGCGTTTTGCAGTCCACGGTACTCGCAACATTCGCCTCCAGCACCACATCTCGAACGCATCAATTCTTTTCCTCTCTCTAGCTAGCTAAAAATAACTACAAACTACTGAAAATTGCATAAAGTTTACGTATAGTTAGGCAACAAATATTGCACATCGGCTAATTTCGGCTTCATAGAGCGTAGTGTGCGTCAGAAAGAGATAGCGCTCTACGAAATCAGAAAAGCCGGTGTGCAATATTTATTGCCTACAACCGTACATGCTAATGTAGAGTCGTGACTGTGTAGACTTTCTGCTAAGCCAGCAGATAGGGGAAACTATCGTTTATTGCATGGTTATAAAAACACAGAAAATACATTATGATATTGCACAGGAGTCCAGTTAATGTACGGCCTGTTAATGTACGCACTGTTAAAACGATGCCACTTTTTTCCACTGAAAAATTGTGAATGCCCATGTACACTGTCGCAGATTAATATTTCGATTATTATTATTTTTATCTAGCACTAAACAGACAGCCCCTTTGAGGTTATTGGGAAAAAAACATTCTCTGGCACTGCGGCGGCCGCTACTGCGGCACGCTCGCTCTGCTCGCTCGCCATGTGCTTAATTTTTATGTTCTAACATAACCTAACCTATCCAAGTCGGATCCGCCCTATAAAGTATCAAGGACAAGGTATAAGTATCCAGTGCCAGAACAAAAAAGTAAATGATCATGTTTGAATTGCTCCAGTGTGCATGTGGCTTAACTGGCATCGTAATAACTGTGTGTACAGTCGCGGTATGAAAATGTTCGTCACCTTAGAGTCGGTTTTCGCTTGCACCAGTGCCTTGATCATGAACACATTTTGACATAATTTGTGACGTTAACGTATCGGTGTATTTTGTCTATTCAGTTTCAAAAGGTAGTATGTGATCGTGATACGTTGAACAAATCAAGTTGAAAATCGACGAACATTTTCATACCGCCACTATACATTATTGCCTCCCTTGCACAGTCGCGGCCCCAACAAGTACACTCGCACGTGGGAAGACGAAGAGGCGTACAAGCGTCAGACGGCGGCGCAAGCTCAGCCGCGGAAACCACCCACTGCTGAGGACTTCCCAGAACTTGACGCCGCTAAGAGGCAGCCGTGAGTCTTAAACACACCTTTTTACAGACATATCGTAGAACTTGCGTTATTGAAAAGGATGGACATAGAAAAGTCCCTACGTGTTAGAAAAGGATAGACCTATATTTTTGCATTGATGCTGTTCCTGTTAGTCGTAGCGTGATATTATACAGGGTGTCCCTAAGTCAACGTCCAGCCGAAAACGGGCGATGGGCCAAGCCATGACAGCTATCAGAAAAATATAAAAAAAAATATTTGTCATGTAACTTTCGAGTTATGAGTATTTAAAAATCATAGGATTTCTTCAATCGTCCGATCCTGGCTAAATGCGCCATCTTTTAAAGTTACTTGCCATGATAGTGTAGTACATTTTTTTTGCGGTACAGACGGTTAAATTTGGGTGATGTAATTGTCTGTAATGAAATGTTGGCTAAAACTCCACAACTTTATTGAAAACTGAGGCAGTTATGGCTTAATTTTGAATTGTAATTTACAGAAGGGTTATTCATGCTTATGCTTACATTGCAGAAAAAACTTTCACGAAAAGTTAATATTTGTAGTCACAGGACTTAAAAGATCATCACAGGGTGCCAGTTTTTCCTGTTATTTTTTTAAATACTTATAACTCGAAAGTTACATGACAAATATATTTTTTATATTTTTCTGATAGCTGTCATGACTTGGCCCATCGCCCTTTTTCGGCTGGACGTTGACTTATGGGACACCCTGTATAGCCTTTTGCCTTCCTCGATAAATGGACTATCCAACACAAAAAATATTTTCCATTCGGACCAGCAGTTCCCGAGATTAGTTAGAGATATTAGTTCAACCAAACAAACTCTTCAGCTTTATAATTTAGTATAGATTAGTAACGATTTATAATATATCCTGGTTATTGATAATTAAATGGTTTTTCTTACAGTCGCAAACAACGAACTCCTCGCTCGCGTTCGCAATCTCAGCCCGAATCGAACGACTCGAGTATATCTACTTCTGCCAGCGGCACGCCCATACGGCGTTACGCTTCTATGCGTAGCCCTAAACATCGACCATCTCCAGCCATCAAGTCAGGCGTGCGGGCAACCGTACGAACGCCCCCTATGAGACCTGCCCGTCGGGAGAGCGGAGACGTTAGAAACAGAGAAGAGGGGAGAAACAGAGAGAATGATCTCAGAAAACATGGAAGCGAAAACGCGAGAAATAAGGAAAACGATGTCAGAAGAGATAACGACAGAAAGAGTGATGGAAAGGGAGAAAGAGAGATAAGAATTGTGAGGGATGATGTTAGAAGAGGAGATAACGTAAGGGAGGAACGGAACAGAGAAAGTGGGGATGTAAGAAATAGGGATGGTGATGTGAGAATTGTGAGGGAGGATAGGAACAGAGAAAGTGGGGATGTGAGGAATAGGGGGGATAATGAGAGAGTTGTGAGGGAGAGCGGAGATGTTAGAAGGGATCAGAGAGAGGTGAGGGAACTCAAGATGCCAGCTATTGAGAAACTTACCATCGCTGTCAGTAACAGGTGAGTAATTTTAAGTTTTTGCTTTTGACGTGACAACGTCGTATAATTCGATGGAGCTGGCTGCACGCACGAAAAAACAAGACGTCATGCGGCGTTACCTCGCTCTGAGGCGTTCCATTGCGCGGCTTGAAGTGCAAGCGAGAGCGCGGAACGAGCGACAAAGAGGCACGCACGGCCTCCGCGTTCGGCAGCGTTCGACATCTGTCTCTCTCCTACTTGAGTGAGCGATGCGTCCGCGTGGACAGCTGTATGACGTTGTCACGTTCAACTATCGTCAGTAAACCGACTTTCCAGACAACCGATTTTTTTCATTTAACTTTGTGTAACATTAAATAAATATGCAGTTATTGTTCTCTTGTAAATCGAGTATGTCTCCTTTCACGACTTTTCCCTCTCGTGGTTTCGGACTTGGCCATCACCGGCCTTCTTAAAAACCACCCTGTATAAACAACAGTACATTTCACCCTGTTAGTAGGTAGCATATTAATCCTACATATAAATAAGAGCACTGGTGGTACGACCTTAGGGTCGTGGGTTCAAATCCAGTCGTGTACCAATGAGTTTTTCTGTCAAAAAATGTATGTGCACTATGCAAGTACTCTCAAAACGGTGAAGGAAAACATCGTGAAGAAACCGGCGTGTCGTAGAACTTAAAAAAGTTCGAGCAACACGTGTCAAGGGTCACGCAAAAAGGGTCCGCCAGCGGCCTACTTGCGGAAAAACCTGCTCGCACATCAAGTGCCGATGATAAAAATTTGCCGAATTTGCCGTGTCCAAAAGAGTCTATTTGAGACCCGCTCTCTCTTGAATCCTTTGGGCACTGTAAGAAGAGCCCGTGAGTATATGAATAAGCGTGCATATCACCCTGCCACTAATAAGAATTTGTTTCTCAGTGAAGGCGCGCCGCAACGAAAAGTGTTAGCTATGGTGGCACAGCAAAGGCCAGTTCCTACTGAACATGCCAAAGGAAAAACCATTCCGCAGGTGTGTACCAGCTTTAGTATAGGTAGCGGCACATAACTCTAGCGCTGACCGTTATTGCGCAGATGTCAAAAATAAGGTACGTGAGGGAGGCTAGCGGTATGAAGGGCGGGCGTGCGTAGCGCTGATTGGCTCTCCAGTCGCACTCCGCTCTCTGTACCAATAGGACACTCTGCACACATCCACACATCCAGTGTGCGCGACATGCGGACACTACGACGCATGCGCAGCTATTCCCTCCGCGTATCGCTCACCGCTAGAGTTATGTGCCGCTAGTTATAATAGTATTTTTTCAATACACCCCATAACTGGGTTAATTGCGTATACTTAAAAATAAAGTAGGTACAAGATGAAAATAAAATTTGCTTGGACAGGTTGTTAAATAAAAATAATCAGCTATCTGGTTCCCATAGTATAAGCTTTGCTTAGCTTGGGGCTAGTGTTGTGTGGAAGTGTACCAATATTTATTTATTTATTTGTCTGCAGGGTCCTCCATTAAACTCTGCAATTAAACCAACGCAGCAGAAACCACAGCCAGCGCAACCAGCTGGTGAGAACCTTTATCGTTCTTAAGTGTATACACCTATTTTTTGATATACTACCTATAGAAACAAACAAGATTCCAGAAAAACTCAAACTTCAAAAAAGTATAATATTTTTGAATAAACCTTTGAGAGATGTTTCTACTACAAACTTACTACACACTATTTTGAAAAAGTTTATTATAGAAAAAACTAATTAAACGATATTTTTTTTAATTGAATCCTAGCTAGATCGATTTATCGCCTCTGAAAACCACTGTATACAAAATTTCATAAAAATCGTTGGAGCCGTTTCCGAGATTCAAATTATATATTATTATACAAGCTTCTCTCGTTTAAAGGTATAAGATTTATTTTGTTACCAGGTTCGGAATCCCGCGGCGGCAGCAAACGTTACAGCAGTCTTCGTCAGCGCCCTCTAGCGGAGCCTACCTATACGCCGCAACAACAGCCGCAACAGTTGCAACCGTTGCAGCAACAGATACAGCAGCCGTTGCAGCAATCGTTACAGCAGCCGTTGCAACAATCGTTACAGCAACCGTTACAGCAATCGTTGCAACAACCGTTGCAGCAACCACAGCACAGATACGCTGGACCTCCTGGTGAGTTATAAATAAATATAATTATAAGTTTAAAAAACTTGAGAAACCGACTTCATTGCCAAACGGCTAAACCGATTTTAATGAAATTTGTTTGGGACAATCTGGACGTAAGAATAACCTTCCAAATAAAAATATAATTTTCTAAATCGGGTCATAAATAACGGAGGCAGGCAGTTACAAACATTAGAGAATTATTAAAAAAAAAATGGCAACACCGATTTAAATAAAACTAAAATGGGACCAATCTGGAAGCAGTACCTTTCAGATAAAAAAATATTTTTTCAAATCGGCTTACAAATGACGAAGTTATGGGGTAACAAACATTAAAAAAAAAAATACAACTGAATTGAGAACCTCCTCCTTTTTGATTGGAAGTCGGTTAAAAAACATCCATCCATCCATTCTTACAGCGGCTTCCATATTTTAATTTATTGCTGTTTTTGTAGATAATGGTACAGAACCCTTCTTGGGCAAGTCCGACTAGCACTTCGCCGGTTTTTTGTTTTTTTAATACTGTCCATGTTGTCTTGAGTTTAGCCATAATTATGGTTGGTTGGTTTGTTTTTTGCTTGGATAGGACCTACTTTATTATTTGTGATTGTTGTTTTTTTTTGCCTTTTCAATGTAGCCTGTGTAGAAATAAAATATGCCACTATTGGAGTTTTACAATAGGTTCCTATTTCTCACTTAATTGCCCTAAAAATAAAATAGTCTTTAATTTTCATAATAATCGGCAAATGGGTTTGTGATCCCCGCTTGTCTTCCAACTAAGGCTTCACCAAAAGGTGTAGTAAAATATGTTGTGTGAAATAAATATATTTTTTTTCTTTTTATTAATTTTCTATTATGTTTTGTCCAGGTGGTGGAGATTTCTCAGCGTCGAACAACGCGGGTCACAACCCAGCCCAGCTCACGCAACAGCATATAATGCACCAGGTACTCTCAAACTTTTACTTTTTTGACTGGCCTCTGAGCTCAGTTGGTAGTAGCTCTGCCTTCTGCGCCGTAGGTCGTGGGTTCGATCCCCACCGAGAACAAATATTTGTGTAGTGAACACAGAGGTTTGTTCTCTGTCTGGGTGTTATATTGTAGTATTTTTTAAACTTTCGCGATCATAACATACTGAATATGACGCGAGAATTAATGTGACGCGATAAATAACTACTACACTGGTATTTATCGCGTTACTTACCTAATTTTATGTATTTGTTTGTTTATTTTATTTGTTTGTTTTGTATTCTAACTATGTGTTTTCCAAAAAAAAATGTATGCAAGTATTATATCTGCAATAGATAGTGCAATTCACCTCGACGCGCCCCTCGCGGGATGCGGGGAGTTTGCTCCGAGCGGCAGTCGCGAACCGTAGTCTATTCATTGTAGTGTGCGTGTGCACTCATAGGTAATTAGTGTGTACCGATAACACTCAAACATTTTTTTTTTTTTTAAATATTGTGGACAATTCACACAAAACTACCCAGCCCCAAACTAAGCAGAGCTTGTAATATGGGAACCAGATAGCTGATATAATACTTGAATACATTATTTTTTTTGTAAATACATACTTAGAATACAATATAACACCCAGACAGAGAACAAACATTTATGTTCACCACACAAATATTTGTTCTCGGTGGGGATCGAACCCACGACCTACGGCGCAGAAGGCAGAGCTACTACCAACTGAGCTAGAGGCCAGTCAAACATTGACGGAAGCTTGCACACATTATACTATAAACGGTTAGGAGGAATAGTGGGGCGCGCCTTCGTGGATTGCACTATCTATATCTGGTTCCCATAGTACTTAGTTTGGGGCTAGATAGTGTTGTGTGGATTGTCTACAATATTTATTTATTTATCTATACTACCCACAAAGTTACGATCTAGCGTTTTAGTGCAGCCGACTGTACATAAAACTAAACTTTGTCTTATTGTTCCAGCAGGTAGTTCGTAATACATCAGCGCCCCCACACGCGGCCTCCCCCCCGCATCAACTACCCCCCGCACAACCCCCGCATCCACAACAGGTATGTACTTAAAATAATAGTTTTACCTGTATGACCGAAGAACCTTTCAGATAAAAATAATAATAATTTGTTTTATAGTGTTTACTACACTTAGGGAAATCACAAAGATTTTTATAATGTCCCAAATGTTAAGAGCGGAGCGGGATTTGAACCTGCGACCTTCCCCTCGGTACGGGGCTGCGCTGACCGCTGCGCCATCGGATCCTAATCACACTCGACGAATAACTCTTAGGGAGTGTTCGGCACTAACGCGACCGTGGCTACAGGTTTGACGTTACAGTAAAGTCCGCTCGGCTCTTAACTTTTGGGACATTATAAAAAAAAATCTAATATTATAATATAAATGATGCACTAGCAGTTGGTGCCCGAGCTTCGCTCGGTATATTTTTTTGGTAAATACGAATTACTTACATACTGATTAAATATTAATATTTTTCGGTCTTACCGACATAATAATAAACTCCACTACTCGTCAATAGATGGCGTTCTCTGTCCCACTAACTCATGACTTAATCAACAGATGGCGCTAGGAGTTATGATTTTATGATAAAGTTGATTATTTACTTTACGATTAAGGTGACATTTTCTAAAAATGAATCCTAGCTAGATCGTTTTATCGTCCCCGAAAACCCCTGTATTCTTAACTTCATGAAAATCGTTGGCTCAGTTTCCGAGATCCTAAATATATATATATATAATATACAAGATTTTCTCGTTTAAAGGTATAAGATAAAAAAGTACAACAGGAAATACATTGGTGAATACGTGCAGAGTTGACTATGGCCATAGTCATGGCCATGATCTTCCACACGATGTTTTCCTTCACCGTTTGAGAGTAATAGCATTGTGTACATACATTTTTCAAACAGAAAAAAACCATAGGTGCACGTCTGGATTCGAACCCGCGACCGTAAGATCGGAAGGCGAGGTTACTACCCCTAGACCACCAGAAGAGAACACTTGAGAGAAAGGCACGATTGCAATTTCTGGTGCTCTACCCAGCAAGAGACGAATGAGTTAAAATAAATTATAGTTTAAAAAACAAAAAAAAAACGCTTATATAACTAATTGAACTAAAAAGTTATAAATAAAACTGTAATAATCAATTGAAAAATTTCTATTATTGTACAAAAAAGCGTGGGGGGCTTGATTTGATTTGATTGTCTTCGACCTTTGACAGATGTGCAAAGTTTGAATCAAATCTGATTGTTCAAAGTAGGACAAAATCGAGCTCAAAGGGGTCGGTTACATACAAGCAAGCTTACATACAAACTTACATACAGGTGAAGCTAATAAAAGCGTTATAAAAAAAACATTTTTATTTTTACTAAATTAGAAATACATTTCAGACTGCTAAATACGAAGACGCGAAGTATGAGGTTCGTGTTTTTAATAACAGTTTTATCAAATACGGCTGGAAATCATTTGCATGCTGAGTGTGAACGCTAGCGAATTATATTCCTTATTTTTATGAACAACGGCTTATTTACCATGATTTTATTTTGTGAGTCAAAACTCACGTAATGAAATCTCCTGGCAGTCTAAACTCATAAAATAAAAACTCCTGGCAGTCAAAACTCACAAATTAAATTTCCTGGGTGTCAAAACTCGCCAAATTCAATCTTCTGGCAGTCAAAACTCACAAGATTAAATCCCCTGTGAATCAAAACTCTCAAAATAAGTCTCCTGGCAGTCAGAACTCGCCAAATGAAATCTCCTGGGAGTCAAAACTCACAAAATTAAAACTTCTGACAGTCGGAACTCGCCAAATTAAATCTTCTGGGAGTCAAAACTCACAAAATTAAAACTTCTGACAGTCAGAACTCGCCAAATAAAATCATCCAGCAGTCAAAACTAGCAAAATTTAATCATGGTAAATATCCCGTTGTTCATAAAAAAAATTTTAGTGATGATGATAGTTTAATAAGTTAAAAATATTCTTAACTGTCAATTATTTTGCAAATTCATCATCATCATCCACAGCCCGACTTCACCCACTGGGCTGCTGGTCCATTTTGTGTGTCGGAAAGTGTCTAATAATCATGAGTTTCGTTTTAGAGTCCGCACTAAATACCTCTGCGCGTGACAGATGGCGGTAAATGTAATAAATCCTAGCTTGAAATAATCTCTCAATCAATATGAACTTACGTTAATTAAACGCAATGTAAGTTCGATGCCCCTGATCGGAAGATATATTTCCAGTTCATATTTATCTTCTATTTCGCCATCTGTCACGTGCAAAGTTATCTTGCGTGGGCTCTACTTTGTGTTTTTTGTGCTGTTTTCAGCTTCTGTGACGTCATAGGCTTTTTTCCACTAACTTATTTTTATAAAAATTCAACATTTTCTAGCATTAATATTACTTTAATTTCATATGTTTGTATATCTGTTGCGATTTCACTGAAGAAAATATTGAATTTTGAATTACTGCAATTTTGATAACAAAATATTAAACTTCATGATAACTCGCAGGTTCGTCTGGGATTGCTGGAACAGCAGCAGTTGGTGCAGCACCAAATGCAGCAAGCCCAAGCGCAGCAGGCGCAGCAAATGCAGCAGGCCCAAGCGCAGCAAGTGCAGCAAAGTCAGGTGCCGCCGGTGCAGCAAGTGCCGCATCCCAATCCGCCGCAACATCCGATGCATAGTATGCCGCAACCTCACGCTATAGGTATGATTTTAATTCAAAAACAATTTCAAAAATAATTGTACAGCTCTTCTTATCATGTCACTGGTTCTTTCGAAACAGTGTGGTGAAAGGATTTAATGCGCCTCAGAGAGGCTCCTATGCACTTGCCACGTGTTTTACAATTTTTAGATTCTACGACATGCCGGTTTCCTCACGATGTTTTCCTTCATCGTTCACAGCCTTCTCATAGTCCAGTTGGTAGTAGCTCTGCCTTCTGCGCTGTAGGGCGGGGGTTCGATCCCCACCGAGAATATTTGTGTGGTGAACGCAGATGCTTGTTTTCTGTCTGGGTGTTATATTGTATTCTAGGTTATAAAAAAAATGTATAAAAGTATTTTAGCAGCTATTTGGTACCCATAGTATATTGGCGGAATGAAAATGTTCGTCGATTTTCAACTTGATTTGTTTAACGTATCACGATCACATACTACCTTTTGAAACTGAATAGACAGAATACACCGATACGTTAACGTCACAAATTATGTCAAAATGTGTTCATGATCAAGGCACTGGTGCAAGCGAAAACCGACTCTAAGGTGACGAACATTTTCATACCGCGACTGTACAAGTTCTGCTTCATTATGGGCTAGATGTTTTTTTTTTATTTATTGAGCATAATATGTTTTTTATCCATCCATTTAAATTATCACATTTATAATATTAGTGATAATATTTATTTCAGGTCAAATGCCACCACAACTGCAACCCACACAAGGCTATGCGCCGCCCGCTATGATGCCAGCTCAATATATGCAGGTAAAATGACATAAAAACTGGGGGTAAAGTAAAAAAGTAAACATAATTTGCATAAAGACTACTCAGGGTTAAGCTCGCCTTTGTACATGTCCTCTATTTCTGTTCTTTTTCTATGTTTTGTATTGTGTGCAATAAAGAATTAAGAATAAAAAAGAAAGTTGGAAAGAAATAAACTTTTCAATCTTTGACGACTACAAAAATTTGTATACAGGGTGGTTTTTTGAGAAGGGCGGTGATAGCCAAGTCTGAAACTACGATAGTTTGGGAAAAGTTGTGAAAGGAGTAGGCTTTCGATTTATAACAAAACAATAACTGCATATTTATTTTTTTCTAAAATCTTATTCTTTTGACGAAAATGGACCCGAATGATTTTTCAAAAAAATTAAACCTGTA
Source organism: Thera britannica (assembly GCA_939531255.2). Lineage (NCBI taxonomy): Eukaryota > Metazoa > Arthropoda > Insecta > Lepidoptera > Geometridae > Thera > Thera britannica. Next base: position 19,493,044 of record OW618042.2, read on the forward strand.
TTATTGAACCATTAGGATTCTGTTGCTGATAAGGATCAATCTTATATTCACATTTATTCATTGCTTCATGTGTTTTACAGGTCTTAGGGGGTAGTGTGGTCCAGAACATGAGCCCCACTGTTCCTTGCGGATATGAATACTCCAGTTTTTGAAGACTTGTGTTTAATTTTATAATAGTTTTACAATAAATTGTAGAAATCCGTGGCCGGTTTCTTGGGAGAATTTTTAGGTTATACAAAATTGAAAATGACAGCAACGACACGAACTGCACCTGTCAGTCGTTTGACACTGACAGTTGCGAAACTGTGCAAAAAGGTCGGGAGCCATCGTGCGCCGGAACACCCACCATGATTATGATTTCTTGTGAACTCTCGTGGTTTCAGACTTGGCCATCACCGCCCTTCGCAAAAAAACACCCTGTATAACAAAGTGACATACATTGATATTTCAGACAAATAAAGAACAGAGACTAACATATTGGTATGGTTACAGAGTGGATCTCAAGCGGTGTACGGCCCTGCCCCTATGTACGCGTCCCCACCCGCACCCTATACGCACCCGCAGATACCCTACCCGCATCACAACTATGTAAGCAAACCCCGAGAACAAATATTTGTGTGATGAACGCAGATGTTTGTTCTCTGTCTGAGTGTTATATTGTATTCTATGTATGTATTTACAAAAAAAAAAAGTATTTAAGTAATATATCAGCTATCTGGTTCCCATAATACAAGCTCTGCTTAGTTTGGGGCTAGATAGTGTTGTGTGGATTGTCCGCATTATTATTATAAACACATTTTATTATTTACAAGCTGTAGTAGTTAACAAATTTAAAACGTCTTAAAGCTGTGTGAGCCTAGGTGCCAGTTCCACGCGACCAAGCCTAGAAGAACAGGCAACAAACTGCGTCTTCTACTGCTTTTGACGTGACAACGTCTTATAATTCGATGGAGCCGGCTGCACGCACGAAAAAACATGACTCATGCGGCGTTACCTTGCTCTGAGGCGTTCAGTTTAAGGCTTCCGGCCTCCGCGTTCGTCAGCGTTCGACATCTGTTTCTCTCCTACTTGAGTGAGCGATGCGTCCGCGTGGACAGTTGTATGACGTTGTCACGTTCTACTATCGTCATTAAACTGACTTTGAGACCGATTGAAATATATAAATAACAAATTGTCCCACAGGCAACACAAGCCGGGGGTGTGACGTATTTCAACTGCGCGGAACAAGAAGTGCCGCCTCCACAAAGGACGTCCCGACGACCTACCGCTGCGATACCCATTGTCAAACCGAACCAACCTGAACGGTAATACATCCGGACGGCTGCGCCAAATAAGTTCTATAGGCTTTGAGTGATGAATTTATCCCCCCGGCTGCTTCAAGTTTTTGATTTCATCGTGATACCATAGTCACTTATTTTTCAGATTTAAGTACCTAAGCATAGCCAAATAAGTTAAATAGGTTTTGGGTAATGAATTGATCCCTCCGGCTGCTCAAGTTTTTGATTTCATCGTGTTACCATAGTCACTTATTTTTCAGGCTTAAGTACCTAAGCATAGCCAAATAAGTTTAATAGGTTTTGGGTAATGAATTGATCCCTCCGGCTGCTCAAGTTTTTGATTTCATCGTGATACCATAGTCACTTATTTTTCAGGCTTAAGTACCTAAGCATAGCCAAAGATCGTGATGTCTGGAGGGAATGGGGGGGAGGCTTTTTCCCAGCAGTGGGACCCAGAGGGCTTAAATAACAATAATAATAATAAGTTTAGTTGGCCAGAGTGTGAGGGCTAATCTTTTACATATTAGGTTAGTCAAAAGCTCATAACCACTATAGTAGAGGTAATAAATCCTTACGGCTGCGCCAAATAAGTAAGGTCACTAAGCTTCTAAAAGACCTTACAGTTGTGCTGAAGTCAATTTGACAGCTATTTTTGACACCCAGTTAGGTAACCAAGCCTGTTTATATCAAGATACTTAGTGCTGCGCTGAAGTTTTTTTATACCCTCACACGGCTACGCTAAAGTCACATAAAAACATCTCTGGTTTCGCCTATTGGCGCTAAGTAAGGTCAATAAAAAATTTAAAAGCCCTCAAGATTTATATGTGAGTGAATGAAGCGAAAGGGGTATGTCAGGATGTATTTTCTTTCTTTCAAGTAGAAATCCGTCATCTTTGCTTACCCCCCATGGGAATGAGGCGTGATTTTATATTTTGATCAGATAGATTGTTTGTAAATGTATTACCTTAAATATCCCTCCGGCTGCGCCAAATTTTTATATTCATATTTATGTATTATTTTTATTTCACAGACCAGGCAATTCCATAGAGAAAGACAACATAGACAGGATCGTTGAAAACATGTTTGTCAGAAAACCTTGGCCCGCGACGCACGGTAACGGTAAGTTAACAGCTTGTTTAACCGCTTGTTAACTGACAAACCATCTTATGGCACTTGTCCGACTACCGTCGAGCAAACGATTAGCTATCACCTATTTTTCTCGCTCGGATATAGACTTTGTGTCAATAAAAGAGACATTCAGTAGTAGAGCTCTTTGTGTGTGTCTCGTGGGGGTGCGTACTACCACCATGCCTATTGCTGCCGTGAAGCAACAACGCTGTGTTTCGGTTTGAAGGGTGTGGGTGCCGGTGACATTACTGGCACGTGAGGCTGAACATCTGTATGCCTCAAGTAGATGGACGCAAGGCAGGGCATCGTAGGGCACGTTCCTGACGTGCGTGACCTACGAGGCAATGCTTTGTTAAAAAAGGCTTCAAACGCCTCTTCCTAAAATTAAGAGCTTAGCTCTTGTCGAGGTTTTGATGCATTTTTCTCCAATGAAGTCTTTGTAAAGTGAACGCTGAAAACTACAAAAGCAAAAATTGTTGCAGCTTGTTTGTTCTCGGTGTGGATCGAACCCACGACCTACAGCGCAGAAGGCATAGCTACTACCAGCTAAGCTGTGAGGCCAGTCAAACATTGTTGATGATGATAACTTCTATTAATAAAAGTACATAATTTAAGTTTATTTGTTCTTTTTCTGTCTAAGATAATATATTGAGAATGTGGATGACGCATCTTTTGCGAAATTACGCGAATACATGCAAACATTAGAGAAATGTTAGAAGAATAGCAAAGGAAGATTTGCAAACGCTTAGAAGAAGCACTTTCAGTTTACGTTATGGTTTTACATGTTAGTATTAGTTTTTATTAAAAGTAGATTGAACCGAGCCGTAGTTTGTTGCCTGTACCCGAAGTCGGAGTTTTGCATCCACATTTCGTTACCAAATGTTGTTTTCGTTTCGCCTATTTGTCTCTCTCTATTGTATGGAGAAAATATGAGACGGCAAAAATACGTTACGTAGTTAGAGTTGTTGTCTCAACTTTTCTCCATACAATAGACAGAGACAAATAGGCGAAACGAAAACAGCATTTGGTAACGAAATGTTGTAAATGCACTGGGACTTCGGGTACTGTTCTTCTAGGCTTGGTCGCGTGGAACTGGCACCTAGACTCACCTAGCTTTAAGACGTTTCAAAGTGATCCTTGTTGATAGAAAATAAAACTTAGTAATGCGTAGATTTATTGTTTTCCGTGTTATAAAGACAGATTTCTAACTGTATTCAATGGATAGTGTTCGTTTTAATAGTATGTAGTATGTATGTATAGTTCGACCAAGATTAAGTTTGCACATAGCGTCGATTACAAAAAAATCGTTGAAAAATCGTCTGCAAAAATGTATTCTCTATGACTTTAAGAAATTAAACAAATTATATTAAAATATAGCCAAAAAGCGAGGTGCAAACTTAGCTTGGTGTAGTTATTATGTCATTGTAAGGTCGTAGGCAAATATTGCACATTGGCTTTTCTGTTTTCGTAGAGCGCTATCTCTTTCTGACGCACACTACGCTCTATGAAGCCGAAATTAGCCGATGTGCAATATTTGTTGCCTACTAGTATCTTCTTCTTCCTGCCCTTAACCCACTGTGGGGTCGGCACAACATGTCTTTCTCCTCCATTCCTCTCTGTCAGCCGTCATCTCTGCATTCACTCCTCGCTTATCCATGTCATCTTTCACACAGTTCATCCATGCTTTCCTTGGTCTACCTCTGCTCACATATCCATCCACATCCATACTCATCACTCTCCTAGTCACATGACTTTCATCCCTCCTCATGACATGCCCGTATCACGCCAGCCTATATACTTAGAGTCTGTTCAGAAAGAGAGCCGTCGTGGGATTTGAGGGCGCTGCTGTGCTTAATTATTTTTTTTGTTTAGTGGGCAATACAATAGTGCGTCTGTTGCGTTTTGATCCTATCACAACTAGTGTACTATTCCTTTATTTAATTTTTATGATGCAAAATGCTGACAGAAAGAAAGGGATGAGCTGCCATATAAAAATCGAACATTTGGACACGACGGCTCTCTTTCTGAACAGACTCTACTACTATAATGTATGTAAATAATTTCTGACTGACAATGAATTTACAGATTCAAAAGAAAAGTCTCAGTCGGAGCGTAGTTCGCAAGAGCCTGCGCCTAAAGATCTCTCGCAACCGAACAGTCTCACATCAAGCTCCATCTCAACCGACTCCAAACCCTCACTATCCGAGAGCACAGACAAGGAGGAACCAAAGGAACCTGTTATTCCAGAGGTAAGATACTGTTTTATAACCTACTTCAAATATAAAATCTATACTAATATTATAAAGACGAAAGATTTGTACCTATTTTTGTATGTTTTTAATGAATAGGCTGAAAAAGTACTGGGCCGATTTAAAAAATTCTTTCACTAATAGAATGCTACATTCTTCCAATTTGACATAGGCTACATTTCATTTTGAAAAAAATTAGGGATCCTTGGTAAAATTTGAACAATGTAACCGAAGGTGTAGAAAAATGAGTCTTAAAATGTCTTTCGTCGAATGCGCTGCCGAAACTATTAGCGATAGAACAAAATAATGTACAACAATATTGTCTACCCCGTGCGAAGCCGGGACGGGCTGCTAGTAATAAATAAAATAAATATAAATAAATATTGTGGACAATTCACACAACACTACCCAGCCCTAAACTAAGCAGAGCTTGTATTATGGGAACCGGATAGCTGATATAATACTTGAATACATTATAAAAGGAGGTTCTCAATTCAGTTGTATTTTTAGGGTTCCGTAGCCAAATGGCAAAAACGGAACCCTTATAGATTCGTCATGTCTGTCTGTCTATCTGTCCGTCCGTATGTCACAGCCATTTTTCTCCGAAACCGTAAGAGCTAGACTGATGAAACTTGGCAAGTAGATGTATTCTGTGAACCGCATTAAGATTTTTACACAAAAATAGAAAAAAAACTATAAATTTTGGGAGTCCCCATACTTGAAACTGAAACTCGAAAATTTTTTTTCATCAAACCCATACGTGTGGGCGCGTTTGCGCGAGAGACACTTCCAAAGTGGAAAAAAGTTGTCCCTCCCCCCCTCTAACTTCTAAAATAAGTGACTGATAAAGCTAAAAAAAATATATGTTGTACATTACTATGGAAACTTCCAACGATATTTGGTTTGAACGAGATCTAGTCAGTAGTTTTTTTTTTATACGTCATAAATCGTAAACCGCAATTTACCTTTCGACGAACTACTAGAACTCTATGTTATATTACTTACTGCTACGGAACCCTGCATGGGCGAGTCCGACTCGCACTTGGCCGCTTTTTTTTGTATTGTGTTATAGCATCACTTTCTATTTTGACGTGACAACGTCTTATAATTCGATGGAGCCGGCTGCACGCACGAAAAAACATGACTCATACGGCGTTACTTTGCTCTGAGGCGTTCCATTTATGTCTAGCAAGCGAGAGCGCGGAACGAGCGACAAAGAGGCACGCACGGCCTCCGCGTTCGGCAGCGTTCGACATCTGTCTCTCTCCTACTTGAGTGAGCGATGCGTCCGCGTGGACAGCTGTATGACGTTGTCACGTTCAACTATCGTCAGTAAACCGACTTTACAGACAACCGATTTTTTTTTTCTTTCATCAAAAGATAAAGAAATTCTTTGTGTTGTGTTTTATTCTTTACCTGAAAATTTTTATTTACTTTATGGCCAAACTATTAAACCGATTTTCCGAAATTTCAATGGAACCAATCAAAAAATAATTTACTAAATCGGTTCATAAATGACAGAGTATGCAGTCACAAACATTTAATTTGTTATTCATTGTACAATTGTACATATGTACTTCCAAATTGGTCCCATTGGAATTTCACCAAATTCGGTGAAATAGTTTTTACCATGAAGTTGGTTTCTCAAGTTTTTTAACTTTTATTATGTTTTGTTTATTTCAGAAAAAAGAGACCATAGAAAAAGTCCCAGAGCAGTTACCAGAAGTAGAGAAAACGGAAGAAATCACAGAAACCGCCGCCCAGGAGAGCATAGCGGTAGAACCCTGACCTACACTACTCTATGATATGTATGATATAGGCTTCACACTTGGCAGTTTTGGTAATATACAAACCATACATTTGTAAAAAGTGGAACCCTAAAACTTATACAGGGTTATTCATTATTAGTCAGGAATTAGGTTCAACAAATAAAATAAAAAATAATTATGAAATGATTTTTTAAAGTTTTGTTATTAAAATCCCGAGAAAATTGATGAAGATTATCCTTGCGAATCATTGGCGCGTTGTTACATTTAAAAGTCCATTTCTAATCAAAGGCGAGCCGCCTGACCTTTTTAGACCTTCGATCCGCGCCCACGCGCCGTTCTGTCACCGCCTGGGTGGCGACGATAGGTCATCGTCCTGTTCTCCGTGGCAATCATTATGCAATATGTCGTAAAGAAATTAATAAAAATAAAAATTTAAAACTAAAACTTAAATCAGTTTAGGAGTTAAATTGATTCGGCTAACAAAATATTCACGACCCAAAAATTAGGCCCTGTCAGTTTGTGTAGCTAATAATGAATAACCCTGTACACACATCAACATTGTCTAGGAATATTCAACACTTTGTTGATTTTTACAAAAACTGAATAATTTCTTTAGAACACTAGGCATAGCAAGAATCTTTATTTTGTGTTTATTAATAATAAATAATATCAAAAAGTCTCTAAAAATTAGAAAATCTATTCGAATTGGAATATACCTAGACAATGTTGATATGTGTATTATGTATATGGATTAATTTATTGTACTATATACACCCTGTATAATCAAAAATCATCATAAACCAGATCGCTGTTACTATTTTATTACAATATAGGGTTATTTTTTCAAAAAAATGTTTGGTCATCTTCTACGACATGACAGCTACATAAAGAACATCATTGAAGGAAAGGTTGAAGGGAAACGGGGAAGAGGAAGGCCAAGAATAAGTTAAAGGTCGCTGTCATGTCGTATAAGGAAGTCAAGGAGGCCGCATTCGAAAGACTTAATTGGAGAAAACTGCATCAAAACCCCGACAAGAGCTAAGCTCTTAAATTTAAGAAGATGCGATTGAAGTTTTTTTATGATTCTAGTTTCACAGTTTATATTAACAAAATAAATAACACCTATTCAAATAATTTTAAATTGTAAGCAATAAAATAGAAATATGACTGCCAAGACCGTCTCATCAAAATCTTCGTGTAAATCTTTGGCTGTGCTAGTTTCTGGGTTGTAGAGATTAAGATACTTTAAATATACATTTATATACAGGGTGTAATAAAAGCACACCCTAAAATTTAACTTTTTAGTGGCTAATACTCAGGAATTAGGTTCAACAAATAAAATAAAAAATAATTATGAAATGATTTTTTAAAGTTTTGTTCCGAGATAAATCCTAATCCTAAGCGTGTCCCACCTTAGGCTACATTTTCACTTTCCATCAGGTGTGATGGCAGTCAAACGTTTAGCTTTTAACAATTAAAAAAAAACTTAAGGGGCTTTATTAATAATCCTGGCGTAGCGTTGGACTAGTTAATCCGTGTTTTGTCTCTTGCATTGACATGCAATTGTCAACTCGAGCAAATGTGACAAAACACGGATTAACTAGTCCAACGCTACGCCAGGATAATTAATAAGGCCCAAGAGGTATAAAGTACCCATCGATATGAATAACTTTTTGGAACAACGCTGAACGAAAATCCACACAAGAGAGCACTGGTGGTCTAGTGGTAGTGGCCGCGCCTTCCGATCCGAAGGTCGTGGGTTCAAATCCACTCGTGTACCAAAGAGTTTTTCTGTCGAAAAAAATTATGTGCACTATACCAGTAGTCTCAAAAACGGTGAAGGAAAACATCGTGAGGAAACCGGCGTGTTGTAGAACCTAAAAAAGTTCGAGCAACACGCGTCAAGGGTCACGCAAAAAGGGCCCACCAGCGGCCTACTTGCGGAAAAACCTGCCCGCACATCAAGTGCGCATGATAAAACTTGGAACAACGCTGAACGTTAAAATGTAAAACAGCAGTTATTTTTGCGTGCACAGCAACGGTTCCATATTCTTCTTATCGTGTCACTGATTCTTTCGAACCAAGTGTGGTGAAAAGATTTGAAGTGCGCCTCAAAGAGGCTCCGACACATATTTTCGATTTTTTTTAGGTTCTACGATATGCCGGTTTCCTCACGATGTTTTCCTTTCCATTCCATTGAAAAAGTATTTTATATGAATTGGTACTTTAACCTCCATCCAATTTCAGGAGTGGTCTTATCACACCCTGTATATCACCCTTTTTTTCTATAATACGACTAGGGCGTGTTTTAAAATATATTTTGACAGGGTATCAGTCGCAACCCAGCTATAGTGTCGCTAACTTAACTTATTGTCGAGTCATTAATTCGAACCAGTTCCAGTGTGGTGAAAGGATTTTAAGTCGATACGTTATGTCATAGTTTTTGCATTATTCATTTTAAGTTTTGGAATTTTTGTGCTGGTTTTTTATCAATATTAATTGGGATTTTAGCTCAGTGTTTGAAAACTGCCACTATTTTCTTCAAATTACTGTCAAAATTGGTCCTGCAGTTTTGCTGTGAAGTCCGTTGTTTTTTAAACTTAAATTAAAGTATGTTAAGTTAGCGCCACTATAAAAACTTCTAAGGAAAAATAATTGTAGGGACGTAAAATTAGTTCGTAGTACCTACCTACGTAGTTAGCGTTGAAGTAATTAAAGAAAAATAAATTATGAGGCGACTTTAAATGATATTTTCTCGAATATCCGATATTTCTAGTAAAACTATAATAAACATTAAATATAATAAATCCTCATTAGACAAATTATATTAAAGTTTTAAAACTATTGCGTAGAAAATATCAAAAGTTTACAGTTTTTATCATATTTTTTTATTATGGCAACACTGTTTGTTGTGGGTAACATATTTATTGTATGAGTCATTTCATTTGTAAGCCTATAACATGTGTTTTACCTAGTTCTGTTTATTATTTTAAATAAAATTAACAAATACAACACTGGTCTCAAAAAAACGTCTAGTTTGGGGTTCATATTGATCTGCTATAAATGGGGCCAGTTGATAAAATAATTAGTTTTTGTCAACAAAACTCCCATGTGTAAAAGTCCCATCACTTGGTGGTAATATCCATAGTTTCCCAATGGGCAAATGGAAATTATTTTCCCATCTGATCCCGAATAGGGTTCTGCAATTAAAATATTGTCAAGCTGTATTAATGGTGTCGTATACTAATATGGAAAAAATGGGTATTTATCGCAATTACCTAAATATTAATAAAGGTAATCGCGACAAATACTAGTTTCTTCCTTTTTATAATTTTGGTAAAAAAACCCCTTTTTTCTGCTTCTGGGCAGATGTTTGGATCAGCAAGGCGATCATGTAACTTTTGTTGCAATGGTTTCAATCAAAATCTTATTGAAACTGACAATTTTCGAACTAATACTGATCGCAATTTCGCAGTTTCATTATTATTTTGATTGAAACCATTGCAACAAAAGGTACATGCATGATCGGCCTGCTGGGCTGTTCTCATTTGCTTTTAATAAATGTGACCGGATGGGAAATCATTTTCCCATTGGTCACAATAACTCTTGTCTGATTCTTGGATATTTTGATCCCGCTGGGCAGATGGGAATTTTTTCCCCATTTGGCCCCCTATTGGGCATTTCGTTTTCAGATCTCATTGCAGTGAAATATGTATCAAGTTTCTTTTGTTATTTATTGTAACTATCACTTCTTTAGTTTTATCCGAAATGTATGTGCTTTTGTGTTTAATTGTGGCTAAGCGATTTGAAATCACTATGAGGAAATATCTTAAAAAATACAAATTGGCAAATATTTTTTTATTTTAACTGCTTTTATCGTCATATTTTTAAGAATCAAAATTTTAAATTTTTGTAAATAGTTATGTTTGGTCTAATTTTGTAGCTTTGTTCATGTTGCATGAAAATCTAAATCGAGGCTGTTCAAGGTTTTCTATTCAAAATTAAATATAGGTACCTACATACTTATAAAAATGATTTGGTTACAAAAAGTTGTAAATTTAGTTGTGAAATTATTATTTCGTTTAGTTTTGATGCTAACATGCAGTAAATAAGGTTTATTTTGTAAAAACACAACTATCAACACGCTGTTGTAAACCTACAAACCCGTTTATGAATCTAAAATGGCGACACGAATTATAACCTCTCACTTACACACTTGTTGTTGACAATAGTTGCATCTCTTTCTCACTCGTGAGAGTTTTCAATCGCCGCCATATTGGATTCGTTAAACAGCCGCCATATCGCAGAGTTTGGTGAAGTACAACTGATTCCAACCAATCGACAACTTTTAAAAAAGATTGAACGGTGATTGATCAGTATTTGTCTATGCTCGGTGATATTGACCAAACTTGGCGGTAGCCCCACTGTAGGGTTACCACAAGCTCTGTATGGCTCTGTCTCTGGTTTTAAGTCTGTGAGTGCTGTACCAGTGTGTACACTGTGTGTGTGACGTTTCGACTTAGGAATTATTTTGATAGCACTGACTCAAAACCAGAGCCAGACAGAGCTTGCGGGTAGCCCTAAAAGTTGTTTCATTGTGTTTGACCTAGTCTTTTACCCGACAGCGAGTGAACGCAAATGGGTTATGATAAGTTGATTTTTAGACACGAACCGTCTGTTTTCTAATAAAATGCGAACAAAAATGTAAAAAATATGCTTTTGTATTAAGCTGGTTATTTATTACGTTAAGTAAATCTTCCTAAACTGTATTTTTGTTTTTTAATTTCGTTACCCAAAACATTTAATTTGCGATTACTTAGAACCTAATAATTGTTTAATTTATAACTTACTAGATATATAAATATTGTAGATAACTCTGTCTAGCCCCAAACTAAGCAGAGCTTGTACTTTGGAAGCCAGATAAGTAGCTGATACTTGTACAATTTTTTTGTAGGTTAATTCATAGGTACTTAGAATACAACATAACAGACAACAAACATCTGTGTTCACTACACAAGTATTTGTTCTCGGTAGGGATCGAACCCACGACCTATGGCGCAGAAGGCAGAGAGTTACTACTGAGCTGTAAAGCCAGTCAATAAAATATCTGTTCGATTAATTCGAGTATTAGAGCGGAAAAATGGTAAATAACAGAAATTTCTTAAAAATATTTATTTAGTCTTCAATACAATATCTTAAAACTGATCACAATCACACTATAAATAATTCTATTTCTAAAGTAAGCATCTTTATTAACAAAAAATAAACTTTTAATACTGGGTGTAAAAAGAGCACTCCCCAAACTGAAGGGACTTTTATAATTAAGGTCACAGCTAGTCCCAAGGTGTGATATATACGAGGCAATAATACTTATTGATACATAATTGTGATAAAGTATTTACAAAAATAAGGATACTTTTTCAGTTAAAAAAAACTCTGGTCCATTCATACAACATTATCTAGCCCCAAAATACGAAGAGCTTGTATTATGAGACGCAGATAGCTAGTATAATACATTTTTTTTGTAAAACTTATTTAGAATACTATACAAATTTTATACAAGCTCTACGTATTTTGGGGCTAGATATTTTAAATACCCATACAAAAGAAACATCTATTCTATGTGCACCACACAAATAGGTAGGTATTTGTTCTCTAGGGATCGAACCCGCCCTCCAGCGAAGAATGCAAAGCTTCTACCAACTGAGTTACAGCTGTATAAAATCAAAATAGTATTGTGTACCTAATATCGCACATTGATACTGATTTTGTCAGAACCGAGATTTATAAAGACCCCCTTAACCCCTTTTTACACCCTTAACCATTGGCCCTAGAACCTTGGTCCAAGTCGAGAACTTACCGATCAGAAACCAACCACTGTGGCGCAGTGGGCAACTGAGACGCGACACAGTGCGGGTTACATTCCCTGGTGGGTCATTTTTTTATTAAATAAAAACCTTAGGAAAGAGAAATGTTACTTCAACAGACTCACTCACTCGGATCATTTTAATATTTTTTTTATCTATCTATTTGGAAATATTTATCTACTTACCTATGTTAGGTACCTATCTATATAACGAAATCTCTGAAATTACCTATCTATCTATCTATATCTTATCTTATCTATCTAAATAATAATGATCTAATATTTGGTACAAAAGGGTGCAGGGAGTCCTGTTAATGTACCTATACACTTACGGCAAGTTAATGTACACCCAAATAATGTCAATATCAGCAATAATTGCTGATTGCAAGACACAATTATTGTGTCTTGCAATCAAAATTTGATACTCTAACATAGATGATACCTATTAATAAAGAACATTGACATCTGGTTGCCATCATTTTTCGACTACTAGGTATCTACCTGTTGCCTATTCGATATCTCATGCTTATTATAGGCACGTCAACATTCAGTCGTGTTGCAATCGTTACTTGTCAAAGATAAGTTTTCTTTCAATTCATTTTTATTGTTGAAGCTCAAACTAATGTCAAAACTGACAGATGCGACTCTAAGTTTTGATTGCAACAAAAGGTAATGCAATCACCCACTAAGCGTTCTCTATCTATAAGCTCGCGGCTCAAGGTGTTAAAAATAAAACTAATTCAAACATGGTTAGTTTCGACAACCAATTCCTTCTTTTTCCTTCTATTCTTGCCCTCCAGATCAGCGTATATATCTTCTAACCTCCTCATCTTAGTTTCCGGGACGCAGAAGATCAGGTAGAACACGTTGGCCAGGCAGACGATACTGAAGAGCCAGAAGGTGGAATGGTAGCCGATGAGGATGGTTAGAGGGGAGAAGATCTTTAGTAAAGCGAAGTCGGTCCCAAGGGAAATCGCCATGATGAGAGTGGCTACTGTTCCTCGAAGCTGCAACAAAAGTGTTTAACTTCAGCTAGAATAATGTTATTTATTAGTTTAGCTAGTACTAATGTTATTATTTTCGGTTCTATTTTTTGTAAGTAATAGTTTGTTTTTATTATCATACTTATTGTTAAATTTCTTGACATTTCCAAGCGTACCTACCTATAAGTATACCATGTTATCTCACTGGAATAAAATAAAATGAATGAATGAGCCGGTCTACCCTTAAACGCGTTTCTGATTCCAATGTTAAGTTTTGACGGAATTCTGACAGAAATCTTATGGGTTTTCTGTCAATATGCATCACTGATTATTGGCATACCAGCCAGGCTCTTTTAAGCATCTGGGGTCCCGTTAATGTACGGCCAGTTAATGTATACCCCGTAAAACGAATCCACTTTTTCACATTATAAAATTGTTGAGTACCTACACTGTAGCAGTTTATTATATCAATATTTTTTTTTACTATAGGTTTTTTTTTTAACTAGCTATGGATAATAATAATTGCTCTGAAGAGGATGACGTCTTTTATTTTATTGTAAAAAAAAACATTTTCTGGCCCTGTGGCGCGGTTGCCGCTGCCGCGGCAATATTTTTTATGTTCTCACATAGCGTAACCTAAACTAATCAAAGTCAAAGTCAAAGTGTTTGTTTTTGCCCAATCACATGTACCTACAAGGGTTGTTAGAGTAATAACTAATCCTAGTCGGATCCGTCTTAAAAAGTCTCAAGGGATAGATATGTTTGATATACCTACTCGTAGGTACCTACGGGTTCTTGAGCCTAACTCTCGGGCTGACCGAGATCATTTTGCAATTTTATTTTATTGCTTCTTTTCGAAGAGAGAATAGATGATTGCCTTGAGTGATTCATCGACGACCTCATCGTAGAAGCCTCGACAGCTATCGATAAACGGAAAACGTAGAAAAAGTGCGGGGTTGTGCAATGCATGGTTGTGTATTTAGGGGACATTAAAAATCTCGGTCGGCCCGAGAATTATATAGGCTCCTTGTCTTGTGATGAATTGTCTTGCGAGATTGTATGATTGATTTTGTTGTTTAGAAAGCCAATGCATATAGATAGTGCAATCCACGAAGACGCGCCCCACTATTCCTCCTAACCGTTTATAGTATATGTGTGCAAGCTTCCGTCAATGTGTTGAGTGTTATCGGTACACACTAATTACCTATGAGTGCACACGCACACTACAATGAATAGACTACGGTTCGCGAATGCCGCTCGGAGCAAACTCCCCGCACCCCGCGAGGGGCGCGTCTTCGTGAAACTGAATGAAACTGAATGGAACTGAATGGAACTGAATGGAACTGAATGGAACTGAATGGAACTGAATGGAACTGAATGAAAATCCGGACCCGGACCCAGACTGAACCCTTACCCTTACCCTCATTTACCCTTACCCATTACCCGACCCGGGCTCGGGCTCAGGTAAATGGAACGACGAAACGACGTAACGACGCATGAGTCATGTTTTTTCGTGCGTGCAGCCGGCTCCATCGATTTATAAGACGTTATCACGTCAAAAACTTTCAGTTACACTATTCAGTCGCAATAAAGAAAGTAACCTTACCTGAAAGTTAAACATCTCAGTCATAATGACAAACGGCAGCGGTTGCAGTCCCGAGGCGTCCGCAAATATGGCGACGCACAGCGCGGTGATGGGCACCCAGCCGGGCAATTCCACTGCAATGCTCTGGAGGTAGAACCATACGCCGAGGAGGCACATGGCAAAACCACCCACTGCACTGGTCACGGCTAGAAGAGGCTGGGAACAAAATTAAAAAAAACACGAAGAAGTTACAAACTTCAACACAACTGTTTGGGGTCAGTTGAGGACCTTATGCAAGCAGTTGAGTTCCTTCGTGCGATCTAAGGGGGAACTTAAAACTTTGGACAGCCCTTATAGATCAGTGGGTAGTATATAGCTCTGCCTTCTGCGCTAAAGGGCGTGGTCTCTATTATCTGTGCTCAAGGTATGTCATCTGTCATGTCAGGGATAATACAAAATATTTGGCGCGCTGTTAGGATTCAAGAGGAAGAAGAGATGTTGGGGATTGTAATCGCGATCCAAAAAGAGTTTCAGTAACGAATCGTTACAAAAGGTAGGTTATGCTCTGGTAATCAAAGGAAGGGATGATTCTTCATGACAGACAAAACAATATTTGTATCAGACATTATTATAGTACCTACCTACATTACATAACTATGATATTACTATATTTTACTCATATCGCGAGTAGGTATATACCTAAACAGCCTATTTTTATTTTCAAGTAACTGTACGATGCTCTTGCTGGTTTTAATGTTGGCAGCACTGTATATTATTATCAATCTGTTTAATATTTTAACTTGGCAAGACATTTAATTTACGTAATAATTTCATGGCGGAAGGACTTTGAATCCAAGCCAGCACAAAATTAAAAAAAAAACTTAATAATTTATTAAGTATGTTAATTTGCTAGCAATGGCAATCTAGCAATGGACCGAGAAAGCTGGAAAAAGGGTAGGGAGGCCTTTGCCCTGCAGTGGGACAAGATAGGCTGAAAATAAAAAATAAATAATGTTAATTTGTGTGTGACTAGTCTAGAATTGAATTCAAACTGATGATGATGACTAAGTAAGTATTAGGAAGCAAAACAAAATTACCTTTCGCCCAGTTCGGTCGACCAGTTGGCATGCTAAAAACGACCCGACAATCTGCACAGTGGCCAGAAGAATGGACTGCTTGTTCGGCGACAGAGCGATACTGCTGTTAGGGTCCTTGCCAGCTTCCGCGAAGATATGGCTGGCGTACACCAAGACCGCTATACAGCCGCAGAACTCCCTTGTGAGGTTTACTATTAGAGCCACCCAGAATGCTTTCACTGCTGTTTTGTCGGCGACTGGAAAGAAAAAAAATTTGATCTCCCATTTCGGAGACAGTATTTTTGCTCTTCAATATCTGAGTGCAAAAGCTGTTTTTATCCGCTAGACTAGAGGATAAAGTAAAATTGAATATAAAATATTATTTAGTTTGTGAAATCAAAACATCATTAAACCTATTTACTTCTACCTCCATGGTGCCGAATTTATCTTAGTACAACCTTTTTTAATTTGTTAAAAACTCAGACTCGGAACCTCTTTGGTGTGTTACTTTTCAAATTCAAATTCAGTTTATTGCAATCATTAGCATAATATAAAGCATTACAAAATTATCCAATGCGCTGTACAACGTACCTATATAGGTACTATAATACTTTTATTTTAATTTGCTTTACGCGCGCCATTTTCTTTTTTGCATTTAGTCATTTCCTCGCTGTGGTGGGAAGAAAAGTTACGTGTTGCACTCCATTGCAAAGATTTTTCACCTCGTGCTCTTTTGATTCCTTCGCTTGCACGGTCATTAATCTTCAGTACGCGGTTAAATCACAACTTTGCAATCTTGTATAATATCATATACCTTTAAACGAGAAAATCTTGTATATATGTATATATATATATATATTTAGGATCTCGGAAATGGCACCAACGATTTTCATGAAATTTAGTATACAGGGGTTTTCGGGGACGATAAATAGATCTAGCTATTCATTTTTAGAAAATATCGGCGTTCGGAGTTAAGAACAAACAACTTTATCGTAATATCATTACTCCTAGCGCCATCTATTGCTCAGAAGCAAAAACTAAGCTCTGTGTGAACCTGAGAACTCACAGAGAACGCCATCTTTTGACGAGTTTTGGAACTAAATGACTATGTAAACACTCTTTAGACAAGTTCCGGAAGTTTCTATCTCATTGCACTCGTGATTTTTTTTAAATAACCACTTCTTATTTTTTTATTATTATGTCGTCCTATTTTTACATTAATAAGTAGTATGTTAGTCAGATCGAAAAATATTATTTCATCATTCATCAGTACGTAATTAAAAAATACCGAGCGAAGCTCGGTCATAATAATATAGCCTTTTATTTCCATATCTCGGTTAATCAAGTTATGTTTTAGAGTTTGTATGTTAGTGAAATGTAGTGTTTAATTTTAGCCTAGTTGTTAGTCTTACTCTTATTACTTAGGTATGTTAGTTTTCGATATGGAAGCCTGTTTGGGAAAAGGTCTCCTCCGTCTTTTTCCATTGTTTTCTGTCCATTTCTGCGGACAAAGGGGTTTCTGAATTAAAGTGACTCGGATTTTTTTTGTTGTAGTAAGGCTACTCTTTCTGAGATTCCAATGAAGTTTGTAATTTTGTCTCTAAGTAGTCTGTCCTACGTAGCATAATAATTTATACTCGTCGTATTCTTCGATGTTAAAACGGATTCTCCGTATTTCAGACAGACCTTATTTTATTACAGTTGATGTTCTCTAGGGCTTAGTGCAATTCTAGTTATTTTTCAGTTGACGTCAGAGATCTCACATAAAATAGGTATCTATTTTAAGAAAAAGGAACAGTCTAAGTATACTTCAGTTTATTGTTGCTTTCCTTGTTGTTGTTATTATTTTCGTTGTTGTTGCCGTGTCGTCGCTCTTGTTTTTTTTTTATTATCAGGTGGAGGGTGGTGGTCTATTTTCCCATGAGGACCAATCGGCTTGGGAAATACTTGGGCACTCTTGTATAAGAATAATGACTGTTGTTATCTGGTATAGGTTGTTTGGTGCTCGTTTTCAGCCTGAAGATGTCCAGTATAAGGTACAGAAGGTAGGTAGGTACAGGTACCTGGTGAAAGCCTTTAGTGCTAGCACGTAACCGGGTTTCGTAACTATATAGCTACGTAAACGGATTTCTTTTGTTAGTTACTAACGAATAAAAAATTAATAGTTCATAACCGGGTTACCAACGTACCTATACAAAAGCTCAGACATTCAGTTCTTAGTTCATAACCGAGCTATGAGCTAATTGGGTTAGCACAATTCCGAGTTTTTTAATTTTTGTAGCTGGGGTTTGTATGGTACCTATGCGAAAGCTAAATTTAAGTAAAAGAAAATTGGTGGACGCAGCAGACAGGAAGAATAATTTGGAGCCTTCTCCATTCAACGAGCTTTTGCTGAACTGTGTGCAATCAGATTGCATAAAAGTTTAAAAAACTTAAAAAACCCACCTCATGACCAAACTTGTTAACCGATTATAATGAAATTTCTATGGGATATATCTGGAAATACCTATTGATTTTCAGATAGGAAATATTTTTTCAAATCAAATCATGAATGACAAAATTATTTTATCAAACTTAAAAAAAAAACACAACCGAATTAAAAAGTGCTTTTTATTTGGAGTCTGTTAAAATAGCTGTTGGCGATTTTAAATCACGAAGTTCAGTGATTTAATATCTTTTAACCTTGCTTATGCGTGTGAGCGAGAACTTATTTCATAGTGTTCATCACCTTAATTTTTGGAAGTGCCATTGATTGTCCAGGCCTCATTCGTTGGCCTCTACCCTCTCAACAAGCAACGTCTTTGCCCATGCAAATAACCTACAAAACAACATGCGATCTTGTCTCGAGTCCGAAACATCACTTAACCTTTAGCACTGTACCTAATTGACCCGTGCCATTAATTTGCATCAGACGTGAAGTAGAATACACGATGCAAAAAGTCTTCTTCTCAAAAGTGAAATGGGTTGTTATTTATGAGTTACTATATGACGACGCTATAAGCGCCCCTATCGGACGTGCTGAGAACTAAATATTGGGAAGTCGCAGTTTTCATCATAACACATTTTATTTTTGCAATTTTTAAATTTCTTCTACAAAAATAAGTGAAAGCAAAATTGCTCATTAGCCTACTTGGCTAGATTGTTATGTTATTAGGGTACCGCATTGAAGGGGTATACAAATTAAGTGAAAAAAAATATATTTTAGTCGGTCAAAAACAAAATCTCACGTTGTCATAGTGCTTAGATCCCTAAGTAGGTATGCTTAGATCTTTAAAACTACGCAACTGATTTTGGTGCGTTTTTTTCAAGATTCAAGAAGAAGGTCTATGTGCTTAATCCAATAATATTATGTGTAAATATAGTAGAGAAAAACTGTCAATTTTAGAGGTTTCCAATATGATGTCGTAAATAATACTAATTGTCTAGACAAGAGTGCAAACCGAGCAAGCGAAGGAAAAAAGTGGTTTAAAAATGTTAATCCTGAGCGTCAAGCGAAGGAATCAAAAGAACACGAGGTGAAAAATCTTTGCACTCGAGTGCAACACGTAACTTTACATCCCACCTCAGTGTAGAAAAGACTAAATGCAGAAAAAAAAAATGACGCGCATAAAGTAAATTAAAATAAAAGTATCACAACGAAACTATAGAGGTACAAGTAAACAGGTTTAGCTATGTTTTGAACTCACAAACTTAGTGCACACGATGTTCTAGCGGATAATAACGGCTTTTGCACTTAGATATCGAAGAGCAAAAATACACTTTCCAAAATGGGGGGGATGAAAACACAATGGCCTAATAATAATAATAATGTCTCGAAACTCAAGCTGAGGGGCTAACTACCACTACACCACCAGCGTTTTAAATTGGCAAACGAACACAACCGAATTAGTTTGCGGGAGCAATTGATAATGATCACCAGGTTCAGATATCAAGGACAGTGGCACTGAGAACAATGATATGTTTGTACAGTCAGCTACATAAGTTTTACTTGTAAGTATCTATATTTATAAAAGAAAGTCGTGTTAGTTACACTATTTATAACTCAAGAACGGCGGAACCGATTTGGCAGAAAATTAGTGGGGAGGTAGCTTAGAACCGGGAGAAGGACATAGGATACTTTTTATCCCGAAAAAGCAACGGGAACGGGGTATTACGGGAACATGCGAGCGAAGCCGCGGGCGGCCACTAGTTAGGTATAAAGTATAAAGGCTTTTACTGACAAAATGGTCCATTGTGGAATTTTCACTAAAAATTGAGCAAAAAATAAGATACCTACAAATAAATGATACAAACACGGAACAGCGATCTCGTTGCCATAATTTTTTGACGACTGTTGCCATACTAGTTTTACAAAGCGTAGTTCCTATTCGCTATCTCATGTTTATTACGACAACATTCAGTCTTGTTGCAAACGTTCCTTGTCAAAGATAATGACTGGCCTCTCAGCTCAGTTGGTAGTAGCTCTGCCTTCTGCGCCGTAGGTCTTGGGTTCGATCCCCACCGAGAACAAATATTTGTGTGGTGAACCCAGATGTTTGTTCTCTGTCTGGGTGTTATATTGTATTCTAGGTATGTATTTGTAAAAAAAAAATGTATATAAGTATTATATCAGCTATAACGCCTCAGAGCGAGGTAACGCCGCATGAGTCATGTTTTTTCGTGCGTGCAGCCGGCTCCATCGAGTTATAAGACGTTGTCACGTCAAAAACCTACCTGTTCTGATATTATACTTATGTTACTGATTGTACTTACGTAGGTATCTTTCGATCGATAGGTCAATACGACCAATTGGCATAATAAATCTGTTTGTTGCTTTATAACACGTGTTTGTTTGTTTGTTTCATGTTTCCGTGTTCATGACTCATTAATAAGGCATCCTCGCCCTTCAAACCCAGCAATGCTGCTTCACGGCAGGAATAGGCATGGTGGTAGTACGCACTCGGACGAGACACACACAAAGAGCTCTATCTCATTGTTGTCTATAGGTAATCTGGCTGTCGGCTTCCGTCTGTTCTCGTATTTTTGGTGCACGATATGAACCCACGACCTTAGGATCGGAAAGCAGGAGCCTAATTCTCGGGCTGACCGAGATTTTCAATGTCCCCTAAATACACGTTGGCATTGCACAACCCCACACTTTTTCTACGTTTTCCGTATATCGTAGCTGTCGAGGCTTCTACGATGAGGTCGTTGATGAATTACTCAAAGAAATCATCCATCCTCTCTTTGAAAAGAATTGCAAAATGATATTATGAGATGAGCCGAGAATTAGGCTCCAGGGCCGCTTCCACTCGACCACCAGTGCTCGTCGTAGAATTAAATGACTTACACAGGAGTTTGGGCGAGAACTTGGGTTCGCAGGTAGTCTGCTCGATGATGAGGGCATCTACTTCTTCGCTGATGAGTTTGTGGTCTGCAGGCAGAGAGCGGAGCCAACCCAGGACCTTGGCTGCTTCCTGGAGACCAGACCAAATTCATAATGTTAGTGCATAAGAAATACAAATCTTTTCTCTTTTTAATATTAGTACGTGCTCGTATGTAGGTGCGAAAAGCGATGCTTCCTGGTAACCAACGGAAATATAAATATAATAGACAATCCACACTATCTAGCCCCAAACTAAGCAGAGCTTGTACTATGGGAACCAGAAAGCTGATATAATACTTTTATCCGACCTCTGTGGTGCAGTGGGCGAATGTCCTCCTCCAACGCAAGAGGTTGCGGGTTCGATTCCCGCCTTGGAACAAATATTTATACGGTCTGCAGGTATTTGTTCCGGGTGTTCTGGTCGTTTTCTATATAAAATAAAAAATATCTATGCATGTTATACATATATTGTATTATGTATATCAGTTATCTAGCACCCATAACACAAGCTCTGCTTAGCTTGGGGCTAGATAATGTTGTGTGAATTGTACAGCATTATTCATTTATTATTTATTTCCCTTTTTTTTGTAATTACATAGGTACCTACTCAGAATACAATATAACATCCAGACAGAGAACAAACATCTGCGTTCACCACACAAATATTTGTTCACAGTGGGGATCGAACCCACGACCTACGGCTCAGAAGGCAGAGGTACCAACTGAGCTGAGAGGCCAGCCAATTGTAACAAAAGGTACGCAATCAACCCTCAGGTACCTAGATAGAAACAAATTAAACGTCTTAGCTGCAATTAGTCTCGTGATACATTGAATAGAATTGTATGACTGCCAATTAATACTTGCAAGTGGAAAATGAACCTATCAGGTGCAATTATTGAATTACCTACATTACCACCTATCGCATTATAGTCGAGTATCCACAATAAGCAGAGCTTGTACAATGGGAACCACATGGCTGATACAATATTTAGATATTTTTTTTTTGTAAATACTTTCTTAGATGATATAGTTCATGCATTTCACGAAGACGCGTCAATTAGAGCATTTTGGCTCTTATTACAACCAGATAAATATCACTGGATGCGTCTTCGTGAAATGCATGAACTATACAATACTTAGATATTTTTTTTTTGTAAATTCTTATAATACAATAATAATACCTAGACAGAGAACCATGGGAATGAGGCTTGATTTTATGTATGTTTGTAATATTGGAAAAATAGGGTGACGTGGTACGGGCATGTCATGAGGCCCTCCTCATGACATGCCCGTACCCTCCTCGTAGTCATCACTCTCCTAGTCACATGACCTTCATCCCTAAGAAGGTCATGTGACTAGGAGAGTGATGACTATGGATGTGGATGGATATATGAGCAGTGGTAGACCAAAGAAAACATGGATGAACTGTGTGAAAGATGACATGGATAAGCGAGGAGTGAATGCAGAGATGACGGCTGACAGAGGGGAATGGAGGAGGAAGACATGTTGTACCGACCTTACATAAAGTGGGATAAGGGTAGGAAGAAGAATGTTTGTAATATCTTCAGAGCGAGGTTTAAAGGTACCTCATTCTTCCCCTGCTTGATGAGGTAAGACGGCGTGTCAGGCAGCCGCAGCAGCAAACAGAAGTGCAGCAGTGGGATCGCCAGCAGAATCCAGAGCACCGTATAGAATGGTAGCAGGTCACCTAGGACGAAGATCAGGAGGTTTCCGACTGTCTGAAGAAAAACACCACATAAATGATACAATTATATTATGACTGGCCTTTCAGCTCAGTTGGTAGTAACTCTGCCTTCTGCGCAGTAGGTCGTGGGTTTGATCCCGAGAACAAATATATTTGTTGTCGGTGGGATTTTTCGATCTTACTAACAACGCCATCTGCTGGAATAACTCAAATAATTTCATGTATAAGTTGAAAACAAGAAAATGACATTTTCTAAAAATGAGTCCTAGCTAGATCGACTTATCGCCCCAGAAAACCCCTGGATACTAAATTTCATTAAAATCGTTGGAGCCGTTTCCGAGCGTTTCAATTACAAGCTTTTCTCATTAAGAGGTATAAGATACATAGTTCTTAGGTACGCAGAGCTTGTACGATGTTACTGCAAAAAAAAGCAGCCAAGTGCGAGTCGGACTCGCCCATGAAGGGTTCCGTAGCATCAAATAACATAATATAAAGGTTTTTGTAGTTCGTCGAAAGGTAAATAGCGTTTTACGATTTATGACGTATAAAAAAAAAACTACTGACTAGATCTCGTTCAAACCAAAAATCGTTGGAAGTTTGCATAGTAATGTACAACATATATTTTTTTTAGTTTTATCAAGCTCTTATTTTAGAAGTTAGAGGGGGGGGGACCAACTTTTTTCCACTTTGGAAGTGTCTCTCACGCAAACTATTCAGTTTAGAAAAAAACGATGTTAGAAACCTCAACATCATTTTTGAAGACCTATCCATAGATACCCCACACGTTTGGGTTCGATGAAAAAAAATTTTTTGAGTTTCAGTTTCAAGTATGGGGACCCCCTAAATTTATAGTTTTAGAAAAAAACGATATTAGAAACCTCAACATCATTTTTGAAGTCCTATCCATAGATACCCCACACGTATGGGTTCGATGAAAAAAAAATTTTTGAGTTTCAGTTTCAAGTATGGGGACCCCCAAAATTTATAGTTTTTTTTCTATTTTTGTGTAAAAACCTTAATGCGGTTCACAGAATACATCTACTCACCAAGTTTCATCAGTCTAACTCTTATGGTTTCGGAGAAAAATGGCTGTGACACGGCCGGACAGACAGACAGACAGACAGACAGACAGACAGACAGACATGACGAATCTATAAGGGTTCCGTTTTTGCCATTTGGCTACGGAACCCTAAAAAGTCCTTGCGATTCAATGCTTCAAAATAATTATATTAGAGCTTGAGTGATAGGTGGGCAGATTTGGATCTGGAAATGTCTATTCTACGAGCTATATGGCCTGCCTATTCTCATGCCTTCATTTTCCAGTAGGCCTACCATGAGCTCTGTCTGGCTCTGTCTCTGGTTCTGGTTGGAGCCGTTTCCGAGCGTTTCTATTACAAGCTTTTTTCATTTAGAGGTATAACATACATAATTCTTAGGTGTAAGTAAGTATCACATGGACCCTGTATCGTGCTACTTACCTGTGAAAATATAACAAAGGTGCCCGTCATCCCTCGGATGCTATCCTCGCTGATTTCTTTCACGTACAGAGGGCAGACCACGAACCCGCCGCCGGAACCAAAGCCGATAAGGGCGCGGGCACCGATCAGCGCGATTGGATGAGCGCAGAACAGCTTCACTGCCCATCCCACCTGTAGAAGAAAAATAATTTGATTTATGGACAATCCCATAGAACGAATATATCAATACTCAAACAACTAAAGCTTGAACATCGAAAGCGTTTGTCTTCTATTTGCCTGAATCCTGAAGTACTTTGGCCATATTCTTCTTCTTCTTCCCTTATCCCACTAGGTGGGGTCGGCACAACATGTCTTTTTCTTCCATTCTCCCCTATCACTCGCCATCTCAGTACTCACTCCTTTTTTGGACATTTTCATCTTTCACACAATCCATCCATCTTTTCTTAGGCCTACCTCTACTTTTATATCCATCAGTAGTATTATTTTATATACTTTGGCCAGATTGTTCGCAGAAATACCGATCGCATCGAGAGACTGATATAACAGGCAAAGTAGAAGGCAAAAGACCTAGAGACCGAAGCCCTAAGCGTTGGTCGGACCAGGTATCTGAGCAGCTGGAAATGCCGATGCATCGGGCGCTCCATCAGGCCACCGACCGCTCCAAATGGAGAGATATTGTACACAGAATGGGAAAGGGTCACGATCCTCAACAATGAGGGACCGACTATGGAGGGAGGAGGAGTTATGTGGACAATCCACACAATCCCACTGACTGGCCTTTAAGCTCAGTTGATAGCTCTGCCTTCTGAGCCGTAGATCGTGGGTTCGATCACCACCGAGAAGTATTTGTGTGCTGAACACACAAATGTATAAATGGGTAATTAATGGATGAGTGGTGTGTGGGTAAATGTGTGTTTGTTCTCTGTCTGGGTGTTATATTGTATCCTAAGTATTAATAAGACGAAAACTCTTCATTGAATATAGCTACAACTCTGTTAAACTTTATTACACTGCAGATAATACAACTCTATAAAACGACGCCATCTCTCCTTCCTCCTCTCCTTTTTTTCTACACTAGAGATGTAACTCTTTGCTTGATTCGACTATCGATTAGGGATGTCCTATTCCCAAAACTGGTTAACAGTATATAGTTACAAAAAACTGTATATAAGTTTTATATCAGCTATCTGGTTCTCATATTACAAGCTCTGCTTAGTTTTGGGCTAGATAGTGTTGTGTGGATTGTCTGTAGTATTTATTTATTGATCACTATCTAGTCCCAAACTGAGCAGAGCTTGTACGATGTTACTACAAAATAATAATTATAAGTTTAAAAAACTTGAGAAACCGACTTCATTGCCTAACGGCTAAATCGATTTTAATGAAATTTGTTTGGGACAATCTGGACGTAAGAATAATCTTCCAAAAAAAAAAAAAAAATTCTAAATCGGTTCATAAATGACGGAGGCAGTTATAAACACTAAATAAATTATTTAAAAAAAAATGGCAACACCGATTTTAATAAAATTAAAATGGGACCAATTTGGAAGCGGTACTGCTTCTTCAGACCACTTTTTCAGATAAAAAAAAAAAATTCTACAATTATTTTTGACTAATGCTTCAAATTTATAATTATTTTAGAGCTTGAGTGCTAAGAGCTGCAGATTTGGATCTAGAACTGTCTATTCTACGAGCTATATGGCCTGCCTATTCTCATGCCTTCATTTTCCAGTAGGCCTACCATGAGCTCTATCTGGCTCTGTCTCTGGTTCTGGTTTTACATCTGAGTGAGTATTGACTAAATAAATCCTACGTCAAAACGTCACAAACACAGTATAACACTGGTGAGCACTCAGAGTCAAAACCAGTACCCGAAGTCGGAGTTTTGCTACCACATTTCGTTACCAAATGTTGTTTTCGTTTTGCCTATTTGTCTCTATCTATTGTATGGAGAAAATATGAGACGGCAAAAATACGTTACGCAGTTAGAGTTGTTGTCTCATCTTTTTCCATACAATAGACAGAGACAAAACGGCGAAACGAAAACAACATTTGGTAACGAAATGTTGTAAATGCACTGGGACTTCGGGTACAGAACTAGAGACAGAGCCAGACAGAGCTCATGGTAAGGCTACTGCCTGCACTGAAAACGTTACTCACAGCTATAGGCAAAGAAGCACATAATAGCGCATTCTTTCTCCCAAACTTATCAGCTGCGACCCCATATACAAACACAGCGATGGGAGCAAAGATGAACATGATGGAAGCCATCCAGGATACATCTTCTTCGGAGAGCGGCGTGGTTGACGGGCTGGAGTCACCCATGAGGAGTGCCTTGTTGGGGGATATCCAACCCATGGCTGTTCCATATGCTAGGATCGGCATGCATACTGGAAAACGAACGAAGTAAATACATATAATTAATATGGTAAATAATATACCTAAATTAAAAAAAACACGTTTTACGTGGACAAGTTTTAACTCAATTGGCCATTTGATTGAAGAGTTTTGTTGGACAGACCTTGGCTCCATCATCAGACCAGGTTGCTTTTACCATTTTATGACAACTGAGTACGTCCTTAATTTATTTCAAGAAAAAATAAGAAACGAATAAGCTAACGAATTGAACGACCAGTAGAAAAACCTTGATGTCAACGAAGTTCTTAGAGATGGGAGCTCTTGGATCGTTGGTTACCTTAATTTAACCTTTTATTTTGTATAGCAAAAACTGAGCGACCTAGAAAAGAAGTAAAAACTGTTTTGGAATGTCCAAACAAAGTTCTTTCATATGACATGTAACTTGATTTTTTTGTGTGTTTTTTTTATATTTGCACCCTTAAAAACCCCCATATCTTAATAACCCCTCATCTGATTTTACTCATATACTTACCAGTAAATTTCTCAAGTACAAGCTATCGACTTATCAAATTTCATGCAGATCGGATCAACGGTTCGAAAGTTATCGTCGGACAAACATACACAAATACATACATACATACATACGCACATAAAATGCCAAATCGCCCAAGTTGTTTGAAAGATCTCGTTCGCTTCGCTCACTCGATCAATTACATTGGGTACGTAACAAATGTTTTTATACAGGGTTATTCATTAATAACTGCAAATACTCGGGAATTAGGTTCAACAAATAGAATAAAAAATATTTAGGAAATTATTTTTTTTAAATTTGATCAAAATTTTTTTCAGGTTTTTGGATCAAAATTTTATTTTTATTAATTTATTTACGGCTATTGCATAATGATTGCCATGGAGAACAGGACGATGACCCACCCAGGCGGTGACTGAACGCAGAGTGTCACTCACGGCGCGTGGGCGCGGATCAAAGGTCAAAATAGGTCAGGCGCCAATAATTCCTTTATCGATTTTCTCGGGATTTTCATAACAAAACTTAAAAAAAATCATTTCATAAATATTTTTTATTTTATTTGTTGAACCTAATTCCTGAGTATTTGCAGCTAATAATGAATAACCCTGTATACGCAAATAAACAAAAACTTTCAAATAAATATCAAGGTTGCTTGTAAAATAAATAATTTGTAGGATTAATTTCTTTATTTCAAATCTTCATCCGCGTAGCAATCGTCGGAAAAGGTCTACGACAGATTAAAGCCTTGCGTACATTTAAGCGTTCTGCGGTGGCGATCAGTCTTCATAAAGTAGTTCTTTCAACCAGTATGCTGAAAGGATTTTAAGCGCACCTTTTATGCACTCTGCACTTGTTTTCGAACTTTTAAGATTCTACGACATGTCCTTTTCCTCACGATGTTTTCCTTCACCGTTTGAGAGTGCTAGCATTTAGTATATTATACTGGATTTGAACCAATAAATTTTTGTTATAGAAGTAGAGGTAAGCCAAAGAAAAGATGGATGGATTGTGTGAAGGATGACATAAGAAAAAAGTGACTGCTGAAATGACGGCTAATAGAGGAGAGTGGAGAACGAAAACCTGTGGGGTGATCACGTATCTTTGTTGCAATCCTCAGTTTTTACATGATTGTGAGCTTCGATTGCAATAAAAACGAATACAAACAAAGCCTTGTGTCTGAAAAGCAAGGATTGCAATTCATATTCGTTTTATAATGCAATCGAAGCTCAAAAACATGTAAAAACTGGCGATTGAAACAAGGATTTCATTGCAACAGAAGATATGTGATCGCCCCGCTGTTATATTGTACTACTAAATTGTGGGATAAGGATAAGAAAATGATGATGGGAATGAATTTGAACTCACGACCTTATCGAAAGGCGCAGCCGCTACCATCCACCAGTGCTTTCAGTGTGTGATGGCGATCAGAAACGCTGTCAAATATCGCTGTTATATTATTTTTATGTAAAAGATAGGCAAACGAGCTTACGGCCCACCTGATGGTAAGCGGTAAACGTCGCCCATAGACCCCAACAACACCAAGGGTGCAGGGGCCTAATTCTCGGGCCGATCTCGATCATTTTGCAATTTCATTTTATTGCTTGTTTTCGAAGAGAGAATGGATGATTTCCTTGAGTAATTCATCGATGACCTCATCGTAGAAGCCTCGACAGCTACGATATACTATGGAAAACGTAGAAAAAGTGCGGGGTTGTGCAATGCCAAAAATAAGATAATCGCTAAGAAAATCTCGGTCGGCCCGAGAATTAGGCCCCTGTAGTTGTGTTGCCTACCCTGGAGGAGTTTGTTTTTTCTTTAATGTTCTCTTCTTCTTCTTACTTTTTTTAGTGTTTCACTGATCGCCATCACCGAACGCTTAGATGTGCGTAAGGCCTAAGTTGGTTGCTAAGTTATTAAGCTTTTACGAAAACTCGTAGATCTTTGTTTTCAGAATGATTTTGTTCAATAAAGGCTTTTGAAATGGGTTTGTTTACAAAATGGATTTAATTTTGTATTAAAAGAGTTCTGAGAAATCTTTTAAAATTGATAGTATCTAAGCTCATTATAAGTGGACAGTAAAGTCTGTATGAGTTATAAATAAAGTTATATAAACCGAAATTTATATTAGTAATAGTGTAGTATAGTAGCATATAGTAGCACAGGGTGTAATATTAGATACCTAAGTAAGTATATATAATCAATTTCACAAGTTGTATTTCCGGTAACTCGTGAACAGTTTTGGCAAGCAATAGGTATGGCAAAACCGCGACATGGATCCACGAAATGCTAGCTTGCTCGATCGTAGTAGGTATATACGAGTACATAATGTGGACAATCTACTGTTACGACGAAAACTCTTCATTGATTATAGCTACAACTCTGTTTTAGTTTAATACACCGCAAACAATACAACTAAAGGTAACGACGCTATATTATCTTTCTTCCGCTTCTTTTTTTTCCACTAGAGACGCAACTTCTTGCTTGTTCCAAATAGGGATGTCCTATTCCCAAAACTGGTTAACACTACATAGCACTAACTAACCCTAAATTATACTGAGCTTGTACCATGGGAACCACATAGCTGCTAAAATAATAACCATGTATATTTTTTTTGTAAATACATACTTAGAACACAATATGACATCCAGGCAGAGAACAAACATCTGTGTTGACCACACAAATATCTAATTTTGTTCTCGGTGGGGATCGAGCCCACGACCTACGGCGCAGAAGACAGAGCTGCTACCAACTGAGCTGAGAGGCCAGTCAAGTGAATATAACCAATAAACGGTTTTGAACGTCTCATATTGGATACCTACTTCTTCTTGTTTTCCATAAACACACGGTGACAGACTTTTAAATGCCAGATTGGTCTCATAGAAATTTTATATTACTCTTACTCATAATTATTTAGTGCAAATATTATGTTACATGGTGACGTCATCATAAAAAAATACAATTGAATTGAGAACTATATTTATTTAAAATCGGTTAAAAATGAGTATTATTCTGCAAAATCTGGATTATACCGCATCCATAATAATAACACATTTCTATTTATACATTTACGGATGTTTTATTTTATTTCATTATCATGGCTACGGTACAGGTAGGTAAAAATAAAATAACCGGCCAAATACGAGTTGGACTCGTGCACAAAGGGTTCCGTACCATTATTTTGTAGTAGTAGAGGTCGTTGTGTGTGGCTCGTAAACGTAAAAAGATAAACAGTGGTTAAACTATTGCCATCTCTTACCACTGGGTAATGACAAACAGTGACAGGGCTAACTTTAAGCAATGATTAAATTTAAAGAAGTACCTAGATCCTCTTAGATCTTTATTATCTCCCTTTCGAATCTAGATCTAAAAACGGTGTATTTAGACGTACGCAAAAAAATTGGTTGTCTGTAAAGTCGGTTTATTGACGATAGTTGAACGTGACAATATCTTACAGCTGTCCACGCGGACGCATCGCTCACTCAAGTAGGAGAGAGACAGATGTCGAACGCTGCCGAACGCGGAGGCCGTGCGTGCCTCTTTGTCGCTCGTTCCGCGCTCTCGCTTGCACTTCAAGCCTTAAATGAACGCCCCAGAGCGAGGTAACGCCGCATGAGTGAGTTTTTTCCTGCGTGCAGTCGGCTTCATCGAATTATAAGACGTTCTCACGTCAAAAATAAGTGTCGTTAACTTACCGACAATGGACATAAGTACTTGATGATGTTTGCTTCCAATCTTTTCCTCTGAACTCACTTTATACACTTTATTCGCCATATTTAACACTTTTTTAAGTTTATTTTTCCAAAAACACTAAATTTAGTTTGTAAGTAGAATAATTTATTAATAATTAATATATTTAATTTAAATAAATTAATATTATAATTAATTTCTTTTTTCTAATTCAGTTTGTTTTAAGTAAAATTACTCACAGACTATAGCTTTTTACGCTATTTATTTAACGCTGTAATACAATACTTTATTTATATATCTTATTTTAAATTATTCTTAAAATAATATTTGTCTTTTTTTTTCTTTTTATTCTTGTATTTGCGTGCTGCGATTTTTCCAGATAACTACCGCGATGCCGCGTGTAATTTAGAATGAAACACCACCTATCGATACTGAAGACGTTTTTCTTATGACGTCTGGCAAGTGACAATTAATGACAATTACAATTCGTCTTATTATTACATAGGAGCACTAGTGGGGATTCGTTTTCTGTCATTTCGGGAAGGAACATAGCTTTTTGATTTTAATTGTTTTTCTGGTGTTAATTTTGAGTTCTATTGTGTAATTTCGGTGGTATTTTAACCAACACTACTTGAGGTCTTAGGTCAAAGTGTTAGCAGTTGGAATTAAAGTGTATTATGTGATATTTTGATTTGATCGAAAATGTTTCAGATGGTTTTGGGAAAAAAACGGCCATCTTTTTTTCCAATTGACGAAAAAGTATTTTATCTATGTAATATATTATCATCATTCTCAATAAACTACTCGACACTGGCAAAATTGATCCGAAAAGGACAGATGCCATTCATTAAGAAGAAGAAGAAGAGCATTAGTGCATGGCTTAGCAGTAGAAGCCCTGCCTTGCGATCCCTAAGGTCGTGGATTCGAATCCACTCGTGCACATAAGAGTTTTTCTATCCAAAATATATAATAAGTAATAATAATATCATTTATTTCAGACAACATAAAATGTACATTACAATAAATTATAGTTTAAAAAACTAAAAAATCACGCTTTTTAACTAATTGAACTAATAAGTTAAAAATAAAATTGTAGTAATCAATTGAAAAATTTATATTATTGTACAAAAAAGCGTGGGTGATTTTTATTATAACTTCAGATATAATAAACTATTGATAAAATATTTACAACAATCAAAATCAAGCCCCCCACGCTTTTTAGGGTTCCGTAGCCAAATGGCAAAAACGGAACCCTTATAGATTCGTCATGTCTGTCTGTCTGCCCGTCCGTACCTAATATGTCACAGCCACTTTTCTCTAAACTATAGGAGCTACACTGATGAAACTTGGTAAGTAGATGTATTCTGTGAACCGCATTAAGATTTTTTCACACATATAAAAAAAAAACAATAAATTTTGGGGATACTTAGAACTGAAATTCAAAAAACTTTTTTTCA
Organism: Thera britannica; assembly: GCA_939531255.2. NCBI lineage: Eukaryota > Metazoa > Arthropoda > Insecta > Lepidoptera > Geometridae > Thera > Thera britannica. The sequence continues at coordinate 19,525,556 of OW618042.2, forward strand.
TCAAACCCGTACGTGTGGGGTATCTATGAATAGGTCTTCAAAAATGATGTTGAGGTTTCTGATATAGTTTTTTTCTAAACTGAATAGTTTTTGCGAGAGACACTTCCAAAGTGGTAAAATGTGTGTCCCCCCCCCTCTAACTTCTAAAATAAGAGAATGATAAAACTAAAAAAAATATATGATGTACGTTACTATGCAAACTTCCAACGATATTTGGTTTGAACGAGATCTAGTCCGTAGTTTTTTTTATACGTTTAAATCGTAAACCGTAATTTACCTTTCGACGAAGTACAAAAACTTTTACATTATGTTACTTGTTGCAACGGAACCCTTCATGGGCGAGTCAGACTCGTACTTGGCCGCTTTTTTTGTATATTATGGACATAACATCCAGACAGAAAACACACATCTGTGTTCACCAAACAAATATTTTGTTCTCGGTAGGGATCGAACCCACGACCTGCAGCGCAGAAGGCAGAGCTACTACCAACTGAGCTGAGATGCCATGTGAGAAGTGCATTTTTTTTTTGATTATTTGTCCTTTAAAACCATTGCAAATGACAAATTAAATGTGTATATATGAATGCAGCTGACTGTACAACGTCTTGGGTTGGTTACTTCCTGTTACGATGAAATTTGAAACTACTAAATGATGGATTGAGGACACACCCTAATTCATAATACCCTGAATATAGGTAGGTGGTGTACATTAATCTACCCCCGTCCTATCATCCTATCTTCCTACTAATATTATGAACGCGAAAGTTAATAATTAGATATAGATAGATGGATAGTTTTTTTTTGAAAAGCTTCGTTTGATATCTTATAAGTACCTTTAAACGAGAAAATCTCGGAAACGCCACCAACGATTTTCATGAAATTTTGTATACAGGGGTTTTCGGGGACGATAAAACGATCTAGCTAGGATTCATTTTTAGAAAATGTCACGTTATTCGTGTAGTAATTATTAAACTTTATCATAAAATTATAACTTCTAGCGCCATCTGTTGCTTAAGTCATAAGTTAGTGGGACAGAGAACGCTATCTATTGACGAGTAGTGAAGTTTATAATTATGTCGGTAAGGTCGAAAAATATTATTAATGGGTTTATATCATACCATGCAGAGCTTTATTTGATGTATGTAATATAGCTATTCAGTATATCTGTACTCCACATTTCTATAGGAATGTCTCTGCATTCCGTGAATTTCCGTCAGAAATTGTGCGAATCCTTTCAGAATAGCTGTACATCAACCCCCTTGTAAGTAACAAGCGTTTCTCAAAATATAATCTGTGTTCATTTCATTTATCTTAGCTATTCTTTTACAATCCTACGGCTAATCGTGTCTGAATGATAAACTAATATGCTACAAAAAAACAATATAACGTTTAAACTTACACAGTGATCGAATTATAAAAAAAAAACAAACCCACAAATAGAATCGAATGTGAAAATGATATAGAATAAATTCATCAACTGAATAAAACACCCTCTAAGACAAAGGCTTCTTCAGGTGAGTCATTTTGATAGGGTATTTCAAATTCGTTTTCTGTCATTTTGGGAAGTCACATAGCATTTTTATTTTAATTATTTTTTTGGTGTTATTCTGAGTTTTGCTGTGTAATTTCGGTGGTATTTTAACCAACATTACTTGAGGTCTTAGCTCAAAGTGTTAGCAGTTGGAATAAAAGTGTATTTTGTGATAATTATTCTGATTTGATCGAAAAGGTTTCTGATGGTTTTGAAAACAAAAGACCTTCATTTTGTTTCAAAGCCAAGTAGGGCCGACTCGACTTTGACTGACTTGACTTGACGGAAAAGTATTTTATCTATGTAATATAAATTATCATTCTCATTAAACTACTCGACACTGACAAAATTGATCCGAAAAGGACAGATGCCATTCATTAAGAAGAAGAAGAAGAAGGGCTATTTAAATGACCTATATAATAAAAAAGTTATAGTCTACATTATTAGAAATTTATTCTACACTGTGGGTAGACAATTAAAACTTCTAAAGCACTTACTCGAGCACTACCCACAGAGTTTACACAGAGTAGCTGGAATGGTTTTTCTTCTTAAAATGTTTACTTGAAGAGTTCACAAAGGCCTTTATAAGATCAATAAACTGTTTCCTGTGCATTGTGATTGTATAAACTTCTTGGTGATGGGTAATTCTGTTGTTGTTATAAAAAATAACGTTGTTCTTTGAAATTTTTACGTTGGAAATTAATCTACATCAATGTAGTTGCCAGTTTGAGGCGCAAAGTCTATAGAAATCTTTTTACTTGCCTATTATGAATAACTAGCGCTCCGCCCCAGGTTCGCACGGGTCGCTAGTAGAAAAAGCGTGATGTTATATTAGCCTATATAGCCTTCCTCGATAAATGGTACAATCCAACACAAAAACAATTTTTCAATGTGGACCAGCAGTTTCCGAGATTAGTGCGTTCAACCAAACAAACAATAAAACTCTTCAGCTTTATAATATTAGTATAGATTTAGAAAGAAATTTTATTTTGGTTGTGTAAAGTACCTGCTTCTTCTTCTTGTCGTGTCACAACAATTTTGTAGTATAATCTGTGAAATCAATGTGTTTTGCGTTATCGTGGATTGAGCTTTCTCAAAGCCCTCGCGCCCAGTCAGTGATACAACGCTGGACCGAACGCTCCCATGATCCCAAGCCGGAACCGCGTTCAAAACGGCTGCGAATTTGTTTTATAATTCGATAATCAAACGTTTTGGTTACTAAACTCTTTGTTGAAGTGCAAAAACTTTTTACAGATTTTTCTTGTTTTTTGAAAGTTTGAAAGACCGCGCATTAGTTCTTGACATTCGATTTTCGAACGTTTTGGCTACTAAACTTTTTGCTGAAGTGTTGATTCTTTTTACGGATTTTGCTTGTTATTTGAAAAAGGAACAGAAAAAGTTTGATGTGATTAGCTAATGAAGCAAGGATTTTTCGCGGTGAGTTTTTTAATTTGCTTGCGGATTGAAGCTTTTTTTTTAAATTCATTCGCCAAGAATAATGAATTAAACTTTTGATTAAAGTGAAAATAATCAAAGGAATATACAAATGTTATAAAATAAATTAGCCATGTAACACTTGTTACATTACGTTTTTCAATTATAATTAGTAATACATCACACCTCAAGAGCCTATAAAGAATTTTAAATCAAGTAAAAAATTATGAGTACTTAATCAAAGTTTGAGTTGTCACATTACTTATTAAGAGATCTGAAGGGATATCTACCGTGCCTGGTATCGAAGTCTTAAGCTTAATTGTTTCTGTTTTCATCTGTATTAATACGCGTCATTCAGATAATGTCAAAAAATTCATAGCAATAGCTTTCAGGCCTAAGGACGGCATGGCAAGGTATTTTACCGTAAGTCAGCACGCATTAGCCGCTAAGATACCACGGCATTCCAGTGCCTTGCTACGGCATGCCACGCCGCCTCACTCTACGGTATGTCAAAATGAGCGCTGGAGTCCTTAGCATGCCGTTGTCTACCGCAGTAAGCCACGGCATCCTGCCGTGAGAGCCCGTGGCACGTCTTTCAATACCGTGCAATGATGCAGAAATCTCTTTCGATGCCACGGCATAATTTTAAATCATAGCAATTTATGTCGTACTTCTATTACCGATACGTTTGAATGTCTATTAGTAAAAAATTAAATCCCTTGCCATGCCGTCTCGGTCTGCGTAGGCCCTTAATTGAGTAAATTATTATTTTGAGTACCAATCAATATACTATCAATCATACTCGAAGTTAATTAACTCCAAATAGACATTTGCGGATCTAGAACGAAGATGTCAGGGGCAAGAAACTATGCCCCCAACAAATTTTAACTCATGCCTTATTATAAGCATTGGAAGCGCAAACAAATTTATTTACCGTGCTAGATGGTTAAAAAAATACTAAACTCAATATTTAAGGGGTGAGTTCCCATGACATGATTTCTTTGCCGTTTTTATAGATAATAATATTATACGGAACCCTTCGTGCGTCTGACTCGCACTTAACCAGTTTTTTTTGTAAAAACAAAGGTAAGTATTTACTTTAAAAAAAAAGGCGTAGCTATGCTACGAAACGCTACGAAAAACGTGGCAAACTAAGGAAATAAGTGTCTATTACTTGCTTAGAACAAAAAAGTAAACAGGCCTTTGTATCTATTGTAGAGCGTCTTTGAGGCGCACTTATCCTTTCACCACACTTGGTTCGAAATAATCAGTGACACGATAAGAAAAATAATTTATTGTAGATGATTTATTTAGCGTCAGGAGCAACTGGTGATTACCCAAGCCCTACTTGTGCCTAATAACGAACCACTCTGCAAATAAGGACATAATAAAGTAATTTGTAACAAATAAGCATAAGGCGTGTTCTAGTTGCGTTATAAAAGAAAAAAAAATGCTATGTATTTTCATTCTAAGCCGTAGAAATTCTACTGCAATTTTATGACGCTGGTAGAACGCAGAGGTATTAAATAAAAAAATAAAAAATCGGTTGTCTGTAAAGTCGGTTAATGGCCCGAACACACCTAGTTCGCTGGCGGTAGCGATCAGTGAAACGCTGTCAAATATCACTGTCAGATTTGAGATTAGACAGCGAATTTTTGACAGCGTTTCACTGTTCGCTACCGCCAGCGAACTAGGTGTGTTCGAGCCTTTACTGACGATAGTTGAACGTGACAACGTCATACAGCTGTCCACGCGGACGCATCGCTCACTCAAGTAGGAGAGAGACAGATGTCGAACGCTGCCGAACGCGGAGGCCGTGCGTGCCTCTTTGTCGCTCGTTTCGCGCTCTCGCTTGCACTTCAAGCCTTAAATGGAACGCCTCAGAGCGAGGTAACGCCGCACGAGTCATGTTTTTTCGTGCGTGCAGCCGGCTCCATCGAGCTAAAAGACGTTGTCACGTCAAAAATTAAGACAACCTCGGCAGAGACCTCGGCGCATGTATCTCGATCAGATAGCAGACGTTTAAGAGAAAGACCGGTCAGGAATACCCTAAACCGACGAGCATGTATGAAGAATGTTATGCGAGGGAATGAACCGAAAGAGGTGTGTCAGGATCGTAGCAAGTGGAAATCTGTGATCTCTGCCTATACCCCCATGGGAATGAGGCGTGATTGTATGTATGTGTGTGTATCTATTTTAGACAAAAGTAGTTCCATTTATACAGAAATACAATACAGCTGAAATCTGAAATATAAAAAAATTAGGTATACCATCCAGACAGCTTAGTCAGCCTAATCCTCAGATTAAAGACTTATGGCCTTACTTGTAAAAATATGTCAAAAGATAAACAGTGGTTAAACTATTGCCATCTCTTACCACTGGGTAATGACAAACAATGACAGGGCTAACTTTAAGCAATGATTAAATTTAAATTGCGTTTATAAGTAGGGCTGTTAAACACAGGGAAGACAAAAAGTTTGTATGCGTATGAAAACTAGTCAATCAAACTTTTTGGTCGAAAAACTTATCCTACGATGGTGAAGCACACAGGTTTTAAGCCTTATAATTACCGTCCTTTGATGTCTTAAAAAAAATGCTTTGGGCTTTACACACCTAGGTCGCCTGCGATGGCAATCAGTGAACGCTGTCAAACTTGACAGCGATATTTGGCAGCGTTTCAGTGATCGCAATCGCTAGCGACCTAGTTGTGCGCAGGCTTTTATGAATGAAAACCAGAAAAGCTTAGTATAGGAAAACATGTTAGGATATGTTTATGCTAAACTGTGTGAAATCGGATTTCAAACAAAATAGTTGATCGTGATTTTTTTATACTTCTATACTAATATTATAAAGAGGAAAGATTTGTATTTTTGTAAGTTTGTAATGAATTAACTCAAAAACTACTGTGCTGTTTTCAAAAATTATTTCACCATTGGAAAGCTACATTCACCCTGAGTAACATAGGCTATATTTATGTATTTAAAAAATAAATGTCCACCCGTGCAAAGCCGGGACAGGCCGCTAGTTTTTAATAAGTTAAGTGATTATATATTTTTTTAAAAGGTCAAATTGTGCAAGCGAAAAGCTGTTTCACGGTGCTCATCGCCTTAATGAAACCGGAATATATCCTTCGCACTACATATGCTTCACGTATAATAATACAATTTTTAACCTACAAAAATAAGTAATTTCTATTTTAATACCACAACAATGAGTCAGATGTTGAATCAAGCAAGGCCTGTTTGCTTCCCGTTTGTTTGTTCACTGGTATTGATGGCTTGTTTGATAATCTGAACAGTTTGGCAAGATTAATGTGTATTTCCAATTATGTACCAAAAAGGTACATAATTGGAAATCCCTAGAAACACTCCACTCCCTAGAAGTTAGGGCGCGGGTGAAGACGGAACTTTTTTATTTGTTCACTAGCGGCCTGTCCCGGCTTCGCATGGATGGGCATTTATATTTTAATCACATAAATATAGCTTAGGTTACTCAGAGTGAATGTAGTTTCCAATGGTGAAAGAATTTATTAAATCGGCACAGTAGTTTTTGAGTTTATTCATTACAAACTTACACACAACAATACAAATCTTTCCTCTATTTAAATAAAAAAATAGAAGTTATAATAAACTATAAAACATACTTATTTAATTCCAATCAATATGAAATCTTAGACAAAATAATACTCTATACTAGGTAATTTAAAAATAAATGACCTTGGAAGCACGAGTTCAATTTGATTTTGTTAATTATTTCGTTCGAGTGACACCCACGCAAAGTGTTACTAGGTAAGTACAGTCAACTGCAGCAAAATAATATTGCCTGCGCAAAACACATTTGCATTTAAGACGCTGAACTCCGAGAAACAACAAAAGTCAGCAAAAGGTCAGGAAAGGTCATCAGACCTACCTCTGGTGTTGCAGGGGTATGGGCGACGGTGACTACTTTCCATCAGGTGGCCCGTCTGCTCGTCTACCAGCTATCGCATAAAAATAAAAAGTTAAAAATAAAACTGTAATAATCAACTGAAAAATTTATATTATTGTACAAAAAAGCGTGGGGTGCTTTTTATAATAACTTCAGATATAATAAACTATTGATAAAATATTTACAACAATCAAAATCAAGCCCCCCACGCTTTTTGTACAATAATATAATTTTTTCAATTGATTATTACAGTTTTATTTTTAACTTTTTAGTTCAATTAGTTATAAAAGCGTTTTTTTTTTAGTTTTTTTAACTATTTTTTTAACTTTTTAGTTTTGTTTTTTTTCATTTTTTTTTCATATTATTGCATTGTCATCGACCTATCTGATCGTTCTAAGTAGGACAAAATCGAGCTCAAAGGGGTCGGTTACATACATACATACATACAGGTGAAGCTAATAAAAGTGTTATAAACAAGTAGGACAAAATCGAGCTCAAAGGGGTCGGTTACATACAAACTTACAAGCTTACAAACATACATACAGGTGAAGCTAATAAAAGCGTTATAAAAATCAAAGTGCGCGAGCGAAAAGTTTATTCACGGTGTTCATCGTCTCTGTAATGGTAGTGCACGAAAGAATCCTCTTTGAGGCGCACCTATAATCCTTCCACCACACTGGTTCAAACAAGTGACTTGACAAGAAGAAGAAAGATAGAGGATGATGGTTACCACTAAACATAAGTTGGGCCATAATCTTGTTCTATCAACTAGTAGTATAAACAAATATTAAAAAAATATATAAGTTAAATAAATAAATAAATAATAATATTAATAATCATCAACCCGTTTGCACCCACTGCTGAGTATAGGCCTCCTCTTTATTGCGCCACTCTTTCTGGTCCCTCGCGAGTCTCATCCACTCATTCCCAGCACTTGCAACAATGTCGTCCGACCAAAACGGGCGGGTGGTCTGCCTTTACGTCTTTGAGCACCCCTTGGCCACCATTCTGTAGCTCCTTCGTCCATCTCCCGTCGTCCCTTCTTGCCAAGTGCCCTGCCCAAATAAAAATAGTTCAGGAAAACTAAAAAGCCTGGGGTAAGTACATACAGCCCTACTTATAAACGCAATTTAAATTTAATCATTGCTTAAAGTTAGCCCTGTCACAGTTTGTCATTACCCAGTGGTAAGAGATAGCAAAAGTTTAAGCACTGTTTATCTTTTGACGTATTTTTATAAGTAAGGCCAATAGTGTCAATAGTTATAAACATTTAATTTTCATTGACACTATGCATCCCCACGTTTTTTTTTTTGAAATAATATATACATTTATTTCTTACACTGTTCTTAATCCAATTTTTTTTTTTCAGATAATCGGATATCTTGTTCGAATTATTGCATTGTCATCGGTCTTTGACAGGTGTGCAAAATTTGAATGAAATCTGGCCGTTTAAAGTGGGTTAAAATCGCGTTTAAGAAGTCGGTTACGAACATACAAACAAACATACAAGTTAATATAAAGGGTATAAAAAAGAAACTTCATAACCTTTCATAACATTTTCCGAAATGCTTACATAATTTTGTTGTTGACTTTACTTCCGTTTAACAATTAAGAATAACTTACCTTAAATTAATTAGCGTAACAAACAAAGTGAGCCTATTATTTGAAGGGTTTGTTTTAAATGTACCTATAAATAGCCGGTTACTTAACAATACACGGTGAAGGAAAACATCGTGAGGAAAACTCAAAAAAAAACTCAAACTCAATAAAATTTTATTCAATACGATACAAGAATCACTTTGAAACGTCTTAAGGCTAGGTGAGTCTAGGTGCCAGTTCCACGCGACCAAACCTAGAAGAACAGGCAACAAACTTCGGCTCGGTTCCTACCGTTTTTTTATACGTTCCTTTTACAAATCAAAAATAGTCTAAAATAATAGTAGTGAAGTTCCAGTGTGGTGCCACTTCACTTAGTCTGACGTATGCAATGCAATAATACAAAAGCAAAAGTTTCAAAGACAGCCGAAACCCGTGGCTTTGTCAGCTCCGCACGTATTGGCCATGTCTTTCCTGTGGATTAGGCCGACTAAGCTTTTTCTTCTTATCGTGTCACTGATTTCGAACTAAGTGTGGTGAAAGGATTTTAAGTGAACACACATTTCAAATAAATAAATAAATAATGCGGACAATGCACACAACACTATCTAGCCCCAAACTAAGCAGATTAGCAGAGCTTGTACTATGGGAACCAGATACCTGATATAATACTTAAATACTTTTTTTTTTTGTAAATACATACATAGAATACAATATAACACCCAGACAGAGAACAAACATCTGTGCTCACCACACAAATATTTGTTCTCAGTGGGGATCGAACCCACGACCTGCGGCGCAGAAGGCAGAGCTACTGCCAACTGAGCTCCTTCTACAATTTCACAAACGGGTTCTTTCTACAAATACAAATTCTACAAATGGGTTTGAGTCTGTGAAATCCTTTCACAGACTCAAACCCAGAGCTAGATAGAGCCTGTGGTAGGTCTACAGTTTCATCCGCACACTTTACATTATCGAAATTTCTTAAGAATGAACCACTAAAAGGAATTATTAAAATCTTTTTAGTGGAAAATTTTATCTATTTCAATATATATCTAACTAGCGGACGCCCGCGGCTTCGCTCGCCCCTTTACCGTTACGCCCCGTTGATTTTTCTTTTAAAAGTTTTTCCTCTTTTTCTCCGCTTAGGGAAATCATTTTCCAATTTCCTTTCTTAGAGCACCCCTATGGTATAAAAGAAACATACCCTCCAAGTTTCATGCTTCTAGGACTTACGGTTTAGGCTGAGCGTTGATTGTCAGTCAGTCAGTAACGTAAGAGTTTTATATATTTAGATGACATTGTTGACCCCAAGTTGCTTCCACGAATTCTCAATATACTATGTATATCTCGTGGGTGGCATTGTCTACCCCTAGAAAAAAATAAAGAAACAAAGAAAAAACATTTATTTGTCACACCTCCAATGGAGAACATTTGAAGTACTAAAAATAAGAAATTAATTTATCAGTAACAAAAACAGAAAACAAAAATAAAACCCCTACGGGTTAGCTTATAATAACTGCAAAACAGCGTTCCATAAATAGCTTCTTCTACTTCTTAATTATGGAATTATGCCAATGTCGAGTGAGGATCACCATCAACCTGTAGAAGGCTACTGCTGGACGTAGGCCTCCCCTACACATTTCCAGGAAGAACAATTCTGAGCCCTTTCCATCATCTGGTGGGTGGGCGCCCTACGTTTCGTCTTCCGGTTCGTGGTCGCCATTCGAGAACCATTATTCCCCTTTATTTTTTTTTTCGAGTGAGGATATAATTACATCAATAAAATAGTTTTTAGTCAAATCAAGTCAGTCAATAGACAATTCAACCCTAATCGGCTTTGAAAACAAAATGGTGGTCGTTCTTTTTCAAACCCATCAGTAACATCTTCGATCAAATCAAAATATCACATAATACACTTTCGTTACAACATCTAACACTTTGAGCTAAGACCTCAAGTAATGTTGGTTAAAATACCACCGAAATTACACAACAGAACCCAAAATAACACCACAGAAAAACAATTAAAATAATAATTTATAGTTTAAAAAACTAAAAAAAAAACGCTTTTATAACTAATTGAACTAAAAAGTTGAAAATAAAAAGCGTGGGGTGCTTTTTATAATAACTTCAGATATAATAGACTATTGATAAAATATTTACAACAATCAAAATCAAGCCCCCCACGCTTTTTGTACAATAATATAAATTTTTCAATTGATTATTACAGTTTTATTTTTAACTTTTTAGTTCAATTGGTTACCTATAAAAGCGTTTTTTTTTTAGTTTTTTAAACTATAATTTTTTTTCATGTTATTCAAGTTTGAATCAAATCTGATCGTTCAAAGTAGGTTTTTTTTTTTTTTTCTTTTTTTTTTTAATTTTTTTTTTCATATTTTGCATTGTCATCGACTTTTGACAGGTGTGCAAAGTTTGAATCAAATCTGATCGTTCAAAGTAGGACAAAATCGAGCTCAAAGGGGTCGGTTACATACAAACTTACAAACATACATACAGGTGAAGCTAATAAAAGCGTTATAAAAAAGCTATGTGACTTCCCAAAACGACAGAAAACTATTCACACAACAATTATTTATTTTGTTTTCTTTGGCTTACTTGACTTAACAAGTAGTGTTTATAGTTTTAATAGAGTGCCTAAAGAGCTTTTATGGGTCATAAGCTCTCATACGTTTATGTGCCATAAATTAGTAAGAATTAATTTATGGGCTATTCAATAAAGATGATATTTTGATGTTATGCATCTTACTACGAGTGAAATTAACTCTAGCTTTTAGTAGTTTACGAGTAGTAGAGCTCTGTGTGTGTCTCGTGGGGGTACGTACTACCACCATGCCTATTGCTGCCGTGAAATGAAATGAAATGAAAAAAGTTTATTGAATGAACACAAGAGAAAAAACAAACAAGAACCTTAAATACAAACAAGGTATAGGTACAAGGTGAGATGTTTGAGACAAAAGGGAATATATGAAAATTGTCTAACTACTGGAAAGAGTCCCGCGCACCCACCCATCCACCTATAAGAGCTACATTGTGTTGTGTTCACTCAGCAGGTTTCAGCTCAGCATAATGCTGAATAGGTCGGCAGGTACCTATCCAACGCTGATTTTCAGCTGAACCGTGAGGTGATGACGTACGACAGACAAACGCACAAACACTCGGTCGGAATCCCCCTAGATTCCGACCGAGTGTGTGTGCGTTTGTCAAAAAAAAAAAAAAATAAGCAACAACCGTAATACCGTGAAGCAGCATTGCTGTAATTCGGGTAAAAGGGTGTGGGTGTCGGTGTAATTACGGGCACGAGAGGCTTAACATCTGTATGCCTCAAGTTGATGGACGCAGGGCAGTGCATATAGATAGTGCAATCCACGAAGGCGCGCCCCACTATTCCTCCTAACCGTTTATAGTATATGTGTGCAAGCTTCCGTCAATGTTTGAGTGTTATCGGTACACACTAATTACCTATGAGTGCACACGCACACTACAATGAATAGACTACGGTTCGCGACTGCCGCTCGGAGCAAACTCCACGCACCCTGGAGGGGCGCGTCTTCGTGAATTGCACTATCTATAGTAGGCTTTGTGCTGACCTTGACCCATCGTTCGGGCTAGATAGTGTTGTGTTGTGTGGAGAGCGCTGGTGCCCTAGTGGTAGCGGCCCCGCCTTCCGATCATAAGGTCGTGGGTTCAAATCAAGTCGTGTGTGCGTACCTAAAATGTATGTACACTATGCCATTGCTCTCAAACGGTGAAGGAAATTATAGTGAAAACGGCATATCGTAGAACCTAAAAAGTTTGAAACTATGTGTCAAGTGCACGAAAGGAGCTTCTTTGAGGTGGACTTAAACCCTTTCACCACACTTGGTTCGAAAGAATTAGTGACACGATAAGAAGAAGAAGTGTTGTGTGGATTTGTTGATTGCTCACAATCCCTCCCCCACTCCATATTCGGTCCCTTTGTAATGAGGATCGTAAATCTTTCCCATGATGTGGACAATATGGACCGAAGCCCTTAGCGTTGGTTGGACCAGATAGATAGATAGATAGATTAATACTTTATTGTACACAAAAGAATACATTTAAAAGAAACAATACAAATAAAGCAATACATATGGAAATGCCGGGTCAGGCGCTCTATCAGGCTACCGACCGCTCCCAATGGAGACATTGGGAGCGTTTCATTTCCAGCCGCTCAGATATCTGGTCCGACCAACGCTAAGGGCTTCGGCCTCTAAAGGCTCGAACACACCTAGTTCGCTGGCGGTAGCGAACAATGAAACGCTGTCAAATATTCGCTGTCTAATCTCAAATCTGACAGTGATATTTGACAGCGTTTCACTGATCGCTACCGCCAGCGAACTAGGTGTGTTCAGGCCATAAGGCCCGTATTCCGAAACAACGCTCGAGTCTGAGTCGAGCCTCAAGCATTGATTTTTGACACATTTCAATGGAGAACTGTCATAAAATCTATGCTTGAGGCTCGACTCAGACTCAAGCGCTGTTTCAGAATACGGGCCTAAGTCTTTTGCCTTCTACTCACAATATTTATTTATTTTATTATTTATATGTACATGTACATGTTCACGCAGCTTTACTTTAAAATGTCCTGCCGGTCTACTCTTGAACGCGATTTCGATCCCAATTTTGCCTTCTACTCACAATATTTATTTATTTTATTATTTATATGTACATGTACATGTTCACGCAGCTTTACTTTAAAATGTCCTGCTGGTCTACTCTTGAACGCGATTTCGATCCCAATTTTAAGTTTTGTCGGAATTCTGACAGAAAACCCATAGGATTTCTGTCGATCAATCGCGATCAAGAGTAGACCGGCCGATGTGGACGCATCTTTATACACTTGTCATCTTGTCATAAACAAGAAAATCTTTTTATCTCACGGATCCAAAGAAAATTTATGATATAATTTTTGTCATATTTTTTTTCTGTCTAAGATCCCGCTATAGAAGGACCTTCACCGAGCTGGTTATTTAATGAAACGTATTTTATATATAATTAAACATGCCAATAAATATATTCTATAAGGGTTGCCTATCAAATTTCAGTCCAGGATAATTATGATTAATTAATAATTAAAAAAAAAAAAATTAAACTTTCCACTGGTTTGTTTATTAAACAAATTCTATACCAATCGAAAGTATAGACCCCAGTATTTTTATTCGATAAACATACCGGTGCAAAATGCTAGTATCGATTTACCTGTTTATACCTGGCCACCCGAGAGTTGTGACCGGAAAAAAATAGGCAACCTAACGTTTGCATATTCTATGGGGTCTAAACTTTCGATTGGTATAGAATTTGTCTAATAAACAAACCGGTGGAAAGTTAAAAAAACAATTTAGTTTTTTAATTATTAATTAATCATATCCTGGACTGAAATTTGATAGGCAACCCTTATAGAATACATAATAATGGCATGTTTAATTAAATATGAAATACGTTTCATTAAATAACCAGCTCGGTGAAGGTCCTTCTATAGCAGGATCCTATACTATAATTTAATTTATTTAATTTTGCGGTAAACCGCACAATTCATAAATTGGTTTGATGGATTGATTGAAAATTGATGTGGTCTGAAAGTTCTTATTTGTAGGATTTGTACCAATTCAACACAGCGATCCCTAGACTACTATTTTTTCCTTTATTTTTAGTATTTTTTCAATTTATTTTTGTCACAGAAGCTATAACTATAAGATTTTTTAATTTATTTGTGTCACAAAAGCTATAACTATAAGATTTTTTAATTTATTTTGGGTCACAAAAGCATAGCATCTCTAACAATAAGATTTTTCACGATTTCCATAAAGAGCATTAAACATTCACTGCCATAACTTTTATTGTATTGAGCTTTCATTTTTATGACACTGTAAGGTCAGAGACCTTCGAATTAATTACTGTTGTTAGTGATCATGACATGGATAAGAAAGAAGTGAATAAAGGAGGATAAAGTAAATTTGAATTTAGAATATCGTGTTCACTAAGATTGTACACAACCTATTTACTTCTACCTGCATGGTGCCGAATCTATATTTATAAAAGAAAGTCGTGTTAGTTACACTATTTATAACTCAAGAACGGCTGAACCGATTTGGCAGAAAATTAGTGGGGAGGTAGCTTAGAACCGGGAGAAGGACATAGGATACTTTTTATCCCGAAAGAGCAACGGGAACGGGGCATTATGCGAACGGGCGAGCGAAGGCGCGGGCGGCCACTAGTTTATCATAAAATTTAAATTTGTTATTAACTCATACTCGGGACCTTCTTGGTGTGTTATTTTTAGGTGCACCATGTTCTTTTTTGCATTTAGTCATTTCCTCGCTGAGGTGGGATGAAAAGTTACCTGTTGCACTCGAGTGCAAAGATTTTTCACCTTGTGCTTTTTTGATTCCTTCGCCAACGCTTAGAATTCTAACTTTTAAACCACTCGCTACGCTCGTGGTAAAATTTTAGAATTCTTCGCTTGCTCGGTCATCAAAATTGAGCACGCGGTTAAAAAGCAGCTTTGCAATCTTGTATAACAAATAACTATTATATGATATGTATTTTTTGTATGAAACGTCTACGATGTGTCTGTTTCTTTGCCGCATACCTTACAAGAGTTCAAGTATGCTATACATAGCTCTGTTAGGTTTAACTATATTTATTTATTTACAATGGAACCAACCCAATACTACACATAAATAGCACTTCCCTCCTAGACGCTAAATTATCAGACCGACATTGACAGTGGGTTCATTCCTCGTGGTTCCAACAGGTCTGTAGGTAGATAGATATATAAGATAAGATAAGATAAAGATTTATTTATTTGGTACCAATACATAAATGTTACAAAAGTGTTACTTACTACATTTTACAAAGATATGGCAATTAAAATTATGGTGGTGTGTGTGTTGCATCCCAGACAAAGAGCTCAGGGCATATAATGCACAAGTGCAAACACTGATTTTCAGCTATTACCTTTTTGGCGACAAGTTGAGATGCCAAACGACGGAACCTAGTGTTTGTGAATGACTGAGAACTTAAAAGATTGTGTATGTGCTTGTGTATGTGTACCTAGAGTGTTGTGTAAAAGTGTGGGTGTAGAGAAGTCGTAGGTAGAGTCGAATCTGAGGTAGGGCAGCATTGGTTGGTTACTGGTAGGGCGGAAGAAAAAATAATATCATTATATTATTTTTTTATAATAATTTTTTTAAAGAAAAAATAATATAATTATAATGATCTGCCCTCTAATCACGGGCTCCTAAATTAATCACCATGTACTCATTACTTACCTAGAGGCCTATAATTAACATTCAATAACTATTCGTAGACAAAAAAATTATGTTTATAGAAAACAAAAATATATTGGCCCACAATGCCCAGCCCCCCCGCCTCCCTACTACGGCCGTGGGTTCCCAACCGTTTGGGGAATAAGGCCCTTCGCACATGGAGCTACTCAAAAATGGCTGAACTAATCAGTAATTACGATTACAAACCAGTTACAAATTGTATCTCGCACACGACGCTACTCAAGTTGGAAGGTTTCAGTCACTTCTGTCGCACAAATTGAATATTGAATGTTTGCTCGTTCATTTTTATAACAAAAAACAAAGAAACTCGGGAAACCAGCAGCGTGCATGGAGACCGGTACGACGCGTCGCGCGTGATCGGTCGCTAATGCGTTACTGACCAGTTAGTAACTAGTCGCGTCGTGTGCGAACCTCCATAGAACATGTATGGGCTGTGACGCTGAGGCAACTCGTTAGTAATTTAAGTTTTCTACTAGTTCTTTTTGAGTAGCTCCATGTGCGAAGTGTTTTCGAATGGTGACCACGCGGCAGACGAAACGTAGGACGCACACGCACCTGTGGAGTGATTGCGTATCTTTTTTTGCAATCAAAGCCTAGTCGCATCTGACATTTGACTGACAGTTCTGACATTAATTTGAGCTTCGATTGCAATAAAACGAATTAAAACAAAACGTATGGCCCACCTGATGTTATATGGTAACCATCGCGTCTAACAAAGCATTACCTCGTAAGTCACGCACGTCAGGAACGTGCCCTACGATGCACCTCTCTGCGTCCATCAACTTGACGCATACAGATTTTCAGCCTCACGTGCCAGTAATTTCACCGGCACCCACACCCTTCAAACCGAAACATAGCACTGCTGCAATGATAATGATGGGAGCCAGGGGTAATAAACCCTCTTTGTTTAACTATTCACATAAAGTAATTTGATCGTTTTATATTCTTTTAACGGCCTGTTTGCTATCTTCATTTTCTAAATTAATTACAAGTGAGCGCATTTACAAAAATTGGTAGAAGTTATCTTTGAGGTGCGAGGTAGGTAATAGAAGTAACCACTCAACATCAGGTGGACCATATGCTTTTATATTTATTCTCAGACGTGCTTTGTGAATGCAATTTTATAGGAGGTAACCACTCATACACAACACAAACTATACAAAACACTTTAAAGCCCCAAATTAAGCAGAGCTTGTACTATTGTATGGAATCCGGGAAACAGGCGTGTAGAACCTAAAAAGTTAGAAAACTGGGTGTCAAACGAAGAGAGCCTTTTTAAGGCGCACCTGAAATACTTTCACCACACTAAGATTCAAAAGAACCAGTGCCACGATAAGGATACAACTAAAATCAGTCACTAACCGACGATCATACAAAAAAACGGTAGGGACCAAGCCGTAGTTTGTTCTGTTCTTCTAGGCTTGGTCGCGTTGCGAAAGGAGGTCTGATTTTTCACTGATTTTTCCGTTGAAATAAAATATGCTAACCAAAGAGACAATAGTGTCTCTAGATACACGACATATTCAAGAGCACGCGGGGTGCGTCCACTGATCGGCATTCCGTATGACGTCATCGACACGCATCGCAAAAGTTGCCTCTCGGAGCAACGGTGTCGGCATTGCCGATGTGCGATGCGTACGATGCGGACAGGTGGACGCACCTATATGAGTCTCTATACAAAGAATGCTACGATCCGTTGCGTGCGATGCATCCGTTGCGTACGATACCGACAAGTGGACGCTTAGCAACAGTGGACGCACTGTGAAAACTTGTATCTGTTTGATGCGACGCGTCCGTTGCGTACGATACCGACAAGTGGACGCTTACCATAAGCGTCCACAGGCCCGCATCGCACGTATCGGACGCATCGCACGTAGCGGATTTTAGTTTGCCTTGTATAAAAGCTCATACAACAGCGTCTGATCCGCACCGTACGGACCGCTCATCGGCAATGCCTACGTATCTACCGATGACGTCATACGGAATGCCTATCAGTGGACGCGCCCCTCGTGGTCGCTCCGCATCATCGGCCTTATTCTTTCTCTTCTGCTAATAAATAAGCAATAACGACTCCTTCATCGCTTTCCTCCATTCTCACAACACTTTCCGCACGTACGATCACTACAAAAATCCGAATGAAGGTGGCATCGGCAATCCGATTGCCTAATCGTGTCGGAAATCCGATCGCAGTGGACGCAGTCTAATTAATCCGTTTGATGCGATGCGTCCGATACATGCGATGCGGGCCTGAAGACGCTTACCTCAAAAAATCTAAATTTATTGGTAAAAAAGTATTTAATTTCCTTGTCTCTCGTCCGCCTCCGCTCTATACCATAGACAAGCCACAGACTGAGCCGATTTGTACGTAAACAAACAGGTGGTATATTGGTCTTGTAGCGTAAACTAATCATTCTTTATTTGAGTCATCGTTGTAAACGAAACATCACACACGCACTTTTAGGTGATAAATAAGCACGGTTCAGATAAAAATCATTTCTTGTTTATCTGTGGTAGCACTCGGCAATAGCGGTAGTAGTTGCAGTAACTTTAGTGATTAAAAATATAAATAAAATAAAAAAGCTTTTATTTTACTGCTGATCAAACACACATATGAAAAATAAATAAATAAACTAGGCACAAAAATGAAATTTTTCGATTTTCTCAACTATCCTCTTTAGCACCTCCGCATTAGGTGCCTCTATGGCGTAATAATAGTTATTTGTTATAAAAGAGTGCAAAGCTGCTTTTTAACCGCGTGCTCAATTTTGATGACTGAGCAAGCGCAGGATTCTAAAGTTTAACCTCTTTGCCTTCGAGTGCAACACGTAACTTTTCATTCAACCTCAGCGAGGAAATAACTAAACGCAAAAAAGATCATGGTGCGACTAAAAGTAACACACCAAGAAGGTTCCGAGTATGAGTTTTTAACAAATTTAAAAAGGTTGTATGATAAATTTGGCACCATGCATTTAGAAGAAAATAGGTTTAATGATGTTTTGAATTCACAAATACACCAAGAAGGTTACGAGTGCGAGTTTTTAGCAAATTAAAAAAGGTTGTATGATAAATTCGGCACCATGGAGGTAGAAGTAAATAGGTTGTGTATTCACAAACTTAGTGAACACGATATTCTAAATGCAAATTTACTTTATCCTCTAGCGGATAAAAACGGCTTTTCCAGTCAGATATTGAACAGCAAAAACACACTTTCCGAGCTGGTGGGATGAAAATTTATTTTTTATTTTGTTATTGAAACTTATTTGACAACACACAACATATAATATTCATACAGATACACACATACATATATATATATATATATATATATATATATATATATAATAAATCACTATCTTAATCTTCCTGCTTTGTTGCTGTTGGACAAAGCAGGAAGATTAAGATAGTGATTTATTTTTGTACTTGTATTATGTAGTGAAGTCCGCCGTCCTATAATATTGGCGAACACTTAGTTTGGATCTGAGTATGGTTTCATAGTATTTAACTGTAAATTTAGAAACTTAGCAGTAATTCAAAATTAAAACATTAATTCAATCTCCCCACGAAAATTCACCGTAACTAAGCACTGACACAAAATAAACACATCGCACAGGCGGTGCGGTGCGATCATACGTATCCACAAATCTTTTAACGCGAGAATTTTTAAACTAATCCGTGTAAATATTTGCGGTTAACTACCTAGCCTGTCTTTGAATATTTAAATGAAAGACTGGCGTTTATTATTTTAAATGGTATCTAAATGATGTTTTGACGGATACCTACGCTAATCACTGATGGAGCGAGCGATGAACTTATTAAACTTTTGTATGTTTATTTTGCATACCATACCACGTGCCAGATGGCTCACCTGATGAGTTAGTGAAACGTCTATCAAAGCATTGTTACCGGTCACTCACGCTAAAAACGTGCTCTACAATTCACAGTCCTACTGCGAAAAAAATTAAAAAATCCTTTTTATCATTGTTAGACTAAATACACGAGAAACGGCCCGCTTGGAATATCAGCGTAAGTTATTTTAATTTGTATACTGAGTTGTGACCAATTTGCAACTAGGTACTATGTTTATGTTTAATTCAATTTCAATTCAATTCAATATTTTTATTTCAGACCTTATAACTATTATATTACAAAGTCCATAGCAGGTACATAATAAACACACACACACACATTTAAACCAAATACAAAATAAAATAAAACATAACTATAGCCCTCAGTACATACTGGTCAAGAGAATAGCACATGCGCTCTTGTCCAGTACTCCATAAAGAGACAATCGGTGTCCAGCCTCTCGGCAATGAGGTGAAGGTAGCTGTTGGAGCTATCGCGCACCCGCCGCATCAGGGACGCAGATCTTTTGCGCATTATTGCCGCGAATCCGTCTACATGTGCGTCGGTAAACATTCCTGATGCGCTGCAGAAGCGCGGTAGCCCCATCAGCACCCTAAACGCATTGTTATACTGGATACGCAGGGCATCCCAGGACTTTTTCGTATGCTTGACCCAGAGGCTGCACGTATAAAACGACTGGCAGTATGCCGTAAACAACGTCGTTTTGACTTGCCTAGTGCAACGTGCAAACCTACGTGCCAGCATATTCGCTCTAATGGATAATGCCCTGCGTTCCCTCTCTATATCTTTATCATCTGTGAGATCCTCAGTGACCCAGTGGCCCAGATACTTAAAGCATGCTACTTGCTTTAGCTCGCAACCGTTAAGCTTAACCGGCGGGATGGTACCGTAGGTTTTAGTACCGGATTTAAAAACCATAAATTCGCTTTTGCTTACATTGTATCTGAGCCCGTGGTCCACCGCATATCTTTCACAGATCCCAACTAGCTTCCTGAGAGCACTGATCGATGGGCTCAGCAGCACCATATCGTCAGCATAGCTAATGTTGTTAACTAAAACACCATCAATCGAGCAGCCGACTTCGGCGCTACTGAGCTCACGGATCAGGCGGTCCGTGTACAGGTTGAAAAGTCGGGGCGAACTCAATCCGCCCTGTCGCACCCCACATTCCAACCCGTACTCGTCCGAAAGTGATCCCGACCATCTAACATTGTTTCTCTGGTTCCCATACCAATACTTGAGGAGTAAAATGAGTTCACGGGGAAGATCAGTATCACTGTGCAGCTTCTGCCACAACCTGTCATACGCCACAAGATCAAAAGCCTTCGATAAATCGAGAAAACAGGCGTAGACAGGTGTGCTTCTGCTTTAGTTTAGTTTAATTATTGCGTCAATAAGGTTGCAACTAAACTTCCTTCCCTTATCCCACTTTATGTGGAGAGCACTGGTGGTCTAGAAGTAGCGGTCCCGCCTTCCGATCCTAAGGTCATCGGTTCAAATCCAGTAGTGTACCAACTCTGAGGCACACCTAAAATCCTTTCGCCCTGGTTTGAAGGAACCAGTGACACGATACAAACGAACTTTATGTGGAGGAACAACATGTTTTCCTCTTCCATACCTCTCTGTCAGCCGTCATCCCTGTATTTACTTCTTTTCATCTTTACCATCATGACCTCGTTGTAATAAAGAGATTGGGTAGTAGGTTTGTAGTAGTAGAGCTCTTTGTGTGTGGCTCGTCCGGGTGCGTACTACCTATTATATAAATATATCACCATGCCTATTCCTGTCGTGAAGCAGCATTACTGTGTTTCGGTTTGAAGGGTGTGGGTGCCGGTGAAATAACTGGCGTGAGGCTGAATATCGTTATGCCCCAAGTTGATGGACGCAGGGCAGTGCATCATATTGCACGTTCCTGACTTGCGTGACCTACGAGACAATGCTTTGTTACAAGTGATGGTTACTATCAACAATAACTCGCGTTTCCATTTCCCGCCTAAACTCTATTACAGTTGTATAAAAAAAGGGCGTTCAAAGCTCACGCGGCTCTTTTGATCCATTATTGCATTATCCAAGGATAATGTCCAAATAGTATAATCGAATCGGCATCACAAAGTGATCGAACCATATCGCACTATCGTAATTGAGTTGACGTAAACGATAAGAGAATGATTGATTAAAAATATGTCAAGTACCCAAATTGTGTATACAGTGGTGACCTCAAAAACCTTGAGCACATCTAAATTACCAGCGATGGCGATCATTGCATCGCTGTCTAATACAGCACTGTCAAATTTCGCAAAAAAAATAAAAAGCTATGTGACTTCCCAAAACGACAGGAAACGAATTTGATATTATAGCCAATTTTCATTTGTTTCAGATAGTCATGGACTGAAAATTCTTCAGAATGCACAATCTAGTCAAGATTCTAGTCCTAAGTATAGTTTTACAATCTCCAAACACTTTGACAACGAAAAACAATGGTATATTGCCTCAAAAAGAAGATGAAACAAATAAAACTGAAGTTCCAGACGACGATATAAAGAAATACATAGAAATGAGTAAAGAAAGAGACAACACGAGTAAAATTGTTACAGATGACGATAAAAATAAACTTATAGAAAGAGAGAACACGAGTAAAATTGAAGAAATTCTAGCCAAAGAATGTATAGGCGCAGAAGAATACTGCAACATGACGAAAGAAGACTACATAGAAATGTTAAACAACTACATCTACCCTCAAACTTACGAGTGGGTGCTTATAGCCACGCACACACTAGTATTCGTCATGGGATTGGTGGGCAATGCGCTGGTGTGTGTGGCCGTATTTAGGAACCATTCGATGAGAACTGTTACAAATTATTACATTGTGAATTTGGCTGTTGCTGATTTTATGGTGATATTGATGTGTCTGCCTCCGACGGTGCTATGGGATGTCACAGAGACCTGGTTCTTCGGAGCAGCGATGTGCAAGATCGTATTATACTTACAGGTAATAAAACTTTTAATAGTATAGCAGAACTTTTTCGAATAAAAGAAAAAGTTAGAAGAAACAGTCACTGTCATGTCGTCTAATGCTGCCTTCCTACGGTGCGTGGTTCTGCAGATCATCACGCACCACGCACGACGACGCACGGCAACGCACACAGAAAAGGCTCCTGTTCTACCGCGCACCTCGGCGCACGAGACCGTTCCCATGGTGTGTCGTGCGAGCTGGTGCGGGCTGGTGCGCGATATCACGCACCGGTGGGAAGGGGCTATAAGGAAGTCAAGGAGGCCGCAATCGAAAGACTTAATTAGAGAAAACTGCATCAAAACAAGATATCTGTATTGCTTTGTTTTTATATATTTGCTTAACTTTTTTTTGAATAATTATTATATAATTATAAGTTTAAAAAACTTGTGAAACCGACTTCATTGCCAAACGGCTAAACCGATTTTAATGAAATTTGTTTGGGACAGTCTGGACGTAAAAATAACCTTCCAAATAAGAAAATAATTTTCTAAATCGGTTCATAAATGACGAAGGCATGCAGTTACAAACATTAAAAAAAATATTTTAAAAAAAATGGCAACACCGATTTTAATAAAATTAAAATGGGCTCTGTCTCTGGCTCTGGTCTGTGTATTATACCAGTGTATTATACTGTGTGTGTGACGTATCGACACGAAAGGAGCCTGTTTGAGGCGCACTTAAAATCCTTTCACCACACTTGGTTCGAAAGAATCAATGACACGATAAAAAGAAGAAGAGGTGTCGACGTAGGATAGCTTAGACATCACTCACACAGACTCAAAACTAGAGCCAGAGACAGAGCCAGACTGAGCTTGTGGTAGGTCTACAGGTTGTGAATACCTACTAATATAATTGTAATTTTCTTTGTTCATTCCTTTGCATAAAGTTTCCGTTGCCCAAGGCTCGGTGATTAAAAACATCAAAGGCATTTCATTGTTGTTTTATACGATTACGAGTAAACTTCATTAGGAAACGAAGACAATGGGGTTTATTTTTAACCGACTTGACTTCAAATAAAAAGGAGGAGCTTCTCAAAACGGTTGTTGTTGTTTTCATTTCATTTTCATCCCACCAGCTCTGAAAGTGTGTTTTTGCTGTTTAATTTCTGACTGGAAAAGCTGTTTTTATCCGCTAGAGGATAAAGTAGATTTGAATTTAGAATATCCTGTTCATTAAGTTTATGAATACACAACCTATTTACTTCTACCTCCATGGTGTCGAACTTATCATACAACCTTTTTTATTTTGTTAAAAACTCGCACTCGTAGCCTTCTTGGTGTATTTGTGAATTCAAAACACCATTAAACCTATTTACTTCTACCTGCATGGTGCCAAATTTATCATACAACCTTTTTAAATTTGTTAATAACTCATACTCGGAACCTTCTTGGTGTGTTACTTTTAGTCGCGCCATGTTCTTTTTTGCATTTAGTCATTTCCTCGCTGAGGTGGGATGAAAAGTTACGTGTTGCACTCGAGTGCAAAGATTTTTCACCTTGTGCTCTTTTGATTCCTTCGCCAACGCTTAGGATTCCAACTTTTAAACCACTCGCTCCGCTCGTGGTTAAATTTTGGAATCCTGCGCTTGCTCAGTCATCAAAATTGAGCACGCGGTTAAAAAGCAGCTTTGCACTCTTGTATAACAAATAACTATTATTCATAAACAATTAAATTATGTTCGTATTTGAAATTACATTTATAAGACACCACAACACATAGTAGGTTCTTACACAAATAAAGGTTAAACTAATCAAACTAAATTCATAACCTGTTAGGCCTGCCTTGAGCTTTGTCTAGCTCTGTCTCTGGTTCTGGTTTTGAGTCTGTGTGAGTGTTAACTAAATAAATCCTACGTCAAAACGTCACACATTCAGTATAATGCACTGGTGAGCACTCTCAACTGTCAAAATTGTGTCAACACATTCAAACCCAAGAAAAAAATAATGTGTGGGTCAGCCGATCTATACACTATCTATCTAGCCCCAAACTAAGCAGAGCTTGTACTATGGAAACCAGATAGCTACTATATTAAATAAATTTTATTTGTTTTCGGTGCTTTCATATATTATTTACACAAAGAAACTTACAAATACACAAATATATTTACAAAATGTACAAAATACACAAGAAACAGTTGAGCTACCTGCAGATCGTTACAAACGATCTAGAGATAAGTAAATATTTTTTTTGTACATATTTAGGTACTTAGAATACTATAATATAACACCCAGACAGAGAACAAACATCTGCGTTCACCACACAAATATTTATTCTCATTATGGATCAAACCCACGGCCTACGGCGCAGAAGGGAGAGCAGCTACCAACTGAGATAAAGGCCAGTCAATCATCATCATCAGCCTGAAGAAGTCAACTGCTGGACATAGGCCTCCCCTATGCACATTTCCAGGAAGAACGATTCTGAGCCCTTTCCATCCATCGACTTCCCGCGATCTTAACAATGTCGTCGGTCCATCTGGTGGGTGGGCGCCCGACGCTTCGTCTTCCGGTTCGTGGTCGCCATTCGAGAACCTTTATTCCCCAACGGTTGTCGGTTCTTCGAGCTATATGGCCAGTCAATAAGCAAAACAAATCAATTATTGGCATGTGCCGAAAGGGGATCAACTGGAATAACAACTGTTAAGTCAATACCGGATATCCCTCCATATCCGGTCTTTATTTCTAACATTATTACCGGATATCGATAATTAATTATTAGTACGGAATCTGTATTCTCCGCACAAATATTAATTTGTTCTCAGTGGGGATCGATCTCAAGACCTACGGCGTAAAAGGCTACTACCCAGTGTTGCCACGTGCTAAACCAAAATATTTGGATTTCAAAGTCTAAAAATCTGTATAAATCTGTATTTGATCGAAAAAACAACAGAACATAAACAACACAGAATAGAACAGAAAATATACAAAAAAAAACCGGCCAAGTGCGAGTCAGACTCGCGCACGAAGGGTCCCGTTCTAAAAACATTTGTTATATTTTGTATTTGCTGTTCTAACGGCAACAGAAATACATCATCTGTGAAAATTTCAAATGTCTAATTATCACGGTTCATGATATACAGCAGCGGCGTCTTTACCTATTGTGCAGGGTGTGCGGTGCACACGGGCGCAGCGTTCCTAGGGGGCGCAGCGTTCCTAGGGGGCGCCGAGCGCCGCGGCGGGGCGCTCGGCCACTCAGCAGGCGCGTTGGCCGGACGCCGCACTTTCAATGACCAACGTAAAAAGCGTTCCGCTCTGCGTTCGGCGCCCCCTAGGACCGCTACGGAGCTCAACTTGGCGGGCGCGTTGGACGGGCGCCGCTCTTTCAATGACCAACGTAAAAAGCGCTCCGCTCTGCGTTCGGCACCCCCTAGGACCGCTACGGAGCTCAACTTGGCGGGCGCGTTGGCCGGGTGCCGCACTTTCAATGACCAACGTAAAAAGCGCTCCGCTCTGCGTTCGGCGCCCCTTAGGACCGCTACGGAGCTCAACTTGGCGGGCGCGTTGGCCGGGCGCCGCACTTTCAATGACCAACGTAGAAAAACTCCGCTCTGCATAGATTTTGTATAGCATCTTGAGCTCTTCTAATATTTGATGATTAACATCATAGGGGCCGACGAGCGCCGCTGGCACTCGGCGCCCTCCCCCCCCCCCTTTTTTCTCCTCATAAAGAAATAATTTTCTTTCTAAATGCATTTCTAAGCTATAAAAGAAACACACCCTCCAAGTTTCATGCTTCTAGGACTAACGGTTTAGGCTATCCGTTGATTGTCAGTCAGTCAGTCAGTAACGTAAGAGTTTTATATATTTAGAAGAAAAAAGAAGCAGAAGATAGTCATGCCAACATCATAATCATGGATAAGTTTGGGCTTGTTAGGGTAAACACCAGAACACCTTGCATAATAATTCTAAATATAGTCAACAGGACATTGTGGTAACCAAACTGAATTTCTTCTTAAAAATCTCCAAACAATAGAGTTAATTACCCATTGGGGAAATTTGACAGTTTGTTGTAACTTGATGTGCTGTTACTTGTACTTTGTATTCATTCCATTTTGAACCCGCACTTACTAGGGGGAGCTTGGGTAATGTTTGCACACGGGCGCTACATGGGCTAGAGACGCCTCTGATATACAGCCTGGTGACAGACAGACAGTGAAGCCTTAGTAATAGGGTTCCCGTTTTTACCCTAATTATACACAAATATTGAATTTTCTTTTATATTGAATTACTTTTTCATAGACTTAATCAAATTCCAAAAATCTGTATAAAAGTAAGGTAAAATCTGTAATCTGTAATACTAGCCAAAATTCTGTATAAATACAGATAAATCTGTATAATTGGCAGCACTGCTACTACCAATTATACGCCTACCACAGACTCTGTCTGGCTCTAGTTTTGAGTCTGTGAATGTGTTGACTAAATAAATCCTACATTGAACTCTTAAGAGACCGATGTCCTCAGGAACACCTACACACATAGTATACCTATGTACCTACAACAATATTAATTATCCTTCTACAGGGTTATTCATTATTAGCTACACAAACTGACAGGGCCTAATTTTTGGGTCGTGAATTGTTTGGCCGAATCAATTTAATTCCTAAACTGATTTAAGTTTTTGTATTAAAATTTTATTTTCCTTTATTTTCTTTATGGCTATTGCATAATGATTGCCACGGAGAACAGGACGATGACCCAGCCAGGCGGTGACTGAACGCAGAGTGTCGCTCACGGCGCGCGGGCGCGGATCAAAGGTCAAAATAGATCAGGCGCCAATGATTCCAAAGGATATTCTTTATCGATTTTCTCGGGATTTTCATAACAAAACTTAAAAAAATCATTTCATAAATATTTTTTATTTTATTTGTTGAACCTAATTCCTGAGTATTTGCAGCTAATTATTAATAACCCTGTATATTAGTCCTTGTTTTGTGTGTTTTGTGTGTTCTGGTTTATGTGTGCTTATGTTGTAAATAAATAAATGTCTGTCTATGTCTTTCAAAAGGTCAAAGCGAGCGAGAAGGTATTTCACGGAGTTCAGCGTCTTAAACGAAGAACTTTATATTAATTTAAATGTTATAAGGCCTCTTTAAGAATGGAGTTGGGTTAACATTTCTCTTTGATAACTTGCAAGGTTGCCTGTTTTACCGAGAAAACTAATGGTATTCGTGTATTCGTAATAAGTAGTTCGGACCTTGCGGGGCATTTTTACCCGACTGCTCAGGAGGATAAAGTGCCCTATAACAAGAAGTTTAAAAAACTTGATACTTTAGACCGAATTCATGGTCAAACAGCTAAATCGATTTTGATGACATTTCTCCACCAGTTTCTGATCCAGATAAAAATGATTTTTCAAATCGGCTCAATTTTTTTTTCTCTTTTTTTTTAAATCTCCAAATTGTCTTCAGTTTTCTCCAATTACAGTGACTTTTTCTTTTATCTGGCTCATGGAACTTATTCTTGGCCTTCCTTTTCCCCGTTTCCTTTTAACCTTTCCTTCAATGATGTTCTTTATGTAGCTGTCATGTCGTAGAAGATGTCCAAACATTTTTCCTCTTAGATTTTGTATCGTCTCAAGTATTAGCTCTCTTCTCCTTTACACTCTCTAAGACCTCTTTGTTCGTAACTTTTTCCATCCAGCATCTCCATTCTCCGCCAGCACCAATCCAAATTGCAGGTACCTACTCGAAAAATTGACGCCGGCAACGAGTTCCACTCTTTGGCTGTCCGCATTATAACATAAACTATAAATGATATGACATTATGACATGATTAATATAAAATTAAATGACAAAGTTATGCGATGACAAGCATACAAAAACAACTGAATTGAGAACCTCCTTTTTGTTTTGAAGTTGATTAAAATTATGCACAACCCGTCCACCGACTTAATTTACTTTGCTAATTTTTTCATACTAGTTTTACAAAGTTTCTATTGCCTATCTCACGTTTATTACGTCAACATTCAGTCTTGTTGCAATCGTTCCTTGTCAAAGATAAGTTTTATTTCAATTCGTTTTCTATTGCAATTTAAGGGGCCGGCGGAGGGCGAGTTTTCATACAAACGTAATACCAAAACGATTACTAATTAAGGCAGATTTTCACTATATTATTGTAATAATTGTATTTGTATAGTATTTATCTAGGTTCCTGAACAGTTTATATTTTAAGTTACTTACCTCAAATGAAATTAACGCCAATCACATTTTGCAATGAAAAAATGTGTAAAATGCGATTTGTGTTTATTTCATTTGAGGTCAGTAATTTAAAATCAAAATTATTCAGGAACCTTGATAAATACTATACGAATACAGTTATTACAATAATATAGTGAAAATCTGCCTAAACTAGTAATAATTTTGGTATTACGATTGTATGAAAATTCACCCTCCGCCGGCCCCTTAAGCTAAAGTAAAAAAATATAGATGCGAATAACTTTTGATTGCAATAAAAGATACGCAATCACACCGTTCACCCCCAGAGAAAAATAAATTATAGTTTAAAAAACTAAAAAAAAACGCTTTTATAACTAATTGAACTAAAAAGTTAAAAATAAAACTGTAATAATCAATTAAAAATTTATATTCTTGTAAAAAAGCGTGGGGTGCTTTTTATAATAACTTCAGATAATAATAAACTATTGATAAAATATTTACAACAATCAAAATCAAGCCCCCCACGCTTTTTGTACAATAATATAAATTTTTAATTGATTATTACAGTTTTATTTTTAACTTTTTAGTTCAATTAGTTATAAAAGCGTTTTTTTTTAGTTTTTTAAACTATAATTTATTTTTTACTTATTAGTTTTTTTTTTCATGTATTTTTTTTTTCATATTATTGCATTGTCATCGACCTTTGACAGATGTGCAAAGTTTGAATCAAATCTGATCGTTCAAAGTAGGTTTTTTTTTTAATTTATTTTTATTTCTTTTCATTTTTTTTTTTTTTTTCATAATATTGCATTGTCATCGACCTTTGACAGGTGTGCAAAGTTTGAATCAAATCTGATCGTTCAAAGTAGGACAAAATCGAGCTCAAAGGGGTCGGTTACATACATACATACATACATACATACATACAGGTGAAGCTAATAAAAGCGTTATAAAAAGTGTTTTCTCTTTTCTGTGGTCACCCCCGCACTGTTGTCAGCGTCCTAGACATGTATATCTCATGGACTCATATTTTCAACTTCACCCACACTTATCAAAACAAAACAAACCATGTTTTTGTACAGAAATAGTAATATTCTATAGTAATATTCTACCAATTATTTTTTATTAATTTGATATACCTTATCTATTTATAATCTAAATTAATATCGGAAAAATACGATTCCTACTAATTGCGAAATTCGTAATAAAAATAACGAAGATTAAGATTCTGTTGCTCATGGTTTGATATCCACGTGATGAAGGAGGCTCAAGGATCTCTTTGAAACGTATTAGAGCGTCTTTGAGCGTCTTAGAGTCTAGGTGAGTCTAGGTGCCAGTTCCACGCAACCAAGCATAGAAGAACAGGCAACTTTTATTTTTGCACTAGCTGATACCCGCGACTTCGTCCGCGTAGATATTTGAGTTCGTTTTTTTTAGTTTGATATGACCAACTGCTAGTTACCATTGTTTTGAGCTTGTACTTTAGAGTGTATTTGAATTTGAAGGTGAGTGCTGTTGTTGCATTCTTTTAGCGTTAGTTTGGTACCTATTTCTAATAAGAGCTTTGTTTACAAATACAAATCTTGAGACCAGAGCTCCTTGTTAAGGGGATTTTGTTTACAAAATGACAATACATGTTTCCGGGAAGCTTGTCAACATGTGCAGTTGAGCTTAAATCAGCGGGACTTGTTTACCTGTTACCTAGTTGAAGTACTGGGGCTCTTAAGGCACTGAACATCGTGAAATAACTTTGAAAATTTTGAACTTTTGTAAGATTTCTAATCACTGAACTTATTTATAGATAACAAGCAGCCGCCCGCAGCTTCTCTCACCCAGTTCCCGTTACTTACACCCGTTTTTTTCTAAAATAAAATATTTTTTCTAAAATAAAAACGCCTAAGTTACTACTTAATACATCAGCTACCTGCCATTAAAAGTCTCGTCAAAATCAGTCCAGCCATTTCAGAGATTGGCCAGAACAAACAGACAGACAAAAATTAAAAAAAATGTTATTTTGATGAATGCACCGTGTATTTCCATACATGCATGTAGTAAAAAGCGGTTATTTCAATATTACAAAAAGATACTCCAATTCTAATTTTATTTATATCTATATATATATATAAAAGAAAGTCGTGTTAGTTACACCACTTATAACTCAAGAACGGCTGAACCGATTTGGCTGAAAATTGGTTGGGAGGTAGCTTAGAACCAGGAGAAGGACATAGGATACTTTTATAGGAATTTTTATACCGAAAGGTAACGGGAACGGGGTGTTACGGGAACGGGCGAGCGAAGCCGCGGGCGGCCACTAGTGTATAGATATAAGTCTAAAAAACTTGACAAATCGATTTCATAGCCAAACTATTCAATAGATTTTTAAGAAATTTCGATGGTGGTAAAGATATTAAGACCATTAGGAATTTGAACTTTAATACTTCGTAAAACTCTTCTGGAAAGACTATCCGATCACTGCTCACAGACAGAAAGAGGTGCGATAGTACAGTACTTCTTTCTATTTTCTGTCTGTGAGGCAGGGCTGGATTTAGAGGAAGGCAAACGGGGCAAAAGGCCCGGGCCTCCACAAATGGAGGCCCCCCACAAATGGAGGGCCCCCACAAATGGAGGGCCCCCACAATCGACTCCGGAAAAAATCTTTCAAATTCCGACAAGATAGCACTAGTTAACATCTTTTCTTTTGATTTTCTTTTTTTCGCTGTTTTACCTTTACCTACAGTACTTTGTACATACATAATTGTTATTATTGTTAAATATTAACTGCTATATTATAATAATATTATATTATTTATATTTTATTATTTTCACTCCAATCAGGCAATCAGTAAAATATCAAAATAATAGCCCTCATAAGCACTTGCAATTTACACCCATCTTGAGGGAGTAGGTATCTCTATGAATCAATGTCTGAGTGGGGAAATTGTTTGGGGGGGAAATAATTTGGGGCCAGAGGGCCTCCGCTTCTCTGGTGCCCCGAGGCCTCCAGACTTCTAAATCCGGCCCTGCTGTGAACAGTGATCCTCGTGTTACTGTGTTCCGATTTTATGACCTGATGATGGACCACCTCGTTTGTTTCAGTCGGTATCCGTCACGGTGTCGGTCCTGACCCTGACGTTCATCTCTGTAGACCGCTGGTACGCTATCTGCTTCCCTCTGAAGTTCAAGTCTACCACGGGCAGAGCGAAGATATCCATCCTCATCATATGGGCTGTCTCACTCATCTTTAGTAAGTTATGCCTTTGGAATGGAATGAGATGGATGATGCTGACTGGCCTCTCAGCTCAGTTGGTCAGCTCTGCCTTCTGTGCCGTAGGTCGTGGGTTTGATCCCCAGCGAGAGCAAATATTTGTGTGGTGACGCAGCTGTTTGTTCTCTTAGTGTTTTATTATATTCCAAGTATACTTAGGTATATGTATACCTTTGCAAAAAAAGTATATAAGTATTATATCAGGCTCATAATAGTTCATTCTAGAAATGTTAAGGTGAGGCCTATGTCCAGCAGACGGCTTCCAGGCATGATAACCTCGAACTGGGATCTAGACTCGACTAGCTTTGAGAAGGTTTAAATGTGACCCTTGTGATGCAACTGCAACTGTATAAACGATTTTTAACTAAAATGCTGGGGAATAAAGGATCTCGAATGGCGACCACGAATCAGAAGACGAAACGTAAGATGGCCACCCACCAGATGGACTGAAGACATTGTCAAGATTACGGAAAGTCGATGGATGGAAAAGGCTCAGAATCGTTCTTCCTGGAAATGTGTAGGGGAGGCCTATGTCCAGCAGTGGACTTCTTCAGGCTGATAATGATGATGAACTATAACTTTGAGTAGATTTTAGATTTAAGACAGAAGATTTAGATAGTTTTATCATTCTCAGATGCACCAGAGCTAGTGGTATTAACCACTGAAGCAACGATTCCTCTGCGCTTCAACCTGGAGTACTTAGTCCAGTGCATCGCGACCTGGTCTCCGCAGAGCGACCTTCTCTGGCACGTCGTCAAACTTGTGTTTATTTATACGTAAGTAATAGGCTCTTTTTTAACGTGGTTCCAGAATCAAATAACCTCTCCATCACCTCCCAAAAACAGAATGAGAGATGAGTTTGGGTCAGAAAATCCAATTAGGTAGAGCCAACTTATGGAGCTATGAAGATAGCTATGCTGAAAGTTTCACTACGTGATAGAATCAGAAATGAGAGTATCCGTCGAAGAACCATGGACACCGACATAGCTCGTAGAATTTATATTTTGAAGTGACAATGGGCAGGTCATATAACTCGAAGAACCGACAACCGTTGGGAATTAAAAGTTCTCAAATGGTGACCACGAATCGGAAGATGAAGCCGTGTGTTGGAAATCAGTAGATGAAGAATGGCCGAACGCGTTTTACCTTAAAATTTAAGGGGTTGCTTCCATCCAGCAGTGGATTTCTGATGTTTTTCCCAAGCTTAGAAAATCACGCGACAAAAAATTGATTTAAGCGAAACAGGCCTTTGCATCTTTTGTAGATAAAGATTTAGCGTCACGAGCAACTGTTGATTACTCAAGCTCTACTTGCGGGACGCTATAGTGCCTGTTACAGGATTTTAGATGGAATAGGCTTGCCCAGCACCTATACTATCCTGACAGCTTAGTCGGCTTAATCCACAGGAACGACATGGTCAATACGTGCAGAGTTGACTAATCCGTGGGTTTCCTCACGATGTTTTCCTTCATCGTTTGAGAGCACTAGCAAATAAAAACTAGATTTAAGCAAAATGAGGTGAATAAGAGACTATTGTTAAGCCGAGGGTTTTCTCCGCAGCATTCCTCTGATGCTAATGACAGTGGCGTACTACCAGATCGTCAAGGTTCTGTGGAGGTCAGACAAGATCCCGGGACAGGCGGAAACTGCGAAGCTGGCGCCAGCTGAACGAAGTAAGATCATTCATATAGTACTATAAAAACACAGGATACAAGATTAGAGATTTGGTAGTAATAGAGCTCTTTGTGTGTGGCTCGTCCGGGGAAGTACTACCATGTGTCACACACGTCAGGAGCGTGCCCTACGATGCACTTCCCTGCGTTCAACTTGATGCATACAAATGTTCAGCCTCACGTGCCAGTTATTTCACCGGCACCCACACCCTTCAAACCGAAACATAGCAATGCTGCTTCACGACAGAAATAGGCATGGTGGTAGTACTACCCCGGACGAGCCACACACAAAGAGCTGCGCTGGAGGGCGTGGGTTCGATCTCCACCAAGAACAAATATTTGTGCATCGATGTTTGTTCTCTGTTATGGCTTACATCATCATCATCAACCTATAACAGTCCACTGTTGGACGTAGGTCTCTCCCAAGACGCGTCACTGAGCCCGGTCTTCGGCTCTCCTCCAGTGCTTGCTACATTTCGCAGATCGTCGCCCCACCTTGCCGGAGGGCGTCCTACACTACGCTTACATGCTTATGAAAATATCATAATTTTCTAGAAAAACGTACATAAATATTGTTAAACTATTAAACTTATGACTGTGGTGGTGGCTTCCTCAATACATACGTCGAGACAACATAATTTATATTGTTTATGTTAGTTACGCGTTGTTTAAGAATTTCAGGAATTAAACTAATGCTTCCACATTCTCGCTTGTTGAGTGTACCTCGTGGTATTTGTGTGCTTTCGACGTTAAGAGGCAGAATACCGTAAATAGATTTTTATTTCTATTCAAAGTCAGCTCAAAGTTAAAATAAATTTATTGCTTGAAATACATGTCGAAAAGATAGATAGATTACTCATTAATGATTACCATGACACATACAGAAATACAGTATTTAGCTTACAAATAAACATTCACAGTAAAACAATGGACGGCCTTATTGCTAACAGCGATCTCTACCCGGCAACCTTTGGGATGGACAGAATCGAACATAATAAACAAGAGAGGGAGGAGTTTGATTTGATGAGATTTAATTATTATTACTTAGATACCTACTCTATTTTCAAAAATACCTACATAAACGTATTTACAATATCTAAATATACATTACAGAATACAAATATTATATAAATACAAACATTTATATAAATGTATTGTTGATAGCTAAACGTTTGACTGCCATCACACCTGATGGAAAGTGAAAATGCAGCCTAAGGTAAACGCTTAGTTATAATCCACTTGTTAACTCTTGACTTGAAAATTCCAAGGTTGTAATGCTCCGGAAATATTGACGACGTTAAAGAAAACTACATGGCAGTTTGCAGTAAAAAAGTGGCCTCTGCGTTCACAATTGGCCAGTAGCGCTGTAAGAATCGTCAGAAGATCACCAGCATTTAGTTTTTTCGAAAATACCTCGCACGCTGTGACCTAATGAAAGACAAAATCACCAAAATAATTAGTGAAAAATCGAGAGCAACTATTTTTTGTGCACTCCTGAACACTTTTGACGAGACAACGTCTTATAATTTGATAGAGCCGGCTGCATGCACGAAAAAACATGACAGCGTTACCTCGCTCTGAGGCGTTCAATTTAAGGCTTGAAGTGCAAGCGAGAGCGCAGAACGAGCGACATAGAGGCACGCACGGCCTCCGCGTTTGGCAGCGTTCGACATCTCTGTCTCTCTCCTACTTGAGTGAGCGATGCGTACGCGTGGACAGCTGTATGACGTTGTCACATTCAACTGTCGTTAGTTAGCCGACTTTACAGACAACCGATTTTCTAGTAGAACGTGCTAGGATCATTTTTTTTTTGTTTTGTTAGTCTGTGTGCAATAAAAATTGTGGTTATGTATTCCAAAAGGTCAAAGTGTGCGAGCGATAAGTTGTTTCACGGAGTTCAGCGTCTTAACATAGCTTAACGCTCGAGTAACCTACGTACAAATATTTTCCTGCTTTTGTTTTTGACAAGCCCAATTACTTTCCATAGTACAAGGTATGGTAGGTAAGTGGATGATGTTTACATCTTATTTTATATCCTACTAATATTATGAACACGAAAGTTTGTAAGTGATGGATGGTTGTTACTCTTTCACGTAAAAACTACAGGATGGGGTTTAATTAAACTTTACAATAATACAGCTTAAACATCAGACATAGGCTACAATTTATAATATCCCAAATGTTAAGAGCCGAGTGGGATTTGAACCCGCGACCTTTCCCTTGCTCCGGGGCTGTGCTGACCACTGCGCCATCGCCAAGGTGACATCTCTCGTTGATTCAACTAAATGCAATTTCGGTTATCGAGCAGGTAAGTAGTTGACTGTAACGTCAAACCTGTAGATGGAACCACGGTCGCGTCAGTGCCGAACAGTCCCTAAGAGTTATTCGTCGAGTGTGATTAGGACATTATAAAAATCTTTGTAATTTCCTGAAGTGTAGTAAACACTATAAAATCAATTAACAATTATAAAGATATTGTTATGGAGAACGGATTTAAGTAACGGGAACGGGCGAGCAAAGCCGCAGGCGACTGCTAGTGAGTAAATAAATATATTGCGGACAATTCACACGACTATCTAGCCCCAAATTAAGCAGAGCTTGTACTATGGGAACCAGACAGCTGGTATAATACTTATGTATTTTTTTATGTACTGTGCACTGTTCTGATAGATTGTACTGATATACAGATAGTAACTACATTCCTCAATTGATTTATCTTTATCGATTACTATAAATATAAATGTTTATTTTAATATACTTTTTACCGATTGAACATCTTTGTATTGACGTCAACAGTAGGCCTACAATGAGCTCTGTCTGGCTCTGTCTCTGGGTCTGGTTTTGAGTCTGTTGCGATTTATAGTACAAGATATGCGTCAGGAGTCGTCTATCGTCGCTTTAGGGGTGCGCTTTTGAAAAAAGCCCCTAAGATTTAAACAGTAATTTTATTTTATTTTATGTATGTTAGTTTCTAAGGTATTTATTAACTATGGACCTAAGGTGTTTCATTTTTGTAATGTGCATTTTATAGTTGTCTGAAATAAATGATATTATTATTATTTATTGTGTTAAGATTTTCATCTACTCGACTTCTATGAGTCGGTGATAATAAAATAAAATAAATAAAATAAATATTGTGGACAATTTACACAACACTACCCAGCCCCAAACTAAGCAAAGCTTGTACTATGGGAACCAGATAGCTGATATAATACTTGAATACATTTTTTTTTTTTTGTAAATACATACTTAGAATACAATATAACACCCAGACAGAGAACAAACATTTATGTTCACCACACAAATATTTGTTCTCGGTGGGGATCGAACCCACGACCTACGGCGCAGAAGGCAGAGCTACTACCAACTGAGCTAGAGGCCAGTCAATAAATGACGAGCACGGGCCTAAGCCAAGTGCACATCATTAGGTCCAGTTGTTTGTTGTTGGGCACTGGAAGTTGATGTCGGCACATCAGTAACGAGTTCTGTTTGTAAAAACTTGCGAACTATTATTATTATTATGCTTAGTTTGGGGCTAGGAGTTGTGTGTTTCCAAAATATTTTTTTTAATCAATGGAATTAATGTTAATTTTCAGTTCAGCTCCGGTCTAGAAGAAAAGCTGCAAAGATGTTGGCTGCTGTGGTCATCATGTTTGCTGTATGCTACTTCCCAGTCCATCTACTCTCCATGCTCAGGTTTGTGCCAAGAGTCAAGGTTTACCAGCTCAGTAGACCACAAGCTTTGTCTGGCTCTGGTTTTGAGTTTGTGTGAGTGCTGACTAAATAAATCCTACGTCGAAACGTCACACGCAGTATAATACACTGGTGAGCAGAACCTCACTCAAAACCAGAGACAGAGCCATACAGAGCTTGTGGTGGGTCTACAAATGGTATTCTAACATATACAATACATAGATATTATTTATTAATTTATTCACTATATAAGCACACAGAAACGCAATTAAAGACACTAAAAGAAGGAAGATACAAAAATATACATCGATATTTGTGTCTTTATGTTCGTTTAAACCAGTGTGTCGAAAGGATACTTAATAATGCGTCCATCAACTTGTGGCATACAGATGGTATGCCACAAGTTGATGGACGCATGGTAGTGCATCGTAGGGCAGTCTTCTGTCAAAGTCGGCTACTTGGCATAGGAAGAAAGATAGCCGTTTCTTCCCAAAACCATCTGAAACATTTTCCATCAAATCAGAATATCACATATACACTTTAATTCTAATTGCTAACACTTTGAGCTAAGACCTCAAGTACCTATGTTGGTTAAAATACCACCGAAATTACACAACAGAACTCAAAATAATACCAGAAAAACAATTAAAATCAAAAAGCTTTGTGACTTCCCGAAATGACAGAAAACGAATCCGTGAAAGGATTTAAAGTGCGCCAAGAGGTCCCTTTAGTGCACTTGACACATTGACATACTGTCAAACTTTTATGTTCTCACTACTAACCTATACTAATATTATAAAGAGGAAAGATTTGTATTTTTGCGTGTATGTTTGTAATGAATAAACTCAAAAACTACTGAGCTGATTTGAAAAATTTTTTCACCATTGGAAAGCTACATTCACCCTGAGTAACTTATAAAATAAATGTTAACCCGTGCGAAGCCGGGACAGGCTGCTAGTTTCATATAAAATTGTATTGTATATCCGTTCCCGATATCCGTTCCCATCCACGTTCCGCGGTAAGACGGTTCTAGGAAAGCAAAACCTTGCCTTGTATACAAATCAAATAATGGCTCAGTGATTTGTTGATTTTAACATTGGTCTGTGATGTTCGTTTTGCTTCAGCATCCGTTTTAAAATACTAGAAAAATGTGGCAATCGGTCAATAAAAAAGCTGTGATGTCACTTTGTAGGTGTACACTTAAAATTCGGTGAATTTATCATCCGCAAATTATGATGTACGGCCTGGTTTTGCCGCAAGTAGGCCGCTGGCGGGCCCTTTTTGCGTGACCCTTGACACGTGTTGCTCGAACTTTTTTAGGTTCTACGACACGCTGGTTTCCTCACGATGTTTTCATTCACCGTTTTGAGAGTACTGGCATAGTGCACATACATTTTTGACAGAAAAACTCATTGGTACACGACTGGATTTGAACCCACGACTTTTGGATCGGAAGGCGCGGCCGCTACCACTAGACCACCAGTGCTCTCTTTTGTACACCTTAAAAAGGTCTAAAAAAAATTGCCAATGGTATAAGATATTGGCGGTGGCGATCAGTGAAACGCTGTCAAATTTTGAAGACCCGCAAGGCCTTGGTTCCTCACGGACCCAAAATGTGAAAAATTTACATACCAATGATGAATATCAAATTAAGGCCTGCGCACACATAGGTCGCGACGGCGATCAGTGAAACGCTATTATTTGACAGCGTTTCACTGATCGCTATCGCCAGCGACCTAAGTGTGCGCAGGCCTTTAGAATAGTGACCTAGATAGTGAAAAAAATAGTGACCCAGATTTGTGATAACATAAATACACACATACTAATGTAATTAAGCACAACGGATGTTGCGTTCAACAGAGCGTAAAATTATCTTTAAGAAATCATGTTCTTTTATTAAGAATTGTTTGTTTTATTCTGTGTTATTTCCTTCTTTTTGTGATAACGATGTAACACATCAGTGGTTTGAGGAAACATTGTCGTAGAGCCGGCAAAGTTCGAAAATATTTGTCAAGAAAACAAAAGGACCCTCATACTCTTATAATATTTACTAGCTGCGCCCGTGACTTCGTTCGCGTGTAATAGCGTTTTCGGATATTTGCAACGTAAATACGTTGCAAATTAAAAATGTCCACACAACAGTATTAAGCCCCAAATTAAGCCGAGCTAGTACTATGGGAACAAGATAGCTGATATAACACTTAAATATTTTTTTCGTGCATACATACTTAGAACACCCAGACAGAGAACAAACATCAATGTTCACCACACAAATATTTGTTCTCGGTGGGGATCGAACCCACGACCTACTGCGCAGAAGGCAGAGCTGAAAGGCCAGTCTCTATCATCCGTCATTTAATTTTCAATAACGACACCATATATTTTAGATTTGAAAAGCTACTTTAGCTATGCGTCCCTTTTTGATCAAAATGTTTCTTTCTCTTTCAGATACTCGAGCAACCTAGACATGGAACAGAACGACATTATCACCTTTCTCGCTCTAGTCTCTCACGTGCTGTGCTATGCCAACTCCGCTGTCAACCCTCTTATTTACAACTTTATGAGCGGTGAGTACATATTCATGAAATATCCAGAAACATAGTCGCTATTTCAATAAGTTGCTTAGGTTCTACCTATACAGGATGTTACAAAACTAAACTTTAAGCTGAAAGGAGGTTAAATGGGGAAAAGAGGTTAAATGAGGCCTTTGGTGTAAATTGAACCTTACAATAACCTCCGCGGAATGGAACAAGAGCTTTTTTGTATACAGCATAGTGAGCTTTATATCAATTGTATAACAAACAAATTAAATAAGAGCCAAAAAATTTAACGCGCGTCTTCTGCGGAATCCTCGCGCATTCTCGAGAATTCTCCGGGGTGAATTTCGGGGTGAGGTCGCGGGTTCAAATCCCGCTTGGCAGGCTCAGTTATAATGTCACAAAAGTTAAGAAACTCTTGCGACTTATAAAAATCTTTGTGATTTCCTTAAGTGTAAACACCATAGAGAAATACTACGGGGGGGGGGGGGGGGGGGGGGGGGGGTAAACACTATGGGTCTTATTAATAATCCTGGCGTAACGTTGGACTAGTTAATCCGTGTTTTGTCTCTTGCATTGACATGCAATTGTCAACTCGAGCAAATGTGACAAAACACGGATTAACTAGTCCAACGCTACGGCAGGATTATTAATAACACCCTATAAATTAAATTAAAAAAATGTTCATTCTGTTGTAAATAAACAATTCAATTTTCCAGGTAAATTCCGCCGGGAGTTCCGCAGAGCATTTTGCTGCACCACCCCTCCCGCGAACGAAAACTCGACCACCCTCACGCGTCTGACTACCTCCTACAGGAAACGGGACGTCTGTGAGATGAGACGCCGCCACGCTGGTGGCTATGTTTATAACACTGCTTTCTTTTAGATTCAAATGAAAATGAAAATGAAATATTTATTTATTTGCAAGAAGCATGGTACAATTCGATCGTCATGTAAGAAAAAGTGGCTCGCATACTTCGTCGGAGACCGACATACAAAATTCACAATGTAGATTATATAATGTTAAATTAAAATAAATCGGTACCTATGTCAGAATAATAATAATAATAGTCAAAAATATTAATTCATTAAAAAAATAATAATAATAACTCATAGAACATAACAACATAATTACAATATAACATAAATCAAACGAAATCCTTAACGCTATAAAAACATTTTTCCAAAAGCCATGATTATAGTTTCGTTTTGCTCTCGAATAACTTTTGGAATTTTATTATAGATTTTAACGGTCATAACATAGCTATTTTTATGATTCATCATCTTTCTGTCTGTTTGCGCCTATGATTTGAATTTGGCGGCATTTCGCGAATCGTCTATGACTGGTGGACGGAAGCGGACTTACGTCACCAGTCAAGCGACGGTGGCGCCATCCCGCTGACGATGGCGCGGTAGACGAAAAGAAATATGGCGGATTCGGTGTGTGCAATGAACTTGACGAGCGCTTTATAATAAACTTTATACTTAAATATTATTGTCAACGGCTAATAGAAGTGAGTGTGTGCGTGGCGGAACTAGAAACAATTATTCTGGACAACTTTGGAAGACTGGCTGGCTACGGGACGCGGAAGTTCGCCGTCGAGTCGGTGAGTGATTTGCCGTTAAAATTCGGATCAAGGCACAAGCAACAGATTTCCAGGGTCTTCTCTAGGTCTCCCATGTTCTCCCGAACATTTTTCCTTCGAGTCGGATCGGTATCAGTAATTTTGGGTATTTTTTTGGGTATAAAAAAGTCCAAAGTTGGTCGGGCCACGCGTACCTACGCGTGGCATTCTTTCGGTTTCTTTCAATATTTCGGTTAAAGTATATCATTTCGGTTGTTCATTTTTCGGCTATCTATTTTTGGTGATCAGTATAAGAACCCATTATCGTCATGTCGGCCCTAAAAGGTTATGAAAGTAAGTTTAAAATTAAAAACGATTGGCTTGTCCATTCATTAGAAATGGCGGACGGTAAGACCAAGTCAGCGAGCATTATGGCCGCGCGACTAAATAAATTAAATACTTATTATGATTCGCTAACGGATGCATACGAAGGCATATTGATTGGGTGTTCTACGGATGCTGCGGATATAGCAATTATAGAAAAATATAGTAAATTGTACGAGGAAGCTACTCTAATTTACAATAAGTTGGAATCCATAGCAGCGGGGTTTCCGAGTATGTCGGGTTCATTCATGCCTACGGACAGCGCTCCCACGGCTAGGCTGCCTCGTATCAGCCTCACTACGTTTGACGGTGACGTATTTTCGTGGAGTAGCTTCATTAGCTTATTTAGCTCGCTAGTACTGAGTAGGAAGGATATTTCAAAAACGGAAAAGTTCCACTACCTATTTTCTAATGTTGAAAAGGAACCTAAGTCTTTGATAAAACATCTACCGATGGTGGATGCCTCGTTGGACACGGCATTGGAACTTCTACGTAATAGGTACGAGAATACTCGGTTGCTTGCGGACTCACATATTTCACGTATCTTGCATATAACGGCTTTGAAACAAACGTCTGGGCTTAGGACTAAAATATTAAACCCGTTGTTAGAATCTACACGGGCATTAAAAAACCTAGGTTTTCCAACGGATGAGTGGAGCTATTTACTGTTCCACATAAGTCTATCTAAGTTGCCGGTCGAAATAAAAACACGGTTTGAACAATTACACGGCGGTAATCGAAATACGGTGCCTACATTCGAACAATTGACGGAGTTCATGAACAATGAGTGCAGGCTACTAGATACGGCGGCGGAACCGGTTTACTATTCGGTGCCCGAGCGCCCTCGCCGAGGCGAGCGCGCTGTACACGTAGGTAAGTTCGCACGTAATGATAATATTGTTGCTAAATGCGCCTACTGCGATACAACGGGACATAATATTCATGATTGTTTTAAGTTTCGTAACTTGGATAGAACGGATCGTAAAACGGCAGTGCAGACTCGAGGTTTGTGTTTTAGATGTTTCGGACACCATTCGGCGGCGGATTGTACTCGCGTGACTGCATGCGTACAGTGCGGACACACGGGTCATGATAGTTTGATTTGTCTAAGCTACTCGCGTCCGAGCAACGGCGATCAAATGCAGGTTTCACGGAACCCACCTAATAATCTATCTAGGAGGGACGGTACGGGGGGAATGGGTGATCGTGGTTTTGCCAGAACCCAAGGGTTCCGCACGGGCGGGCCCACCCCGCACGTTCGTTGGTCGGACCAGTCGGGCAACTCGTCACCGGCATCAGCGCCGGCTTCGCCTAGAATGGGTTATCAGAGCGGAGATGTGCGCGGTGGTTGGAATCGAACCCGCGACGATCGCGATAATGACTCGCATCGGAGATGGTCGCCGCGCGGGCCGAGTCCTGCGGAGGCTCGCCGCTCTGACGCATAGCAACTACAGAACACAATATGTACGGCCGCCGATCCACTACCTACAATGCCGGTTAATGTTATCTTACCTACGGCCGTCATAGAAGTGCAAGCAGCAAACGGAGATTTTTTACGGGCGCTTGCATTATTAGATACGGGGGCGGAGGCTAGTGTTGTTCGTAGTGATTTAGTTACAACACTACGGTTAAAGCGGTATAATACACTCATTCGGTTAACTGGGATTGGTGGTACTCACTCGGGTGACTGTACTCACGTTGTTTCTGTCAACTTTCGGCCATTACGGACAGGAAAACCTTTATTATCGGTTACGGCGGTATTATTAAAAAATCCAACAGCTTATTTGGCACGGAAAATAGGTATTTCAATAAAACAATTAAAT
Organism: Thera britannica; assembly: GCA_939531255.2. Taxonomy (NCBI): domain Eukaryota; kingdom Metazoa; phylum Arthropoda; class Insecta; order Lepidoptera; family Geometridae; genus Thera; species Thera britannica. The sequence goes on from OW618042.2 coordinate 19,569,346, forward strand.
TTAAAAATCAATTCGGATGACGGTAATAATAATGTAGGTGAGGGTCAAATAGATTTAATTTTAGGTTCGGATATTCTCGGTCAAGTTTTAAATCAAGCGGTTGAGCTAGAGGTCAACGGGCCCTATGCGTTAAATACTATTTTTGATCATGTAATTTTTGGTCCCACGGAAACTTCACAGGAAGTGACCACGACCTCCTCACTAGTGTCTCGAGCGGGTCTCGTATCTGGTGCCACTTTGGCTGACCAGGTGGAACGGTTTTGGCGGACAGAGGAACCTCCTGGACGGCCAGTGAAGGATCCGTCAGATATATTATGTGAACAATTATTTAGTAACACTGTTACACGGGGCTCAGACGGTAAGTACACAGTACGATTACCTTTGATGCCTAACAGTCGGCTAGGAGACACCAGTCAAACTGCATTACGTAGGTTTTTGTCTGTGGAACGTAGGATGGAACGGCAGCCTGAGTTTGGGGCTAAGTATGTAGAATTTATGTCAGAATATATACGTCTCGGTCACATGCGGTTAACAAATTTTAATCCTAACTCTAATGAGCAACATTACATTTTAGCACACCACGGGGTCTTTAAGAAATCGGGGGACACAAATAAAATACGGGTCGTATTTGACGGCAGTGTACGGTCTAGTAACGGGGTATCCTTAAATGATTGTTTATTTTCGAGTAGCTGACGTTTTGGACAAATTTCGCTGGGACAAAGTGTCCCAAATGACACTTTTGATTTTAATATTATTTTTACTGACGTTTCGGACACCATCAAATTATTAATACTTTTGAGTACAGTCAGGTAAAATATGTTTAAGCAAAATATAATGTAATGTGATAAAGCTAATCAAATTGCTTTGCGAGCGTGTGGTGAAGTACTTATGAGTTAAAAAAAACAACAAGTCGCATTCACATAGCGTATATTTGGCATAAACCTATATCTTGTGTATGATCACATAAAAATATATCAAAGATGTTTTTTAAATATTCTAAGACAGTAACGAGTACCTATGTTTAAAAATCACAAATAATCAATAGCTAAAACAGACCTAAAATTATAACTTATTGTTTGTTTTCAACATCAGCAAGGCGTATTATTTATTAGTATTAATCATCTCCAAGACCTATTATCCAATGAAAAAACAGTAAACCTCTATAACAAGATAAATAAAAACATTAACCTAGAACAATCACAGTAATTTACACTGCATTTGGCACAGTATTTTACCTAATAAAAACTTTAAAATTATCAATTTTCTTATATTCATCTAATATTTTACCAAATAAATACTTTAAAATCATCTATATTATCTTTTAAATAAAACTTTTTTATCTTTGGTTTTTTTTCTTTTTTTATATAAGTAACAAGGCGTTCTATGCATAATTCAATATTTATTTGTCCTTGCTCAAATTCAGTCAAAGTAATATTGAGGTGTTCATTGAAATCAATCGTGGATTTAGATTTTTTTTTACCCCCAAAATAAATAAATAAATAAATAAATAAATAAATAAAGAAACAAAGAAACAAAGAAACAAAGAAAGAAAGAAAGAAAGAAAGAAAGAAAGAAAGAAAGAAAGAAAGAAAGAAAGAAAGAAAGAAAGAAAGAAAGAAAGAAAGAAAGAAAGAAAGAAAGAAAGAAAGAAAGAAAGAAAGAAAGAAAGAAATAAATAAATAAATAAATAAATAAACAAATAAATAAATAAATAAATAAATAAATAAATAAATAAATAAATAAAATACGTAGGCTGCCGACCGGGTTTAAAGGAAAGAAGATTTTTAATTTAAATCTATAATTAATTTTGCCAATGATTGAGTCTCTAAGTGTGAGAACAGAATGAGTACATTTCCAAAATCTTAAAACTAGGTGATTCTGTAACTGTGTCGTGCGTCGCGTTGATTGCGCTGACGCAAGCTGCAGTTCAAGGTGCGCGGTAAGTAGGTATTGTCTTGTCATCGGTTTATTCAGAGGCGCCTAGCGTAACACCTCTCCCCGAAGAACAGCGAGTATTGAAGCTTGCTGTAAATTGAGCTGGGATTGGGGTTGGAGTGCGGTCAACCCTTTCTGTAGATGGTAGGGAATAGATTGCTTGGTGATCAAGTTCAGCTTGGCTTTCACTTGCTTTCTGTACTTTATGTGAATTCTTTTTAGTTTATACTTTCTGTATAAAAAGACGCTAGCAAGTGCACATGCACTGGATAGAACCACATACATAGGGATCGTTGTGTGGTATAGGGTATATTTGGTGTCTTTCTGCAGGTGAAAAGGGGACAGTAGCGCTATTTTCCTATTAGTGGCGTGAAGCTGGTCCAGGTTGATAGAGTTTAGTTTGAATGAAGGAGTTGAAGATGGGGTAACGACGTTGTTCTTGTGCAAGTCCATTATCTTCAATACATGACCCTTCAACCGATCATTGGTGTTGGATATCGTAAATTCTGGTGTTTCTAAGTAGCACTGCTTGGGAATTATAGCGAGGAAACTGCCTTGTAGGGTTTGGTAGAGATTTTGTCCACAGGATAGGTGTACTTTTGTTAAGATAGGGAAACTGATGGTGTAGTGTTTCTCATCGAGTTCTTCGTATGCTGGCTTGGACTGGGTGATAGTGGTAGGGCTGCATGCGTCGTTTCGCTGCTGCGTTGAGATGAGATGCTGGATGCAGTCGTCTGGTGATCGATTCTGCTGGTTTTTCTTCTCCTCGCAGAGGTACCATTTACTGGTCTTCGGGCATTCAGCCTCAATGTGCTTGAAATCTTTCTCATGGATAGCTAGGTATGGGAAAGGAGGAGTAAGGATCTCATGGTGTTTGTTAGGTATAATTGATAATTTATACATAACATACAACGATGAAAGCACTATTGGGAATTTAAAACTATAACTATATTATTTTCTACATAATATGAACCTAACTTAATTATATCAAAATATTCTCCAATATCTAAATTGAACACTTTTTCTCTGTTAAATATCAAAGCTGGTACCAGGAGCAAGTGAATTATCACGAGGGTCTTGTAACAATTGGGCATTTTTAGGGAGACGCTTTAGCCTAGATTTGGCAATAAGACCTCGTTTTTTCTTAGTATAAATATGAATAGGGAGGTCTGCCATTACGACGTCATGTGTATAACGGGGAGCTAACTTCTGTCGGGAAGCAAACGGATTTTTCACGAAAACCTGTTGTTCAGGAGAGTACTCAACCTCTGGTTCCCGTTCTCTATTTCGGTGGTCTGTCAGGTCTTTACGAGTCGTACTACACATGTCGTGAATCGTGTTATAGGCTTTAGTCATCTTATTCTTATGATTAGTCATGTACTGTTGGATTAAATGGGCGGACAGGTCTACGTCAAAGGGATCGCGAGGGTCATAGTGTCCCGTTACTACCTCTAATGGTTTACATTTTGTGAAACTATGGATGCTACTGTTGTAAGCCAGAAGGGCATATGGCATAAGATTAATTACTGATTCAGATTTCTGTCCTAATTTTAGAATACGGAGATGTTCAAGTACCGTGGAGTGGAACCTTTCAACAATACCATTCTCATTCGGGGAATGAGGAGCCACTCTATGATGCTGAATTTTATGCATCTTCACAAATTCCGCAACCAGCTGATTTGTGAACTCGGTTCCGTTATCAGTTACTATAGTGATAGGTATACCATGATGAGTACAGTAATTCAATAGGGCTTGAACCACACTAACAGCCGTGCCGTCTCTTATATGATAGGCTTGTGCATATTTAGAGAATGCATCTACAATGGTTAAGAATTTTTCACTTTGAATAGTCAAAAGATCTAAGTGAACTAATTCAAAGGGCCGGCCAGCGGGTGGTACCACCTTAAACTGTTGCTTTGTCGGACTGCGATCATATTTCGCTTGGCCGCAGATAGTGCATTGGTTTATTAATTTAGTAATGTGTTCTCGCATTTTAGGCCAGTAATATTTATTAGATAACGCTAAGTAACATTCATTGATGCCGCGATGATTGGTCTTCCCATCATGATATTTATTAATTATTTCCTGCTGCTTTAAATATTCCCTAACGTTCTCTAATTCTGTTTTAGTTAGTGTCAAATTCATTGCCGAATTTTTGAACGTTTTTTGTATAATAGGTACGATAGTGTACATAGTCGAATAAGGATTTATTAAAAGTCCGGTTTTTATCTTAGGGTGGACGTACTCCTTGATCGCATTTATGATATCTTCCTCTATATTAGATGCAGATATTTGAACAGATGTTCGTGTGTGCGTGTCAAACGGCTTAGTGACTACTGGTCTACTCTTAATGTCACCTACAACGTTGAAAATTAATTGCCTCGTGAATCTATTTAGGGGGTCATCTGAAATTGGGACCTCTAAAATGGGGCTTTCGCTATTTGTATGAACAGTAGCAGATCTCGAACCAGCTTCAGTTTCTGTAGCAGTTAAAGTTCGAGATTCATCTAACTCAGGGTCAGTTTCCGATGGATTAACTGCTATCGACATGAGCTCCTCATTATTAATTTCTATTCGCGATAGCGCGTCGGCGTTAGTATTGCACTTTCCCTGTAGGTAGTCGACCTTATAGTCATACTCACTTAGCTTCAAGCGCCATCTTGTAAGCCTTGAACTAGGATCTTTTAAATTCACTACCCATTGTAAAGGCCTATGATCCGTGAGAATTAGAAATTTACGGCCATAGAGATACGGTCTAAAGTACTTAGTTGCCCAAACGATAGCTAGAAGTTCTTTTTCGATGGTGCTGTAATTCAACTCGCTGCTGTTAAGAGTCCGCGATGCATATGCAATCGGTTTATTGGAGGCCTTAGTGCCTTGTGATAAGATAGCACCTATAGCTACGTTGGATGCATCAGTCGTTAATATAAAATCACGTGTAAAATCCGGGTACTGTAAGATTGGATCATTAGTTAAGAGTGTCTTGCAATGCTCAAAACAGCTGGTGTACTTGTTGTCCAACGTGATTTTTGAACCTTTTTTTAAACATTGGGTTAGTGGTTTAGTGATACGAGCGAAGTCTGGAATAAATTTCCTATAATATCCGAGCAAGCCGAGAAAACGTTTGATTTCAGTGGTAGTCTTAGGAATGGGGTAATTTTCAATAGCTTTAATTTTATTCGGGTTTGGTTTAACGCCTTCTTTACAGATAACATGACCTAAAAACTCAGTTTCCAGCTTCAAGAATTCGGATTTATCCATTTGAATTTTGAAGTTGGATTCTCTCAATCGTTTAAATACCTTGTCGAGGTTAACTATGTGCTCCTGAAGCGAAGTACTGAAAATGATGATGTCATCAAGGTATACTAGACAAATTTCATTTTGTAAGCCCCTGAGGACATTGTCCATAACCCGTTGGAAGGTAGAGGGTGAGTTTTTCAACCCCATGGGCATTCTTAAAAACTCGTAATGCCCGTTTTCTACATTGAACCCTGTCTTATGAACATCGGAGGGGTCCATCTCAACCTGATAAAATCCACTGGCCAAATCAAGGGTCGTAAAGTACTGGCATTTACCTAATTTGTCCAATACATCTGTTATATTAGGTATAGGGTATTTGTCATCAATCGTTTTCTCGTTAACTTTCCTGAAATCCACGACAAGACGCCATTTAACTTTACCGGAGGCATCTGCTTTTTTTGGTACAATCCAGATGGGAGAGCTCCAAGCAGATTCTGATGGCCTTATAATATTTTGATCAAGCATCTTATTTATTTGATCTCTGACCTCCTGCCTGTGAACGTAAGGATAGCGATAGCTCTTGGTATGTACTGGAATTTCGTCATAAGTCCTAATCTTATGTTTGATCTTGTTGGTGAACGAAAGTGATTCGCCCTCAAGATAAAACACATCCGCGTAGTTAGAACACAAACGCTGTAAATTGGCGAGTTCTTCCGAATTAAGATGATCGGTTCGTAGACGAGATAAAACATCTTTAGCGCGGTCTGATAAAGTTTCAGTACTGTCACATTCAATATTAAATATTTCAGCTTCAATAGGACGATCCATAGAAAATATTACATCGTTAGACGTAGGGTTAGTTATTTCTACCCAGCCCCTATTATTCTGAACCGTCGTTAAGCAGTCTGAAATAAGGCAATTACAAATCGTTTGGTTGCCTACTAATACTTCTCCGTCATGTGTATTAACTGGTAATCTAACTACTTTAGTCGAATTGGCTGGAATAATTTCCTCGTACAAGTTAGCGTTTCTAGAATCATACATCTGAATAGGTATCTGTGTATACCGAGTTTTCAGTAACCTATTTTTTAAATCAATGTTAGAGTCCCATACGTCAAGTAAATCAAAGCCTAAAAGTCCGTCAAAGTAATTATGAAACTTGTAGACGTACAAAGTTATATCATTCGAGTCATTAAATTCCTGGAAGCAAGGCATTGTTACAGAATAATTGTTTATACTAGTCGCGTGCACGTTCGTCACTTCAAATGGATCATATTTCAAAGGAACGTGACGAAAGTATTTCTCGACGGCATCAGGGCTTATAAACGATTGGTTAGCACCTGTGTCGATTAGGAACTTTAAAGGTGGATTTGCTATCTGGATGTAACCTAGTTGCCTTTGAATGTGGAAATTGACTTCTATCTTGGTTTTTCGGATTTCGACTCCTTCTGAAAATTTTCATTAGAGGCCTGATCTACAACTTCCTCTACTACTGGGGTCTCGGAGTTATAATACTGGTCTTGGTCATAGTAGTAATAATCGGGGCATTGCTCCCACGAATAATAGTCTTGATACTCGGGGTAATAGTCATTTTCGTCAAACTCATTGAAGTTAATTTCGCGAGTTTTGAAGTAGTTAGTCGGGGGTGGATTCCCGTGTTTCCTCCAGTCATGTCCTGTCATTCCCGTCATTGGTGGACGTCTTTCTACATAGCTACTAACACCACTCATTGGAATAGGACGCGAAGTATTACCAAAATTATCTGGTTTCTGTGGGGGTCTGTAAGGCATCCTAAAAGCGTTATTTTGCGGGTTGTAATTTTGTGGAGGGGCGCGGAACATCTGTTGCGTGCGAGTAGGACCACGTAGTGGTTGCGGTTGAAATGTAGGCCTCCAACCCTGACTAGGTGAAGCTTGAATGGGGTTAGGCCTAGATGGACCAGACATGGTAAAAATGGGTTGTTTAATTGGTCCGAATCCGTCAGTCAGTCTGGGGACATAGTTGGGAATAGGGAGATTGAACTTGGCTGCATTTAAGTTTGGCTGCTGCCAATCCTTCTTACTAGCTGAACCACTACTGCGCTCTTGCATGTAGAGAGTATTGAGCTCCTCCTGAACAAATTCTAAAGCTTTTTCCATCGAAGCGGGTCGCATGCAACGTACCCTGGATCCAAGTGGGTCCTTGAGTCCTCTTAAATAGGCCTGAAGGGTTAGTTTTTGGTATAAATCGCGTTTTGCGTCGATGGTGCTTTTCAAGTTCTCGTGAAGTGAAACATACGTCATTATGGTACTGAATAAGTTTTGGCATCGTTCATAAAATTCTTGCGGGGTACTCGAACCTTGGGTCTCTAAGGATAAATCACTGTAAAGAGCGGTCTCGTCACGGTGATCCGCAAAATTGTTCACTAAAGCGTTCCTTATACCTAACCAGTTATCTGGTATCCCGTTCGAGTTTATTAATCTAGCGGCGGAACCCGAGACTTTATTTAAAATTCCGTTCACAAGCGCTAGATTGGTCAAATCGTTGCCTGGTTCTGGGTTAAAGTGAGCCAGGACCAACTGGTCGCAGAGATTTATAAATCTCGTTAATACGTGCGGATTTCCATCGAAATCTGGCACAAGTCTTAAGGACTTAAAAATTATATCAATCGGGTTACTGCCGGCGGAAACTGGAGGCTGAGCCATGCTTTCTTCTATATCTCTATGCTCGTCTATTACACTGAGCCTACTATTTAACCTACTACCTAACCTAATATTCCTCGACTTTCTTGGATGAAAAATCTTGGAAGTTAATTACTAACGTTATAAAAAAATATGGGATACACTAAAGGAAGGACTATAGTTTAGGTAGGATTAAGCAAGGACTTGAAAGATTCAAGGACTTACTGCATTTTTCTTGTCGTCGTCGTCAGCTGCTCAGCAGAATCGATTTCTTGATTCCACTATCACCACCCGGAACAACAGCACTAGTAGGTTCTTTTTCTTAATTTTAGTAAATTAAAATATCCGTGCCTGCGCCAAATACGTAGGCTGCCGACCGGGTTTAAAGGAAAGAAGATTTTTAATTTAAATCTATAATTAATTTTGCCAATGATTGAGTCTCTAAGTGTGAGAACAGAATGAGTACATTTCCAAAATCTTAAAACTAGGTGATTCTGTAACTGTGTCGTGCGTCGCGTTGATTGCGCTGACGCAAGCTGCAGTTCAAGGTGCGCGGTAAGTAGGTATTGTCTTGTCATCGGTTTATTCAGAGGCGCCTAGCGTAACAAATAAACAAATAAATGAATCTATTTCGTCACCTTGCTATGCCGCCACCGGCACCACCGCGTCTCGGTAAAAACCTGTTTTGTTACCTGACTGTACAATGCAGTTATTTTGAATGGTGTCCGGAACGTCAGTAAAAATAATATTAAAAACAAAAGTGTCATTTGGGACAATGTGTCCCAGCAAAATTTGTCCGAAACGTCAGCTACTCTTATTTTCTGGGGAACGGTTACAAAACGATATTACGGATATAATTATAAACTTTCGGTTACCTATAGTAGTTTTTGCTACAGATGTCAAAATGATGTTTCGCCAGACTTGGATAAGTTCTATCGACCGGAAATACCAACTTATTTATTGGAGGGCATCTAAATCGGACCCTAGACAGCTTTACGAGTTGACAACAAATACCTACGGCTTAAAATCAAGTCCTTTTGTTGCAATACGCTGTCTTCATCAATTAGCGAGTGATGAGCGTCATAGGTATCCTAGGGCGGCTAGGTTACTTGTAAAAAATTCGTATGTCGATGATTTGAGTGGAGGAGGGGATTCGTTACAAGAGGCTACGGACTTACGTAATGAGTTAACGGCTCTAATGAATTCGGCGGGATATGAACTTAGAAAATGGTCGTCTAATGACCCGCGCTTGCTTAGGGATTTGCCACGGGATCATTTAGAAACCCCACGGACATTCGATGAACAATCGGATGACGTCACCAGCTTTGTTAAAATTTTAGGTATTCAATGGAACCCAACGTTAGATAACTTTACTTATAGACTTGAGCTGCCTCGGGTAGAAAATGTTACACGGAGAATTATTTTGTCTACGGTCGCTCGATTGTTTGACCCACTCGGATGGGTATGCCCGGTTGTTTTTCGGATGAAACTATTATTGCAGTCGTTATTAAATAGTGTTGATGACTCACGGAAGATTGAATGGGACGCACCTGCATCCTCGGACATCGTGCGTCAGTGGTTAGACATAACGGCGGACCTACCTAACTTGCAGCGGCTATCTATTCCTCGTTGTATAAAAACGGATAAGAACGCCCGGTACTCTTTACACGGGTTCTGTGATGGTTCTTCGTTAGGTTTTGCGGCAACAGTTTATGTGCGTACACAACATGTTGATGGTTCAGTTCTAGTACGATTATTGATAGCTAAAACACGGGTTGCGCCACTAAAGTCAAATCGTACCATTCCAAAGTTGGAGTTGAGCGGAGCGACGTTGTTGACTACGCTACTAAACCACATAAGTGCGTCAGCTGACATGGAGTTTGATGATGTTACCGGGTGGTGTGATAGCACTATTGTGTTGGCCTGGCTTCGGACGCCACCACATAAGCTTCAAGTGTTTGAAGGGAATCGCGTTGCTCAAATTAATTCATCTCAAGTAAATATTAATTGGCGGCACATCCCGGGAACCATGAATAGTGCGGACGTAGCGTCGCGCGGTGCGACGGCGGCGGATCTGCTTACTGATGGCAGCTGGTGGGAGCCACAGTGGCTGTGCGCGCCGCCAGAACAATGGCCACGGACATGTACAGATTTACCTACGGAGCCATTACCGGGGCTAAAGGTCAAGTCTGTTCACATAGAAAATGTAGATTTGGAATTTGATTTGTTTAAAAAATACAGTTGTTTTGAAAAATTGGTAAATGTCACGGCTTATTTATTACGGTTCGGTAGTCGGATAAATCGGGGTAAGTATCACGGTAAAAATATATCGGTTTCGGAACGGCGCAACGCCATATCTTATTTAATTCGGTCGGTTCAGGAACGGTTCTTTCATGATGAAATTTTAGCTTTACGGTCGGGTATTCCTATTAGAAACGCATTACGGCGATTAAATTTATTCATAGATAAGGATAACATAATAAGGGTCGGCGGTCGGATAGATGCGGCAAACTTACCATACGATGCCAGGCATCAAATATTGTTACCGGGCAAGTGTTCATTTACGGAATTATTAGTAACATTTTATCATCGGACTTATTGTCATTGCGGAGCTAACACACTTGCAGCTATTTTATCTAGGTTTTATTGGATTCTATCGGTTCGGCGGATCACTCGGTTTATTACTTTTCGGTGTATACAATGTTATCGATCTAAGGCACGTCCTACTCAGCCTTTTATGGCAGACTTACCAGCGGATAGAATCCAACAATCACGCCCGTTTGTGGGAGTCGGTACGGACTTTGCGGGTCCGTTCTTCATCAAAACAAGTACTCTTCGGAATGCAAAAATTCAGAAATGTTATCTGTGTGTTTTTGTATGTTTGAGTTCTAAGGCGGTCCACTTAGAAATTGTTTCTGATTTAACGGTAGAAGCCTTCGTGGCTGCACTTACACGGTTTGTCTCTCGTCGCGGCCTACCTTCGTTAATACGGTCTGACTGCGGTACTAACTTTACGGGAACGGACAGACATCTCAAGGAGATGTTCATATTTCTTCGTGACAATCATTCGGATATTGAACGTCATCTCGGTAGGCAGGAAATCACATGGCTTTTCAATGCTCCATCCAGCCCAAACCATGGGGGGTTGTTTGAAGCTGCGGTAAAATCGGCTAAAACCCATGCACGGCGCGTAATCGGGGACGCTCGATTAACATTCGAGGAACTTACGACGTTTTTCACCAAGGTTGAAGCGGTTATGAATTCGAGGCCTCTGTGCCCGCTCAGTACGGACCCCGCTGACTTTGAAGTATTGACACCGGGTCATTTTTTAATCGGTCAATCTTTAGTAGCACTTCCGGAATATCCGTACACGGAAGTCAAGGTGCCTCGTCTGTCTCGGTTTCAGCAAGTTCAAAAACTATCACAACATTTTTGGTCACGTTGGAATATGGAATACTTACATACGTTACAACAACGGTTCAAATGGACTTCTCATACTGATCCACCAAAGTTAGATGATTTGGTTTTAATCAAGGAGGATAATCAACCGCCTTCTCATTGGAAACGGGGTCGGTTAGTTAAATTATTACCGGGTAAAAATGGGGTTGTTCGGATAGCTGAGGTTAAGACTCAGACTGGTGTCCTTTTAAGGCCCATTTCTAAATTATGTCGGTTACCTATCGGAAATTAAGGGAACCAAGGGGACCTTGGTTCGGGGGGAAGATGTTTGCGCCTATGATTTGAATTTGGCGGCATTTCGCGAATCGTCTATGACTGGTGGACGGAAGCGGACTTACGTCACCAGTCAAGCGACGGTGGCGCCATCCCGCTGACGATGGCGCGGTAGACGAAAAGAAATATGGCGGATTCGGTGTGTGCAATGAACTTGACGAGCGCTTTATAATAAACTTTATACTTAAATATTATTGTCAACGGCTAATAGAAGTGAGTGTGTGCGTGGCGGAACTAGAAACAATTATTCTGGACAACTTTGGAAGACTGGCTGGCTACGGGACGCGGAAGTTCGCCGTCGAGTCGGTGAGTGATTTGCCGTTAAAATTCGGATCAAGGCACAAGCAACAGATTTCCAGGGTCTTCTCTAGGTCTCCCATGTTCTCCCGAACACTGTCCTTATCCCACACTAAGGGCGTTATCTTGACTGACCTCTCAGCTTAGTTGGTATTAGCTCTGCCTTCTACGCCGTAGGTCGTGGGTTCGATCCCCACCGAGAACAAATATTTGTGTGGTGAACGCAGAGGTTTGTTCTCTGTCTGGGTGTGTTATATTGTATTCTATGTATGTATTTACAAAAAAAAATATATAAGTAGTATATCAGCTATCTGGTTCCCATAGTAGAAGCTTTGCTTAGTTTGGGGCTAGATAGTGTTGAGTGGATTGTCTAAAATATTTATATATTTATATATATTTATCATAGTAGCAGGTTGCGAGCGTTCTCAGAGACAGAATAGTACTTTGTTATGTTACCCGAGGATTGAAAGTCACGAATTAAAGTCCCGAGACGGGTTTGGCGCCTGAGTGTAGCGAGGGCACCAATGGAGCTCGAGGGACTTAAATAAGTCTTTCATCCAAGGTAAACACTGTGCTTTTCATTACGAATACAAGGAAAGTAAAAATAAAAACTAATTAGACTTGTTACCCGAGGATTGAAAGTCACAAATTTAAGTCAATGGAGCTCGAGGAGCCAATGAAGCTCGAGGGACCTAAATAAGTCTTTCACCCGAAGTAAACACTGTGCTTTTCATTACGAATACAAGGAAAGTAAAAATAAAAACATGATAGAAATAAATTTTTCATTGCTCTCTAATTAGATTTTTTAAACTACTTCCCGTTGTAATGGGTTTCCAACCTCCTTGCTGAATAAAAAGTTGAAATTTGGTTCAACAACCTTTGCTATTTAGAAAGTTGGAACATGGTTGAATAAAAATGTGAAAATAGAACTTGTTTTTTTTATAATTTGACAGCTGTCAGTAGAAAGCGATTCTCCCTAGGGCTGAAAGTATTACTATCAATTAGGCCCCTCAAGCAACTTCAGACCTACTTTCCAAATATGAGCAATGAAAAAGATTTTTGAACCGAGCTGGATCTGAACTCGCGACCTTCCCTTGGTACGAGGCTAGTCAAACAAAGGTGTGAAAAAAAATATATTTGAAAATTACGTTTTTTAGAGTAAGATCGGACTTTGTACATTTTCTAAAGTTATTTATTAAACAAGATGTAAATATTAATATAATAATTGTATTTGGTAATTTTCTCAGTTTTTTGAGCATGTGTAATATTCTGTGTAAGTACTTATTTATGTTATTTTTTAAGTTAAAAATGGGAAACTAGTCTAATAATTGTTTTCTTGTCAAAATCTATTGAAAAAAAAACTACGTAAATTGTTTTTACGACCACGACTTTACGAGTAAATGCCTACGCAGACCGGGACGGCATGGCAATGGATTTTGCCGTCAGTCAGCGCACATTAGCTGCCTAAATAACTCGGCTTTCTAGCGCCTTTCCACGGCATGCCACGACGCTGCCTCACTCCGCGGTATGTCGAAACTGCCGTTGGCATGCCGTTGCCTACCGCAGTATACGCCACGGCATCCCATCGCGGGAGCCCGTGGCGAGTCTTTCCGTGCAATAAAATCCCTTTTGATGCCATGGCATCATTGTAATACATAGCAATTTGTGTCGTATTTCTATATCGATACGTTTGAATGTCTATTAGTAAAAATTTTAATCCCTTGCCATGCTGTCACAGTCTGCGTAGGCCATTCGGGGAACTTATATTATGTAAGTACTAGCAGCCCGTCCCGGCTTCGCACGGGGTAGACAGTATTGTTGTACATTATTTTGTTCTATTGCTAATAGTTTCGGCAGCGCATTCGACGAAAGACATTTTAAGACTCATTTTTCTACACCTTTGGTTACATTGTTCAAATTTTACCAAGGATCCCCAATTTTTTTCAAAATGAAATGTAGCCTATGTCAAATTGGAAGAATGTAGCATTCTATTGGTGAAAGAATTTTTTAAATCGGCCCAGTGCTTTTTGAGACTATTCATTACAAACATACAAAAATAGGTACAAATCTTTCCTCTTTATAATATTAGTATAGATATAGATATGTATTGTATTATAAATATGCTGCTGATTGTTATTGTTATAGCTTTAAAAGAAATTTAAGTTACTTTTGTCAAACTTTGGATTAAACGGCAGAGCATAAAAGAAAACTCACTAAAACTAAAGACAGTCAGGCAGGTATATAAAATGTATATATTGCAGTACTACAGGGTTATTCATAATTAGCTGCAAATACTCAGGAATTAGGTTCAACAAATAAAATAAAAAATATTTATGAAATGATTTTTTTTTTATTTTGATTTAAGTTTTTGTAACAAAATTTTATTTTTATTAATTTCTTTACGGCTATTGCATAATGATTGCCATGGAGAACAGGACAATGACCCACCCAGGGGGTGACTGAACGCAGAATGTCGCTAACGGCGCGCGGGCGCGGATCAAAGATCAAAATAGGTCAGGCGCCAATGATTCCTTTATCGATTTTCTCGGGATTTTCATAACAAAACTTAAAAAAAATCATTTCATAAATATTTTTTATTTTATTTGTTGAACCTAATTCCTGAGTATTTGCAGCTAATAATGAATAACCCTGTATATCAGCTATCTGGTTCCCATAAGTCAAAGTCTAATAATGTATTTAATCGATAGTATCACAAGGATCACTTTGAAACGTCTTAAAGCTAGGTGAGTCTAGGTGTCAGTTCCAAGCGACCAAGCCTAGAAGAACAGGCAACAAACTACGGCTTGGTTCCTACTGTTTTTTTTCATGGTTCTTTTGCAAAGTATAACCTCTGCTTAATTTAGGCTAGTGTTGTGTATATTTAATTATTATTTATCATAGAAAATATGAAACGATGACTTTTTGAATAAGGGTACAAAATATATCAGGATATAACAGGAGAATTTACCAACTGTTTTTTATTTTAGTTACAGTGTCCTAATTGTATTTGGGAGTATCCTGCTCGTTGTGGGTATATTTCTATTAATAAATTTTACATTTATATTCAAAACTCTTGTTTTATTTCGACTACCTTGTTCTTCTTCTATTTGAAATGGGAAAGTTACGATGTTTGGATGTTTGTAGCTCAAACACGCTCTCATAACTGGAGCCTAATTCTCGGGCCGTCCGAGATTTTCAATGTCCCATAAATACACATTGGCATTGCACAACCCCGCACTTTTTCTACGTTTTCCGAGATGAGCCGAGAATTAGGCTCCTGCCTTATTCTCGGCTCATCTCGGATCATTTTGCAATTTTATTTTATTGCTTGTTTTCGAAGAGAGAATGGATGATTTCATTGAGTAATTCATCGACGACCTCATAGTAGAAGCCTGGACAGCAACGATATACGGAAAACGTAGAAAAAGTGTGGGGTTGTGCAATGCCAATGTGTATCTAGGAGACATTGAAAATCTCGGTCGGCCCGAGAATTAGCCTGGAGTCTGGACCGATTTGGTTGGTATTTTGAAAGAATAATATTTATTATTTTGGATTATTATGCAGGTTACTTTTTATCCTGAAAAATTAACAGGAACGGAGTAAAAATATATCAGGCAAGTAAAGCCTTGCGGCTACTGAAATAATACAGTAAAATAGGTTACTGGAACCCTAGAGCAACACGCGCACCGCGGCAAATAACTAAAACCTTCTTTCTAAAACCTTAGAATTAGGTTTTGATTAAACCGTTTCGTGTACCTACGTCTAAAACTGGAAACTTTTTGCGTGTCCTGAAAAGAAAAGTATGGTAGTTCAAGAAAATTTTACTAGATGGCGCTATTTCCGCACCATTGCTACTTACCTAACTAGCTAATTAGTTCGTGAAAACTGACATAGATGTCACTTTATTAAACTATAACTTAAAACAGTTTTATCTATTTTGTCTTTTTTATTAATACCTACTTTACTTTTGTTTTTCAAGCAAGAACTGATGATAAACAACTGTCAAATATTAAATTGATCGATTAGCAATCAGATTAAATTGGCCTTATTAATGGCATGTTTGACAAAAACTTTGACAGGAAAAAGGTATTAATTGTTTGGCCCTATTTTTAACCGACTTCCAATTAAAAAGGAGGAGGTTCTCAATTCGGTTGTATTTTTTTTTTATTTTTTTTTTTATTATTATTTTTAATGTTTGTTACGGCATAACTTCGTCATTTGTGAGCCGATTTGATAAATTATTTTTTTATCTGAAAGGTACTGCTTCCAGATTAGTCCCATTTTAATTTTATTAAAATCGATGTTGCCATTTTTATTTAAATAATTTTTTCAATGTTTGTCGGCATGCCTCCGTCATTTATGAACCGATTTAGAAAATTATTTTTTTATTTGGAAGTTTATATATAAAATCGGTTTAGCCGTTTGGCAATGAAGTCGGTTTCTCAAGTTTTTTAAACTTATAATTATTTTTTATTATCTCTGACTTTTTTCAAATTTTTGATTTATTACAAACTTTAAAAATTGTGGAATGTCCAGTACTATTTATTTTTACTTTATCAAAATACAACTGAACACTCGGTGTTACCTGTAGGTACTATCTAGGCTTAACTGTATTATATAGAAAACAGACGCCAGAGAAGAGAATTACCCTCATTTTTCCGGTAGTTTTTCCAGGCAGAAAATAAAGAAATGTTAGGTCTTAGGGCTAAGGTCTGGCGTATTCTTACTATTACTTGAAATTTATAACGACGTTTTTAACACTATTTTTATAACAACGGGATATTTACCATGATTACATTTTGTTAGTTTTGACTTGCGATATTTCGGCGCAGTTGCATGAATCATGAACACGGTTGAACGAAGTCCACGAGTAAAACAAATGTTAGTGGCAGACAAAAATCGTTCTACCTTTTTTCGCACTCTTTTTTGGTTTCGACACTACTCCCAAAAACCAAACTCATAGAATTGAATCATGGTAAATATCCCATTGTTCAATAGTACATTGTTACCTGAGTGTTGAAAGTCACGTTTTTTGAGTCCCGAGACGGGTTTGGCGCCAGAGCGTAAGCGAGGGCGCCAATGGAGCTTGAGGGACTTAAAAGACTTTTACCCGAGGTAAACACTGTGCTTTTCATTACGAATACAAGAAAAGTAAAAATAAAAAAATGAAAGAAAAATTAGTGAAAATGAAGATTGAATTGCCGCCTTCCCGGTTTTTTTTTTCTTTTTCTCTGGCGGGCCTTCGGCTTTGGCTCGCCAGCATTATTCAGCCATTATTTCCATTTTCATAATTTAAAAAATGGTAAATTGTTTGCTCAAATCTATGTTATTTTAAATAAATCGTTTTGAAGCTTTATATTAATCAAGTCATTTAGAAGATATAGGTATTATTTATTTAATACTATCTTTATGTTATTTAAAATTTTACATTACCGTTGTAATGGGTTTCCAGCCTACTTGCTGAATAAAAAGTTGGAATTTGGTTCAACAACCTCCTTGCAGTTAGAAAGACTTTAGAAAGTTGGAACATGGTTGAATAAAATAGAACTTGTTTTTTTTATAATTTGACAGCTGTCAGTAGAAAGCGATTCTCCCTAGGGCTGAAAGTACTACTTTCAATTAGGCCCCTCAGGCAACTTCAGACCTACTTTCAGAGTATGAGCAATGAAAAATGTTTTTTTTGTATCCGTATGCGATAGTCTTTAGAACACGTGAACAGTAAATATACGTAGAGGTTGCTCGCCGTCTGCATGAATGTAGTTTACTAGCAAGAATGCTGCGGAAATTGCTAGATACGTCTACGTACCTAGATATCCATAGCTACGATCTTACCACATGGTTCTTTGGACACTTAAAATAGAAGATGCATTACACACACGCTGCCAACCCTTAGTAAAGTAGAACTATGTGTGCGGCTCGTCCGGGGAACTACTACCACCAACGAGTCCGGTTAATGTACGGCCAGTTAATGTACGCACTGTTAAAACGATGCCACTTTTTTCCACTGCAAAATTGTAAAGGCCTATGTACACTGTCGCATATAAATATTTCGATTATTATTATTTTTATCTAGCGATGAAAAATTGTACTAAACAGGCAGCCCCTTAAGAGTTTATTGAGAAAAAACATTCCCTGGCACTGCGGTGGCCGCTGCCGCGGCACGCTCGCTCTGCTCGCTCGCCTTGTGCGTAATTTTTATGTTCTAACATAACCTAACCTATCCAAGTCGGATCCGCCCTATAAAGTATCAAGGACAAGGTTTAAGTATCCAGTGCCAGAACAAAAAAGTAAATGATCATGTTTCAATTGCTCCAGTGTGCATGTGGCTTAACTGGCATCGTAATAACAGTGTGTACAATAACATGATGTACATTATCGCCTCCCCCACCAACCACCATGCTTATTTCTGCCGTGAAGTAGCATTGCTGTATTTCGGTTTGACGGGTGTGGGTGCCGGTGAAGTTACTGGCACTTGAGGCTGATTTGTATGCTTCTAGTTGATAGACCCAGTAGAGCATTCCAGGGCACGTTCTTGACTTGCGTGACCTGCGAAGCAATGCTTTAACATTAGATTGGACATAGGCTTCTCCTAAGCGTGAAGCTTTGTATTTTGTAGGTATTGCTTTTAGAGGTTTGGTTTGTCGACACAACACGATAAGCGCCTCTATTGTGCGTGCCCAGAACTATCTTGAATATACAAAACTCGGACTCAATATACAGAAAATCTAAAACAAAAACGACCTAGACACAATATTTATCATTTTCTTCAATTCTACCTAATATTCGTCATCTCAGTTCTCATTTTTTTCTTGGACATAAAATATCATCTCTCACACAATCCATCAATCTTTTCTAATGCCTACCTCACACTCAGTCTCACACAAACAAACAAAATGTAAAAAAAATCCTTTTCCAAAAATTTTCAAAGTAATTTGAGAATTTAATCAGGCTTTTCATTCCGATTGGTTAACACGGAAAAAAGCGAAAATAAATTGACACAATTCTTGGAAAAAAATCGTTATTTTTGGAGTTCCCGGCTGTAAATCAAATTAATTATTTTTCAGTTGAATTCGAGTTTATCTGGGCTCAACCTCAACCCTTTCATACCTCTTATCAGAGTCATGAATCTCTGTTGTAAATACGGTATTTCGGTCACAGATTCAATAGAACCTTCTAGATTTTAATTAATTGAGGTTTTACAAAAAAAATGTCAAGCTCTGCTTAGTTTGTAGCTAGATAGTGCTGTGTGAATTATCCACAATATTTATTATAATATATGATTATGTTAAAGGTGTTGGTTACCACTTAAAAATAGCCGGGCCATATGCTTGTTCAATCAGTAAGTTGGATAAAAAAACGGGTTGTCTGTAAAGTCGGTTTACTGACGATAGTTGAACGTGACAACGTCATACATACAGCTTTCCACGCAGACGCATTGCTCACTCAAGTAGGAGAGAACAGATGTTGAACGCTGCCGAACGCGGAGGCCGATTTTCTTTGTCGCTCGTTCCGCGCTCTCGCTTGCACTTCAAGCCTTAAATGGAACGCCTCATAGCGAGGTAACGCCGCATGAGTCATGTTTTTTCGTGCCTGAGCCGGCTCCATCGAATTATAAGACGTTGTCGCGTCAAAAAACATTCCGGACGTGCTAAATGCGTTGTTATATTGGATTCATATACCTATCAGTAGGCCTACCACAAGCTCTGTCTGTCTCTATCTCTGGCTCTGGTTTTGGGTCTGTGTGAATGCTCACCAGTGTACACCAGTGTATACTTCATGCCACGTTTCCACGCGTGCGTTCAACTCGACATTCAACGTGCACATTCACATCGGCTGCGTGGCGGGCTGCATGCCACGCAGCCCGCCAGGCAGCCTGCCAGGCAGCCTATCGGGCTGCACGGCACGCATGGAAACATAGCATCATACAAAATAATACACTGCTGAGCACTCACACAGACTCAAAACCATGTGACGTTTAGGATTTATTTAGTCAACACTCATACAGGTTTGTATAAAAAACAGAAAAACGTTATTCAACCCGTTTTATTAACTTTTCGGGATGCCACTTATGGGCGTGCACCGTAGCATGGATCCAACTGCTAACAGTTTTATCAGAGACGAGCGTTGCAAATATGGAGTCTTCATTATCACAATCCTCTGGTTTCCACGACGAGAGGATACCCCAAAGAACACCGTTGATCACAACAGGTGCTCCGGCATCTCTCTGTAATTTAAAAATATAGGATATATTATTATTGGGCACTAAAAAGTGGGCTAAAAAACATATTGCCCGTTTCCCTGATTACTACAAGAGGTGAAGAAGAACATAAAATTAGTAATAGTTTCGACATGTCTTTACTGCTTTTGACGCAGGCCTACTGTCGGTAGTCTTTATCAACTTGACAAGTAGCATGCTCAATTGCCCATTGCCGCTGATTTAGTAATCCCTGATTACTACAAGAAGTGGGCATGCCCGAAGTCATTATTTGTTTAAATAATGTCTGGTTAGTGCTGAAAATGGGCATTATTAGACGCTGCTGCTAACGCTTGCCCACTGCTGGCAGTCTATATATGACAAGTAGCATGCCCAAAGATGAATCACCATGTAACATAATAATTGCAATAAATAATATGAGTATAAGTATGAATTTGTTGTTTCGGCATAACCTGTAACTACTGCTAAAAGCAAATGACTAGCTGTGGCACGATGTGGACTAGGGATTTTTTTATTACCACGCAAGCGTCTTCAACCCCAGTGAAGCACATGACTCCATCGTGTTCAACTCCTATTTCCGTCAAGTCCTCGACACACTCTTCAGCATCCAATGGATGTAGGTGGGACACCGAGAGGATACGGTGATGCTTGATTACTTCTGTTGATTGAGATGTGTCTGGTTTCTGGAAAAAGGAGACTAATTTTGTTTTTTTGTCGTCAGTTTCTTTTGGTTTCTATAGAAGAAAAAAACTAATTTTGTTCTCTTTCCTTAGATTTCTTTACCATCCTAAAAGCTGTTGAAGCTGCTTGCTTGGATGTGAGTCGCAACCAAGCTAGCAAGGTGAAAGAATTTGTGACAAGTAGCTGGGAAACCCTGTATGAGAAGAGCCGAAGACCGGGCACAGCAGCGCGTCTAAACAGACTAACATAGGTTGATGATGAATTTGCAGCAATCGTGTCACCGATTCTTTCGAACCAAGTGTGGTGAAAGGATTTTAAAGGCGCCTCAAAGAGAATCTTTTCGTGCACTTGACACAGATTCTCGAACTTTTTAGGCTCTACGATATGACGGTTTCCTCACAATGTTCACCGTTTGAGAGCACTGGCATAGTGTACATAGATTTATGAGCAGAAAAACTCATTGGTACACGACTGGATTTGAACCCACGACCTTAGGATCGGGAGGCAGGGCCACTAGACCACCAGTGCTCTCATCATAAGCCAGCTGAAATGCAAGGAGACTTGTTTGCCACTCTGGAACAAGTATTTGCGTGATGTGCAAGAATACTTGTTCCAGTTATGATATATAAACATGCTTGTTCTCTGTTTGGGTGTTATTTGGTATCACTTAAAGGATTTGAGTAAATTTTTAAGATTCTTACTGCCTAATCGGCGTTGATGGATTGGAACTTCTTCCTGATGTGTTCTTTGACCATTCTAAGCTACCACAGAAGGAACTTACCAGGATACCTGGCCATGAAGTCATGGTAAAATGTGTTGCCGTTACATCTTTAGGCCTCAACTGTAGCCTTATAGACCTTAAGCTAGCAGTATACCTCACTGGCTTCGACAGCATGATGAGTGCCAAGTCGTAATCTGGCTTACTGCTGTTGAAATAAGGATGGATTTCCAGGTACTTCACTGGGAGGACAGTTCCGCCTTTTTTGTAGTTGATACTTCCAAGTCTGATGCGTAGGAATCTGATAGTTTCTCTCATTCTGTAAGTAAAAAGAGTAAAGTCAAAGTCATAATCTTTTATCAGTTGACTTTGAAACTGCTTAAAGCTAGCTTAATCTAGGCGAAAGTTCCACGTGACTGAGCCTTAAAGAACAGGCATCAAACTGGTTTGTATCCAACCGTTTTTTGTATGAATTATTTGACGAAATGAGAATGATCCGGTGTTGTGTCAATCCAACTTAGATACAGGCAAAATAGAAAAAAACTTAAGAGCAATCATGCCAAGAGCCTAAGTTGGGTTTTGTATTATTGCTTTGCATACGTCTGACTAAGTGAAGTGGCACCACACTGGAACTTCACTGCTATTATTTTAGACTATTTTTGATTTGTAAAAGGATCATATAAAAAAAACGGTAGGAACCGAGACGTAGTTTGTTGCCTGTTCTACTACGCTTGGTCGCGTGGAACTGGCACCTAGACTCACCTAGCTTTAAGACGTTTCAAAATGATTCTTGCATCGTAATGAATAAAAAATTATTGATTTTGACTTTGAGTTGGATCAGGGATTCCCAAAGTGGTCGATATCGACCCCTTGGGGTCGATATTGGTTTCCTAGGGGTCGACATAAACAAAAACTGATTTTGGGGGTCGACGAGGTCTAACAATCGACCCCTATTAAATTAACACAAGTTCTTATTTCAAACTTTCAAGTTAAGTATGTAGGTACTGTATTGTTTATGTTGTGTTACGTGTACTAAGAATAATTAATATTTTTGTAGGAAATAGCATTGTTGTAGTAATGTAAAGTTCGTACAACGTACGTTTATTTTGTAAAATTTTGATGAGAAAATGGTCAACTTTAATCACCTAACCAAGTGCAAAGTTTTCCAATTGGTACCTTATTACCTATTTTGTATCAATAGGAAAAAACTAAAGATACGCCCCCTAATTCATAATAGTCTGCTGACTTAAAGTATTGCTAACTCTCACTCTGTCTTCTTCTGTTGACCTAAATCAAGAGAGACCTATGAAAAATAACACTCTGTAGCAGCTGTTTTAAGTTAGCGGACCATTGCGAATAAGGGGGTTGATCTTAAAAGTAGGTAATTTGGCCATGGGGGTCGGAGGAAACTGTTCATTTTGGAAAAGGGGTCACTTGTACAAAATAGTTTGGGAATCCCTGAGTTGGATATTTAAGCAAGTAATAAGCCTATCTATATGGGATCCTTATAGAGATGGGATTTAAGCTATCTAGCAGCCTAGTGTCCTCTGAAGTAAAAATGAAAGGGGAGGAATTGTTTTGCAATTGGCCCTCCAACCCTCAATCATCTGCTACTCTTACATATTCAGTGACATCTGCATCTGCTGTTAACAGTTTAATAAAATTTGAATACAAAAACACACAATTTTATTTCACCAGTTGCTGCTGCAGTCAGTACCCAGCTCTCATCAATCAAGGCTCCAGCAGACAAATACGACGCTCCTTTCATCACAGCTACCATGTACGCGAAATCATTGTCTGCCACTTTAATATGTTTGAACGTATGACTTGATCTTTCTTTGTTGTGAAGAGGTGCAAAAGTTTTCTGTTCAGCTTTTGGGCTTGGGTCTGTATTTACGTCAAGAGTTTTGTTTTTATTGGTATTATTTGTTTCTTTTTGGTCTTTTTCATATGTACTGTCTTTGTCTAGGAAACTCTGATTAGTAATTTCAAGTTTAGGTTTATGTTTGCGCTGCCTACTGTCTTTTAAATTACCAGAGTGTTCAGAAATGTTATGTTCACCTGTTTGAGTTGTTTGACTGTCTTTAATTGGATTTTTGTTTGGTTCTTTATGTTCATTTTTTTTCTTTCCCTCATCATTCATTTTAGAAGCTTCTCTAGTTTGTTTTCCTTTTTGTTCGTTTTGTTCAGAACTCTTTTGTTCATCATACTTAGATCTATTATCACCATTTTGCTTCACATGTCCAGTACGGTCAAGTGTTTTTCGTTCATCTGAACTTCTTGGTTCTGAGTCATCACTTAGGTCCTGTTCTTCGTCCAGCTCTTGACTTAGATTATTCTTCTCTTGGAATGTAACGTCTTGGCTTCTCATAGATCGAATCAGAAAGGTTATCAGAAGTAGTTTGACTAACACCTTTTTCATTATGATTTGGGACTCTGTGATATGACTCTTCTAACTTTCTAAGATTATCAATCGTAAATTAAACGTTTCAATCTTTATACTCAGTTTTATTTCATATAATTATTTCGATCTCTATTAATTTGTTGTCTACAGCATGTGCTATGTCGTCTCAAGGATTAATATTCTTCTTCAAAATAGATAAGTTTAGATACTTTTTGTCTGTTTTATTCACAAATGGACTAACAGTATTCTAAGAGAAGAAGCACAATATAAACGATTTACTGTTATTACAGGAAGGTACCTAATTACTTCGGAAATTGCTGTTTTAAGACGTATTTCAAGAAAACGTTTTCACAAAAAGCCTAAGCCAGTAAAATTGTTTTCAGTCGGCTTAGGTTCTGCTTTCTACAATATGGTCGTACTCAAGGTGGAAAATCGTGGGGCATTTGCCCCACTACCTACATTAAATTACAAATCCTATCGCATTTTTGTTGTTGTTTTGACAGAACTCTTATAGGTTTTCTTTCGAAATTTAAACCAAATTGAGATTGGAATTGGGGAAAATTTGGGTTTATCCAAGCTGTCGTCTCAGAAAATTGTGTTGAATTTTTATCAACCAAAGTTTATATATCAAATATAAATATTTTCGACAATCCACATAACACACATCTAGCCCCAAACTAATCAGAGCCTGAACGATGGGACCCAGATAGATGATATACCTATTTAGTTTTAGTAGTAGATACATACTTAGGATACAATATAACACCCAGACAGAAAACAAACATCTGTGTACACCACACAAGTATTTGTTCTCGGTGGGGATCGAACCTACGACCTACGGCGCTGAAGGCAGAGTGACTACCAGCTGAAAAGCTAGTCAGTTTATCGTCAATTTATATAATACCTAGCAACCTGTAAAACTGAACTGAAATAACTTAGTACTTAAAACTAATAGTAACTTCTTATTATTATTATCTCTCTTCTTCTTAAATTTGAGAACTAAGCTCTTGTCGGGGCTTTGATGCAGTTTTCTCCAATAAAGTCTTTCGAATACGGCCTCCTTGAATTCCTTATACGCCATGACAGCGACCTTTTTTTTATCATGCTTTTTATTCTGCCCCCTTAAAAAATCCTACGTCCGCACATGTTCTACAGCTGTTCTAAATGTTTATGGGTAAAAAACAAACATCTCGATTAAGAAATTGTTTCTTATTTGAAGCCAAAACATTAGGCGCTGTTACCCAATTGCGCAAATAAAAAATAGAATTATGTCAGAGAAAAGGAGGTTCTCAATTCGGTAGTCGCTTAAATTCATTTAAGAACCGATTTGTTTTTTTATCTGATTGGCAATACTTTCCAATTGCTATTTGGTTCCCATTGGAAGTGTTTGAAATGATATAAATCCAATGCACAAACGTTTTGCGATGTATGCATCGCCAAATGCACAAAAATAGAAATCTCCTTTTTATCGCTTATTCGAAAACGTTACTTTTTATGTTTTCCCAATGTCACAAATAAAAATATTATTAAGTAGATATTGAGGTAACTCGAGCGTAGAAATCAAATAGACTGCCGACCTAAGAGTAAGCAACGTGATAGAGTAGACTAGGTATAGTTTACGAAAAACTGCTAGTCACCTCCAGCGGTAGTCAAAGTCAAAGATGTATTTATTCAATAATAGTAACACAACGATTTTCGAGGCTCTGCCTGAAAACCAGCGTTGCTTGACATGGTAGCTACTGCCATTATCAGGCAGCCTATAGCTGAGTCCCCCGACTCAGCTTTATGTCTATTTGACATAATATATCTTTATACTGTGAATATCACAAAGTTAGGCTACATACGCACTATGCGGTTACCCGCAATGCGGCTAGCCGTCCGGCTGACCGCAAGCACAATTATGTACGTAATATTCATTTCTATGCGCACTGCAATGCGGCTACCCGCAGACCGCTCTCCGATCGCTCGGAGGGCTGCGACCCAAGTGACGCATTGTGCGGCTTACCCCCGAATACTGAAACGCAACTCAGATTTAAGCACGTCTCAAGCGACGAATATTTGACAGATTTTCATTGAAAACTGTCAAATATTCGTCGCTTGAGACGTGCTTAAATCTGAGTTGCGTTTCAGTATTCGGGGGTCAGTCTGCCATTGAGTGTTGAGTGTGCGCCATGCTTGCTCTCACCTCGTGTTTGCAAATAAGGATGCACCCAGTAATTCTTTCTTTGTTTTTTCTTCTTTACATAACGTGTGTAAATGTAGTAAATAGCTGCAACTTCGTGCATGTCCATCTTTGATATGGATCGATGACCGCAAATCGCAACGGTTCTTCAACCGCACGTTGCGGTTGCGAATGCGGCTGCCCGGGATCCGGCTGGCCGCATTCGCAACCGCATCTTGCGGTCAGCCGGACGGCTAGCCGCATTGCGGGTAACCACATAGTGCGTATGTACCGTGTTTTAGACGGTTTAAAACCACCGTTTCTTGGGTGGAGGGTGACTTTGACAGAACGCTTCTGTATACACGGCTTAAAACCAACTCCAAGCTTTGGCGGGCGCGCCTTTCTACCAAGGACGTTTTGAGGTCATGCGAAATTTTGTTTGAAACCGTCGTCTACATGGTTAAAAACCGGTTTTTAACCATTGTTTCATACCATGTAGCACGGCAGTTAACCAAAGTTAAAGTTATTTGACATAAAGATGTCAAATAAATGAATTTTCTTTCTTTTTAAAGTGATTCTAGTCCTTTGACTTCGTCCTATCTACACTCCCTAATACTCCTTGTTCCTCTAACCTCCTCCCTCATACCGGGAGGTGGGTGTATTTGACGTATCAACATCTATTGGTTTTCATTGAAGGGACAACTCGAAAAGCATTGAATTTCATGTTCTGTATTGCAAAGAGTTTCCATGCAAGCTTTTTGGAAAGTAGAGGTCAAGTAAGCTCTTCGGAAAGTAACTTTTATAAACGTAACTAGCGGCCGCCTGTGGCTTTGCACGCCCCGTTCCCGTTACCACCTATCCCGTTAATTTTTCGGGATAAAAAGTTTAAAATTCGATGAACTGATTTAAAAGAATTCAAATTCAGTTTATTATAAAATCATTAGCCTAACATTACAGAATAATTTTCAATGCGCTATGCTACGTACTAGGTATATGAAATTAAGTTTCTATGTGACCAATCTGAAGGCCTACCATAAGCTCTGTCTGGTTCTGTCTCTGGCTCTGGTTTTGAGTCTGTGTGAGTGCTGATTACATCAATCCTACGTCAAAACGTCACACACACAGTATAATGCACTGGTGAGCACTCACACAGACTCAAAACCAGTAACAGATACAGAGCCAGACGGAGCTTGTGATAGGCCTACTGGAAGTATAACTTTTCAGAAAAATAAAGAATTTACTAAATCGGTTCATAAATGACGAAGGTATGCAGTAACAAACATTAAAAATATAAACAACCAATAACAAAAAAGAAAGGAATGAATACAATGATAAATAAATAAAATAAATAAATAATACGGACAATCCACACAACACTATCTAGCCCCAAACTGAGAAGCGCTTGTACCTACTACTAGATAGCTGATAATAATAGAATACATGAATACTTTCTGTTTTTGTAAATACATACTTTAAAACATATAACACCCAGACAGAGATCAAACAACACTAATAGAAGAACTAACAATAGAAAAACTGCTAAACTTATTTTTGTGAATTTTCTTGAAAATACTTAAAATTACGAAGTTACGTAATAGCAAACATTCTAAAAACACAACCAAATTGAGAAATCCCTTCTTTTTTAAATTTAAGACTGTAATAAGGTTATGCAGTGAATATAATTGGCTAAATTTTAGTTAGATACTCACTGGGTGTTATTAATAATCCTGGCGCAACGCTGGAGTAGTTAAATCGTGTTTTGTCACATTTGTTCGAGTTGACAATTGCATGTCAATGCAAGAGACAAAACACGGATCAACTAGTCCAACGCTACGCCAGGATTATTAATAGGACCCACTAGGTTTAGGCACAGATTAAGGCTTATTTTAAGGGCTGGTTTAATCTCAAAAACACGGATATAGCCATCAAAAAGTAGATTAGATCGTGGTTAGCCTGCGGTTGACTTCATTTCGTTGAAAGATGCCTCTAATAGAGTCATAGCGTAGAAGAAACAGCTGAACCACTCTGTCTTTGTGTTTGACTGGCCTCTAGCTCAGTTGGTAGTAGCTCTGCCTTCTGCGCCGTAGATCGTGGGTTCGATCCCCACCGAGAACAAATATTTGCGTGGTTAACATAAATGTTTGTTCTCTGTCTGGGTGGTATATTGTATTCTAAGTATGTATTTACAAAAAAAATAAAAAATGTATTCAAGTATTATATCAGCTATCCGGTTCCCATATTACAAGCTCTGCTTAGTTTGGGGCTGGGTAGTGTTGTGTGAATTGTCCACAATAAAAAAAAATAAAAAATAAAATCTTTTCGCCAATAACAAAGTAATAGTACCTATCTACATTACAGCGGTTAGCAAAAATAGGCAGTTTTTTTCAATAAACACCATTTATTTTCAGCTCAATTTGAAATTTAGCCGCAAACTTACATAAATGCACATGTTTAGTAGTAGTAGAGCTCTTTGTGTGTGTCTCGTGGGGGTGCATACTACCACCATACCTATTCCTGCCGTGAAGCAGCATTGCTGTGTTTCGGTTTGAAGGGTGTGAGTGCCGGTGAAATTACTGGCACGTGAGGCTGAACATCCTGTATGCCTCAAACTGATGGACACAGGGCAGTGCATCGTAGCGCACGTTTCTGACGTGCGTGACCTACGAAGAAATGCTTTGTTATAGGCGATGGTTACCACTTAACTTAACACTTAACTAGTTGTTTAAATAAAAAACTGTGTTGCTATAATATTTATTCTAGAGAACCAGCTGTTTTAATATATCGTTATATTTAATACCATAACATCATTAGCTTCGATCACGTAACGCGGTTATGGAAAATGGGTTTAACTTGGGTTTTATCGAAGGTTTTAGCTGTTTGTGAATTATGGGTGAACAAATGTATTCTAGTAGTTGTGACGTATTTTGTTTATGAATGTAAACAGGAGTAAACTTACATTTAACACGTTAGCTGCGGCACTAATTTTTGCATACTTTCCGTTCCTGCGGCACGAGGTATAATCGGCCCGTACCGTGACCAGACGTTAGGGCGACACGCGGTCTATTAGACCCCACCTCCTTTTACAGACTAAAATCCAATTTCTGGCGCGAAATCAAAGATAAATGAGAATTTTGGTCCTTATTGATATAGACAGTGAATTGATGAACCCTAATTCACCGTCGCCCCGGGATCTGATGGCTAGTTTAGGAATTATTAGCAAAACAAAATATGGGATCTTATACACCTCGTAACGCACTGAAATAGGGCAAATTTTCGCTGAGATTAGTGATGGGAAAAATAATATCGACGTTTTTAAACTGTCTTAACTACGCAACGACTTGACCGATTTGATCAATTATATCTCATTAGATCGTTTTAAGGGCAAGACCTGGCAAAACAACACAAAGCTATCAAAGGATACATTTTTTTTTAAATAATCTAAATTGTGCTTGAAGGCGCCATAAAGAAAAAAAACCGGCCAAGTGCGAGTCAGACTCGCGCACGAAGCGTTCCATTCTATACCATTAAGAGGCACCTATTACAGACTTATTATTGGAAAATAATGGATTACGGTTTATGCATAAGGTTTATCTTTCTATTTGTATATGAAAATCTTAATGCGGTTCACAGAATAGAAAAAAAAGGCAACCAGAAGTAGAAAAGAAACTGTCCTATTTATTCCAATCGACGTGATGCACAACACTGGTCGCGGGAAGCTCGCGTTGAGTGCGGTACGAGGTCAGGGGGGATATGGGACGTTTTAGCCTCGTTCCGCACTGCATTAAAATTATATTAATTCAGTGCGGCACGAGGCCTAAGACATCCGGTACCAAGGTAGGTACACCACCGAGTCCATGAACCATTAGTGATCTCAAATATATATTTATCTCTTTCCTACACTGGACCAAACCAAAGCTATGCCATTCGCACGACAGAGAAATTCACTTTTTTGCTTGCCGCACCACAGGGAAGTTGCATCAGGGGTGATTTAGGCCTCGCTTCGCACTTAACGTGTTAAACAAATATTTATAAAATGTACAAAATACATTAAATCATATACAGAGTAAAGGCTCGAACACACCTAGTTCGCTGGCGGTAGCGATCAGTGAAACGCTGTCAAATATCGCTGTCAGATTTGAGATTTGACAGCGATATTTGACGGGCGTCCAGCTCGTCCCGCCATCATCACCAGCGTGGTCGTCGCGCGACGCCTCCTTGCTGTCTCAGGGCTCCACAATGTAGAGATTCCGGCCCACAGTGCATCAGGCATGTGGCAAACGTGGCCGGCCCAGTTCCACTTCAGCCTTGTGGCTTTTTTAAACACATAAATATAGCTTATTTAATAATAATAATTTAGCCTTTTATTTCGAAAATCTCTTAATGTTTAGGTTTTACAGTTTGCTAATAAAGTTATTTTTATGAAACGACGGGATATTTACCATGATTAAATTTTTCTGAGTTGATTTCCGATATTTCCGATGTTTAAAACAATGATAGTTTCAAAAAAAAAAATGATATTTTTAATGTTAGTTTTCTTAAATCTATGAGAAGTGGACCCCTTTTTGGGTAAAGGCCTCCTCCATCTTCTTCCACTGTTCTCTGTCCATTCCTGTGGACATCCAGTCTTTCCCAGCAATTTGGATTATACCATCAGCCCACCGGTTATACGGTCTACCAACTTCTCAAAACGCTGGTTCTGAGAGACTTTCCAGGTTCCCTAGGTTTGTTTTTTTATTATTGTACTTTTTGTTTTTCTGTTTTTTAAGTAATTTCTTCAAAATTTTTTTTTTTTTTTTTTTTAATAGTTTGTCTACCGTAGTCTCTCGTTGCATTATATCTCATTTTGTCATCTTTCTCATGTAAATTAATAAGTAAGCTCTAATAGTCTCACTATGCGAAAACTGATTAATGGTCCATAGTTGTCTTTTTAAATTATCATTTAGAATATAAGTAGGTACTGTTTGTTTTCCTAAGAAATAAAAATAAATAAATAAACTTTTATTTTGCTCTGTGGCCCTTTCCACTGAGTGGCACGCTTGGTCTATTTGTCGTCGGTATTTCGTGAAATGTGCCCAGCCCATTGCCACTTGAGTTTAAGAGCTTGAGTGAGAGCGTCAGTACTTAGTTACAGCATAATAATCAATTTCTCCCTCTACACCCGAGTACATTTCCGTACACTAATAACGTCGAAATGGAGTACCTATTAGGCCACACGGGATTTACTCAGTGGTACCTTAAATTATTTTTGATAAAAAGGCCCGTATTGCGTTAGCTTTAAAAGGGTTAGTGGGCTCTTATCCCTTGAGGTTTTTGGTTCAAGTATTTAATATACATTCTGGGCCTGTTCGAAGAACGATTTTGCAAGTCTGCTGTTCCGATAAAAATCACGATGCATAACTTTGTTGGTAGTAGCTCTGCCTTCTGTCAAAACACAGCAATGCTGTTTCATGGCAGAAATAGGCATGGTGTTTGGTTAGCGCTACTGTATGTTAGAAATTTGGTAACATAAATGCTGAACTGTAGACCTTTTTACCACTACTTTTAGCACACGAATATTATTTTTAAATTGTTTTTTTTATGTTAATTTTACTTAATTTTTTTAATGTTTTTTTTTAAGTTATGTAATTGTGGTGGTTGTATAAATGGTTATTCTTTCTTTCTTTTAGTAAATTTTTATTTTTTAGTAGTTTTTCTTCGAATAGGCCGCCAAGAATATTTTGGTCAATAACTCAAGTGGTAGCCTTAGTTAATCTTTTCAACTCTAATAACCAAACCATACTTCATATTAAATTATATTAGCGGACTAGTACTGTATATTTTTTAATTCGATGGAGCCGGCTGCACGCTCGAAAAACATGACTCATGCGGCGTTACCTCGCTCTATGCCGTTCCATTTAAGGCTTGAAGTGCAAGCGAGAGCGCGGAACGAGCGACAAAGAGGCATGCATGACCTCCGCGTTCGGCAGCGTTCAACATCTGTCTCTCTCCTACTTGAGTGAGCGATGCGTCCGCGTGGACAGCTGTATGACGTTGTCACGTTCAACTATCGTCATTAAACCGACTTTACAGACAACTGTTTTTTTCTAGTTAACTTATGTTTAACAATGGAATTCCACAAAGTCACGCCTGAATCAATTGTGCACGTCTGGATTTGAACCCACGGCCTCAGGATAGGAAGACGGAGCTGTTACCAGTAGACCACTAGCGCTCATCTTTAATGAAAACCAGTGACAGCTTTTATAAGGGTTAATGACAAGATCTATTGTTCATATTGTGAAATGGTAATTAAATGTGAAGGGTTGAAAGCAAATTAATACGCCCTATTATACCCTTCTGTATGTACCCCTATTGATTCAAATCAAATTAAGACTGGCCTGAGTTCACCATATAATCATACGGTTATCTTTTTGATTATGCAAAAATACATTTTACGGTCTTGTTGCAATAAATAAATAAATTACATATTGTAGACAGTTCACATAACACTAGCTAGCCCCAAACTAAGCATAGCTTGTACTATGGGAACCAGATACATACTTAGAATACTATAACACCCAGAAAGAGAACAAACATGCATCTGTGTTTACCACACAAGTATTTGTTCTCGGTGGGGATCGAACCCACGACCTAAGGCTCAGAAGGCAGAGCTACTACCAACTGAGCTGAGAGGCCAGCCAGAGATAAGGATTTTACGGTTTGGTGAACTTATACCAAAGACTTTTACACGATTTAAACTAAGTGCTTTGTTGTGTAAAATCGCTCACTCTTATCATGATATTATAGGTAAAATACTCGGTAAAGGGATAGTAAAGTGTATTATTCAATAATCTTATTATCTTATACCTTTAAACGAGAAAATCTTGTATATATATATATATATTTAGGATCTCGGAAACTGAGCCAACGATTTTCATGAAATTAAGTATACAGGGGTTTTCGGGGACGATAAAACGATCTAGCTAGGATAAATTTTTTTAAAATGTCCCCTTAATCGTAAAGTAAATAATCAACTTTATCATAAAATCATAACTCCTAGCGCCATCTGTTGATTAAGTCATGAGTTAGTGGGACAGAGAACGCCATCTATTGACGAGTAGTGGAGTTTATTATTATGTCGGTAAGATCGAAAAATATTAATATTTAATCAGTATGTAAGATAATTCACAACAACAATTTACCAAAAAAAAATACCGAGCGAAGCTCGGGCACCAACTGCTAGTGTTTATTTAAACAAAGAAACGTACAATTAGACAGATATTTACAAAACACACAGGAAACAGTTGAGCTATCTGCAGGCCGTTACCAACGATCTAAAGATACTTTAACTGATTCAAAATGAATTACACAAACAAGTTCAACGAGTTTTCTGGTATGACACAAAGTAATGTCTCAAAACACCCACATTCAAGTTCTGAAATGAGGCAGTGTAAACACGTTTCACGTATTCCTGAATCCCGCATGAGTTAGAAACTGTGTTTCGTAGGTTGTAGCTTATTGCAATCTTATGCAAACATTTGCATACTAAGTCTCTTTCTACTTATAACCTCGTTTGCTTGCACCACGGTGGTGGCAACTTCGTCTTCTTATTCTTATCGTGTCACTGATACTTTCGAACCAAGTGTGGTGAAAGGATATTAAGTGCGCCTCAAAGAGGCTCTTTTCGTGCACTTGATACATATTTTGGATTTTTTAGGTTCTACGATATGCCGGTTTCCTCACGATGGAGGCAAATGGAACCTAGCTTTAAGACGTTTCAAAGTGATCCTTGTGATACAATGGCAGCCGACTTATCTATTGACTGACTTTACTAAAAAACTAGAGCGCTGGTGGCCTAGTGGTAGCAGCCCCGCCTTCCGATCCTAAGGTCGTGGGTTCGAATCCAGTCGTGTACCAATGAGTTTTTCTGCCCAAAAATTTATGTACACTATGCCAGTGCTCTCAAACGGTGAAGGAAAACATCGTGAGGAAACCGGCATATCGTAGAACCTAAAAAGTTCGAAAATATGTGTCAAGTGCACGAAAGGAGCCTCTTCGAGGCGCACTTAAAATCCTTTCACCACACTTGGTTCGAAAAGAATCAGTGACACGATAAGAAGAAGACTAAAAAACTATTTTATTTTTGTAATATATTTTCATATTGACACTGGCGAAACTGTCCGAATGGACAGATGCCGTCTTATTAAGAAGAAGAAGAACTTGTGTTTTTCAGTTACCTAACAGTAGTGGAGAGACACCCTAATAAAAAAAAAGCAGCCAAGTGCGAGTCGGACTTGCCCATGAAGGGTTCCGTAGCATCAAGTAACATAATATACAGAAAATAAACAGAAAACAGGTTCTTGTAGTTCGTCGAAAGGTAAATTGCGGTTTACGATTTATGACGTATAAAAAAAAACTACTGGCTAGATCTCGTTCAAACCAAATATCGTTGAAAGTTTGCATAGTAATGTACAACATATATTTTTTTTAGTTTTATCATTCCCTTATTTTAGAAGTTAGAGGGGGGGGGGGCCCACTTTTTTCAACTTTGGAAGTGTCTCTCGTGCAAACTGTTCAGTTTAGAAAAAAACTATGTTAAAAACCTCAACATCATTTTTGAAGACCTATTCATAGATACCCCACACGTATGGGTTCAACGAAAAAAAATTTTTTGAGTTTCAGTTTGAAGTATGGGGACCCCCAAAATTTATAGTTTTTTTTCTATTTTTGTGTAAAAATCTTAATGCGGTTTACAGAATACATCTACTCGCCAAGTTTCATCAGTGTAGCTCTTATGGTTTCGGAGAAAAATGGCTGTGACACGGATGGACAGACAGACAGACAGACAGACATGACGAATCTATAAGGGTTCCGTTTTTGCCATTTGGCTACGGAACCCTAAAAAGACAGTTAAGGTGTATGGTTTTCATACCCTCACATTCCCAAGGATATAATATTTTTCGAAAACCTACCTCCATCATCGTGGAGTACAATAAAATGAAAAATTGTTATCACTTTCTCGGAATTAGTCTCGGAAATGTTATGGCCTGCAATTTTTCAACAGCTCAAGCTATTTGAACGTACGACCTTCTTATGTTCAACTAGCGTTTCCACGCAGCTTCGCTCACATAGTCATTGTAATTTCAAGTTTCAACAATATCCATTCAGACATTGTAAAGATGAATAGAAAAAAAGGACACTCATTTATAATGTTCAATGTCTATCTTTGCCGAAAAGATGTCGGTCTGTCGTTTTCTCCCACCTCAAAGATGGTCGACCATTTTAACATTACTTACCAAGACGTTTTCTCTTTAAAAATAAAATAATAATAGTTTGGCGACAAATACGATATGATATTTGACAGTGACATACTGATCGCCATCCAAGGCGATCTAGATCTGAACAAAGCTTAGTCGTCTAATACGAGAGATGATAGAGAGATCTTATGCCATAAGAGACCATATAATAAGGGCTTTATAAAAAAATAATACGTTTCCAAACGGTTATGCTATTTAAATAAAACCGAGGCGAGATAATTATTAACTGATTCATAGCTTGATAAGTTGCCAGGACGGGAAGCCGCTATTCTTCAGTCCAAAACCCGCTATCAAGTTTGTTCTAGAATAAATGGATATACATATTTAAGGCTCAGCATTTTGGCGCCCAACGCGGGTCTAAAATAAAAAGAAAAATTACATACTAAATATACCAATAGTGCATAAAATTGGTTTTTTCCTTGACTACCCTTTAATTGTGTCTATTTTGGTTGTCAAACTTGCAAGACTAATACTTATTTACCCTCAATTATACGTCATTTAGTTTCTTTTGATAAGTACTAATTCAGTAATTTTAAAATACTTTTTCTAAACTTTTACGAAAACCTAACTTGAAATAACAAGATAAGCTGTCAGTTTGGTGTCCAACTAACGACTGTGTCATAAAAACTTATTTCAAGTTTGCCCCATGTTGGGCGCTAATATTTTATTTTGGCGCCCAAACATGGGGCAACCACTGAGTCCAATTCATTGAAATAATTTTCCATCAACTGAATTCTTAGCATGTTTTTGACATTAGAAGTAAATTAATATTGATAGACATTACACACATCGTTATCTTGTCTGAAACTAAGCTAAACTATGGGAACTATGCTATGCTAACTATACAATGGGAACCAGATAACTGATAGAATTATTCCATAATGTATTTATAAACAATAACATAGAATTATCAATGTTGTCCTGGGTGGGAATTGAGCCTACTACCTGCAGCGTTGAATTAGAGCGTGGATATTTAAGACCAATCTTTATGCGTGGATATTTAGGAACTTCCATGCTATCGAATGTATTCAATTATCAAAATGTGCGCATGGCTGTTATGACTTTTATGTTCCAGCGTTTAAAACTCATTTTAAATTGCAGGTTATTTTTAGTGAGTCGAGTCGTCTATATCCGAATGTGGAACGTAGAAATCAATTCAGGTAGTTTCTGTTGCAGACTCGCCAAAATTATATCGTATTTCAGCTCGGTCTGGCGCGAATATCTCGAGAGTTGCATGTTTATTTTCTAACTTGCAAGATAAATGGACCGTTTTTAAGAGAACTAGAAAAGAGTTTTTAATGTAATTTTTATAGTCTACGCGCTACTGTTAGTCCCTTCCTGAGGTATGCGAGAGGCGAGAGAGGGTCGATTTTTAGTCACTACATGCTGTCAGTGGCAGATGCTCGCATATCACAGTAGGTGACTAGCAGTTGTACGTACACTTTTGTAAATTCGGGGGCTCATTTTTCAATCGACAGATAAATTATTATTTATCCGTTAAATAAAATATATTAAGGTTATCTTTTTTTTGAACTTCAAACTCTTCTTTTTTATTGTGTCTGGTTCGAACGAACCAGTGTGGTGAGAGGACTTTAGGTGCACCTCAAAGAAAAAGAAAGAAAGAAAGATCCATTTGATCCAACGTTTATAAAACTTATACAGTGTGTTAGGTTAAACGAGGGACTTATTGAGGGAGGGTATTCAGTATTCGATTCTCGTCCCAAATATGTAAAAAACCTATAACCTTAATTTGTGACGTAATTGTCCACTAAAATACATTATTCATGAACACTGAGCGCGCAAGAAGTGAACTTGTAAACAGTAAAATAATCACGCGGCAAAACACGTGCCGATCCTACCGAAAAGGAAGCTTGTGCGCAAACCCCGCCCCTTCCCTTTGTGTTGCACCGACAGGAGGACACACTCCCGCGCTGACCGCATTCAGTCTATGCGAGTGCGCTGCTATTTCCGCATGTCTAATATTGCGCTTCCGCGTATCGCAAAAACAACCCCGCTTACTTCGGGGTAAGTGTGTCCTGTAAACGTGTTCTTTAAATAACCAAAAATGACGTCTTATCGATATTCTAATGAAGAATATTGGGATATGGTTCGTGCCTACGTGTTATCTAATGATAGTGTGCGAGGAGCCATTATTTTGTACCGAGAGATGTTTCCCAACCGCCAGATTCCGTCGTACAATCTTATGCTAGGTGTTAACCACCGATTGCGAACATTCGGTCAGTTCACCGTACCGACGCATGCCCAAGGACGAGGAAGGGAGCCATACCTAGGTAAGCCAGGTTTAAAGTACGAAGGGAAAATGGATTATAC
The DNA here is from genome assembly GCA_939531255.2 of Thera britannica. Classification (NCBI taxonomy): domain Eukaryota; kingdom Metazoa; phylum Arthropoda; class Insecta; order Lepidoptera; family Geometridae; genus Thera; species Thera britannica. The sequence continues at coordinate 19,607,013 of OW618042.2, forward strand.
CTAAAGGTCATTGACCCTCGCACATGTTCTGCAATAATATTAAATCGCTAGCGCAAGGGTGTACACACGTTGCGAGACTTAAGCGAAATTTTTGGTATGGTTCTGTCTGTTATTTATCAGTGTTTTTTTTTTGTTCATATTTTTATTAGTATCATATAATCATGCACTATTGTGGGTTTCAATATGTCCCTCGTTTAAACTAACATACTGTATTTTTATGTTTGTCAATAACAAGAACGAAAATCGTCATTTTTTATTCAACTAATATTAGGGGTAGGTACTTCGTTGATTTAAAAACCAGCCCTTACTTCTGTAACAAGTTATTAATGGTATGTCAACTCTGTCTCCTACACTTGTGGTCACAAATATTGCTATTCAGGTGAAAATGGTCTGGGTTTTTGACAAACAAAATAAAAGGTTAACCCTGTATTTTTAACCGACTTAAAATAAAAAAGTTCTGAATTCGGTTGTATTTTTTAATTTGTTGTCGTGTAATTTCGTAATTTATGGGACGATTTAAAAAAATCTGTGAGTGCAACAGTTTGGCTATGAAGTCTCTTTTTTTTACTTTTACTGGAAATCAAACCCTTCAAACCGAAACACAGCAACGGCAGGCATGGTGGTAGTACTTCCCTAGACGAGCCACTCATAAAGAGCTTTATTACTACTACCTACTATGAATTGCTTAAATAAAAAGCATTATTTTCTATAAAAAAAAAAAAACACCTAATTGTGATCGAACTTCTCTTGGTAAGTTCGTTTGATCGTTAATTCTTCTCTATTTTCTAAATACGTAACCTACGGTAGGTATATAAGCAAGTGTGTTCCGAAAACTAAGAATTTAATAGATGAGTGTTAGATATGCGAGCATATTTGGCAATGCCAACACAGTATTGATATACGCTCAATAAAAAACATAAAAACGTTATGGCATTGGACTGCACCAATTCAATATTGCAGACTCGTGATAAAAATTAATACTTATGGATGGAGTAATGCCAGCGACTTCGTTCGTGTGAAATGATTTTTTACTAGGGCTATTTTTAGGGTTCCGTACCTAAAGGGTAAAACGGTACCCTATACTAAGACGCCGCTGGCTGTCTGTCTGTCTGTCCGTCACCAAGCTGTATTTCATGAACCGTGTAGACAGTTGAAATTTCGCAGATCATGTTTTTCTGTTGCCGCTGTAACAACAAATACGAAAAAACAGAGTAAAACAAATATTTAAGGTGGCTCTTATATTAATATAACAATCGTGGTTTTTTTTGGCCATTTTTTTTTTTTTTTTTACAATTCATAGGCTAACGCTTGACCGCAATCTCACCTGATGTTAAGTGACGATGCAATCGACAGTGTAGCGCGCTCACCTAGAAGATACCTATTCACTCTTTTCTTGAAAACTTCCAAATTATAGGTATTCGGAAAAATAGACGCCGGCAACGAGTGAGAAGTAATTTTACAAAGCAAAGCTCTTATTGGTTATCTCATGTTTATTACGTCAACATTCAGCTTTGTTTCAATACGTTTTTTATAGCAATTGAAGCTCAATAATGTCAAAACTGACAGATGCGACTAAGTTTTGATTGCAACAAAAAAAAATACGCAATCACTCTACAAAAATAAACTAAAGGAGTCATGGTTTATCACTCTCAAATAAAAATACCAAAAAAGGAATTGTTTTTAATTTTTCACGCAGGCAAAGGTATCCTCTTTACTTGCTTCTCAATTTGTTTTAAGCTTTTATTTCTAATGTTAGGGATCACAAACAGAGCGTACACCCCGCCGTACAAGTTGATACCAGCATATACGTAGAACATGGTATGTATGCCGACGTACTCGTCCAGGTATTGGAAGGTGTGTGCATGTAGTAATTTTAGCAGCTGGGAATAGGAGAATAGGGCTGATAGGATCGGTGTGCAAATCTGAAACAAAAAGACTAGAGTTTATAAAAACACACCTGTAGGCCTACCGCAAGCTCTGCCTGGCTCTGGTTTTGAGTCTGTGTGAGTGCTCACCAATGTATTATAACTGTGTGTTCTTCCCTCTGTGCTAACCTGACTCTCAAGAGACTGATGGGGGAATCATGGAGGCCTACCCACGACACGCTCACAACACACGCTGGATTGTCCTGTTACCCAGACTCTTATGAGTCTAGTGCATCAGGGCCTTCCTTACACATACACCCTTAATACACCCAAAACACTCCACACACACACACCCACGTCTCCTTTGAACTCACACTTATCATAATTTAATTGTACCTTTTTGTCTAACTTAACTTTTATATAGCTTTATTTTTTTAAGATCCGTTCAAGCTTAGTATACCTACTTAGTCATAATATAATGTACTACGGAAGAGCGAGACTCTCTAACACAGGTACTTCCATACTTAAAAGAGAGTCTCAAACCCATGAAATGTACCATAGATTAAGTTTACCGAAATTATTTAGTTAGTATTTGTATTTGTATTGTGTGTGTGACTTTTGACTTAGGATTTATTTTGTAAACACTCAAACAGACTCAAAACCAGAGCCAGAGACGGATCCAGACAGAACTCATGGTAGCCAGCAGGCAGGTAGGCAGCTGCCATACAATAGTATTTAGTAATAGGTAACACATAAAGGTCAATTAGGCCCTGGCTCAGTATCTGTTGCACTGTGTGGGTCATTCCACTCAGTGTAACACTTGGATTGTGCCAGGGGCGAGTAGAGGTTATGAAGGTACCTTAATATTGAACAATTCCACCATCACAACAGCTGGAAGTCCATTAGCCATGCCATAACTTGCCAGAAGAACTGGCAATGCCAGGCCAGTTGTGAAAGCAGTTCCCAGCGTTCCACCAGGGTGAGTCTGACTGAAGACAGCGTAGACTCCGAGACACACGGCCATGGCCATGTAACCGAAGGTCAGGATATACTGGAATAGGAAAATAAACATTTTCATAATTCAGTCAAAGAACGTACCAGGAGATGGGTCCTCCCTCATAGAGATGGTATATCCTGGCTACATTATCAATACTACAGTCACCAATCCATCTGCCAAAAGTAAAGGGCCAAAGGAAACCACCCCAAATATGAAGGAGGGATAATGTCTGACGGTGAACTTAATAATGCTGTAAAGTAGATTTATAACACATTTGCTCATAAAGGGTCGCCTACTTCACCGATTTCAATATCGTTATGTATGTTTTTACGTACTTGTGCGTTATCGTAATGTAAAACGCACGGTTATCAATCCACGAACGGTACCTTTTTAAATCTTAGCAAAGAGTTTTTAGGTCAGAAAACTGACATAAAAACTCTTTGCTAAGATTTTTTTGTGGTAAACATTTTTCGAATAAAATTAACTCTGTGAGATAAAATATAGAAAATACACATTTATTCTTTAATTTAATTTATTTTAACAATAAATTAATACCATTTATTTGTAACAAAAACAAAAAAATATTAATTTACTCTATTAGTAATACTGGCTGTTTTTGTGCCTTTGCCTTAAAAAAAAAATTAGCTAATTTGTGAAAAAGTAAAAAATTATTCCGCGCGCTTTTTCTTTTCGCTGTATTATTTTTGTTTGAAAATATCGTCAAGTAATGATGAATTTATTAATTCGAACCGCCAAAATTCTCAGAGGCAGCGGAAAAGGCTACTTTAAGCCTCTTGCCTGAAAAATCGAACGATAGATACTTACAAGCATAACAAAACTTCATCTTATGGAAAACAAGCAAAGATGCCAATTCATTTTCACAGAAAGTGTGTTTTTGGCCTATTTCATGGAACTTTCTCAAAAATATAAGTCAAGCTCATTGTGGTGGCAACGTAATAATCAACTTTACAAATTGTTCAAATTTTTCCAACTGTTTTAACAAGTAAGTAATTACTACAAGTAAGTAAGTTCGTCCGAAAGTCCGAGTATTATTTTGTTTCCTCGCAAATATGTTATAAAACGTCGTATGACATACGTGCGCTTTGATAATTACAGCCTCTGCTTTCTTGTAGCCCTCGCCTACGGCTCGGGCTTGCAATAACGCCTCGGCTGTAATTTTCAACTTACCGCACTTATATCATAATGTACTATTCTAGGAAGAACCATTCAGAAAAGAGAAGATTGAGGGGTTTTGAATCCCTCAAATTTTTCAATCTCTTCAGCTTATCAGGGCTGTTCTGTCTCAATTCACGATCGCCATTCCAGAACTCTTCGAGCTCTTCCAGTAGACTCATTGCTCACCTTTCTATCCCAAAAAGTCACAGTCACCATGGTCAGAATGCTTCCCACCAGCACAAAGGCCACGATAATGTTAGGATCTCCCAAACCAATGCCACAGTCACACGCGTTCTTGGCATCCAGGAACACGAGGCTACCACACAGTTCCATGGTCGTGTATAACAGAACTCCAATCTTTAAGCTGTCCCAGCATATTTTATTGCGATCTGAAATCGAAACAAACCATTTGTGCCACGAGGTACAGTAGAAGGGAATCATGCGCTGTTTGTATAGGAGCTGCTGTCACCACCTTCCGTAGAAGTGGTGGGTCGAAATAGTCAGCAGCTGTTCCTAATATTAAATGTATCTCTTTTGGATGAAGATAGAAAAGTCGGTCTTTTCAACATTTTATCCAACAGTTAGACGACAGATTATGTTTTTATCTTCACTAGTCAGTAGGGCAAAACAAGAAGTAGATTGAACGGCCGTAAGAGAACGAACCAGACCAGGGATGGAATGATAGTGCTGGCAGGCCTCTTCTATAATAAGATTGATTTTTGAGCCTTCACAGTCAGTGGACTTCTTCACAGGACATTGAGTAGGGTGCCCTTCATCTTTCACCTGTTATATAACGAGCGAATACCTATATTTTCATAAACTACATTTTTCTACTACTTTAACCATAAATTATAAGGAAAATATCGGAAACCCATGGCTTAGTCAGCTCCGCACGTATTGACCATGTCATTCCTGGGGATTAGGCTGACTAAGCTGTCAGGATGGTATAGGTACAGCCTACTGCATCTAAAACCCGGTCCCAGGCGCTATGGCGTCCCACAAGGAAGGCTTGAGTATCATCAGTTGTCCCTGACGCTATATAAATCATATACAATCAGATGCAAAGGCCTGTTTACTTCACTTACTAAATTCAAGATAGTCATAAAAATTACAAAATCTCAGAATGACTAACTAGATTATTTTATTGTATTTCCTATCCTTATCATTCTGTATGTTCTGTGCAAATAAATAAAGTCGGTGTCTAGCACGTCTCAGATGCTTACAAAGACTGATAAGAGTCGTTTTTCCATCGGTTCCCCTTGCGACCTCATCATTTATGGTATCTATTTCTTTTGAAATTTGTGTGTCATCTTCAGGTAGGTGTTTTAAACTTGATAAAGCTGATTTTGCGCGCTGTAAATAACAAATAAGGATGTCATTAGGATGTTTAAATAGTAGTAGAGCTCTTTGTGTGTGTCTCGTCCGGGGAAGTACTATCACCATGCCTATTTATGACGTGAAACAGGATTGCTGTATTTCCATCTGAAGGGTGTGGGTGCCGGTGAAATTACTGGCACGTGAGGCTGAACATCTGTATGCCTCAAGTTGATGGACGTAGGGCAGTGCATCGTAGGGCAAGTTCCTAACGTGGGTGACCTACGAGTAAATGCTTTGGTATAGGCGATGGTTACCACTTAACAACGGGTGAATCATATATGCTTGTTTCATTAGCTAGTTGTACAAAAATAATCAAATATTACTCAAAATATTTTGTTCTAACACTCCCGATTCCGATACAAACTGAATTTACACAACTATGGGCAAACAAAGTATAAATGTACACTGAAATAGCTATAATAGAATTTCACAGTGATCTTTATTGCCGGCCAGTTATATAAAGTTGGAGAAAACTGTTGGATAACAGAAATTTTAATAAAAAACCAAAAAAGTAATTTTTTCGTCATTCTTTTTCTGAAGCCCCGACTGCCACGACCAACGGCTGACACTCCAACTTTATATAACTGGCCGGTAATAAGGACCACTGTAAAAGTCTATTACAGCTATTTCAGTGTACATTAATACTTTGTTCGCCCATAGTTGTGTAAATTAAGTTTATATGGAAATCGTACCCCCATAAGTAGCCAACATAATCTTTTTCGCTTTCCCTCGCTATCCTGTTTACAAATGCCAAAAACAAGACTCAAAGATTAGCTGCCCACTAATTTGACATCCTCCATTTACGACATCATGACGTCTTGACGTCACATCCTCATAATCAAGAGCAATTGTGTGTTACAGGCATTATATCATCAGTCTACTGCTTGACCTAGGTCTCTCCCAAGATTTGCTATTGAGCCTAATTTTCAGCTCGTTTTATCCAATGCATCAAACTTTTCAGAACTGCTGGACGTAAGCCTCTTGCAATACTCTACTCTCTACTAAACTCAGTTTTTGTTTATCCAGTGCATCAAACTTTTCAGAACTGCTGGACGTAAACCTCTCCCAAGACGTGCTACTAAACTCAGTTTTAGACTATTTTCGTCCAGTGTTTGCCAGCTACATTTCGCAGGTTCTTCATTACCAGCGGACAGACATTTCGACAAGCGACTATTGCTTAATTATTCCTGTTGATCGCATTTCAAAATACATCCCACCGCAGAATGGAAGAATTCATTCTCTGATATATGTAATTATAATAATACATATTGTAGACAATCTACACAACACTATCTAGTCCCAAATGAAGCCGAGCTTGTATTATGGGAACCAGATAGCTGATATAACACTAACATACTTTTTTTGTGAATACACATACTTAGAATACAATATAACACTCAGACAGAGAACAAACATCTGCGTTCACCACACAAATATTTGTTCTCAGTGGGGATCGAACCCAGAAACTATGGCGCAGAAGGCAGAGCTACTACCAACTGAGCTAAAAGGCCAGTCAAATATAAACCGTAGTGTAACCAAAGTGGCAACTTCTCCGAAGAAATATGAACTAGAACTACTGAAAAGAACTCACTTCAGTTTTCCCAACCATGACTAAATAGCTCGGTGATTCCACAATACAGATCACCATGATCATCTGAACAGCCACCAGGCCTAACACTAGATACGTCATCGGGTCATAGAACTCTCGCACCAAAGCCCTAAGCTGGTACCCTGACATGGTCATAACCATTGTCATAGTGAGACAGAAACCACGTGTCCTGAGCGTGATCTCTCTGATGTAAGGAAGCAGGGTTGTACAGATGCCGCCAGAAGAAATCCCAATTAAGATGTAAGTGTATGGTAAGCTATCGTGGGTGCTGACGAAAACTGGTATAAATACTAGCTGGAAAGAAAGGAACGAATAAATTCAACACTCTAGCATCACTAATGAAATTACTTAGAAATTGGTGTTGTGCTATATTTGTCGTGATTTGTTTTTGACGTGACAACATCTTATAATTCGATGGAGCCAGCTGCGCGCACGAAAAACATGACTCATGCGGCGTTACCTCGCTCTGAGGCGTTCCATTTAAGGCTTGAAGTGCAAGCGAGTGCGCAGAACGAGCGACAAAGATGCTCAATCGGCCTCCGCGTTCGGCAGCGTTCGACATCTGTCTCTCTCCAACTTGAGTGAGCGATGCGTCCGCGTGGACAGCCTTTTTGACGTTGTCACGTTCAACTATTGTCAGTAAACCGGCTTTACAGACAACCAATTTTTTTTTCTAGTTTTGCGCAAGGCTTTAGTGAGAACACCATTATTTTGTGTGTATAAGAATGTATAAGAAATGTATAAGAAGTGGAATTAATGGGTTTTTCAATAGGGTTTTTCTTTTGAACCATTGCGTTTTTCATCCATTTGGTTTTTGGTTATTGTCAAAAATCATCAGAGTAATAATAAATATAATAAACGCGAATTTGTAAGTATGGATGGATGGATGTTTGTTACTAAATATCACCGAAACGGCTCAACGGATCTGGATGAAATTTAGCGCAGAGATAGATTACAGACTGGAATAACACATAGGCTACTTTTTATTCCGGTAAAATGTAGGTATGGTTCCCATGGGATGGATTTGTTTTTAACTAACTGCTGGTTACCCTAGTAGTGAATAATAAAGCCTTACTCCCATTATAAGTACTACGTACTAGAGCAAACAAACAAACTTCCAGCAAAAGCTTAATGTACACCCTTTGTACTCGTATCTTTAGTTTCTGTTAAGTATAAAAATTTAGTTCTAGGTTTATAATGAGGCAATAAACGTTTTTTTTTTATTTTTTTTATTTTTTAGAGAAGACACCGTAAATTCCTACTTTGTCCCGTTCAACTGCGGCAATCGCGCCGCAAATCACTCAGTTGCCTCAGTCGCTCTCTCTCGAAAACGCGTAAGTGCCGTGATTTACATGGCGCTTAATACCTTTTTGCCGAGAACAAATTACGAAGAATAGGACAATTCAGGTATTTGACGTAGCTTCTCTAGTACGTAGTACTTAGGTATATCTCGATGCTTACTCCTTACCCCTTGGACCAAACTGATGCAGAAATACCCGATCTTTCTCCCGAACTTTTGCGAGACAAAAGCAAAAATCGGCGCTGACGCCGCAGCTGCCACCAGCATCGCTGTCTGGTACCACGTGGCTGTCATGTTATTGTACATGAAAGCATCTTCAAATGGCTCTCCCAAAGAGGTCTCGACTCCCAAAGTGAAGAACGGCAAGCTAACTGGAAAAAGTATGTAACATAAAAAAAAACACATAAAGTAAACATCTTCTTCATATCGTGTCACTGATTCTTTCGAACCAAGTGTGGTGAAAGGATTTTAAGTGCGCCTCAAGGTACGCCTTTCTTGTACTTGACACAAGTGCAAATAAACATAACAAACATAAATTAACATAACTAACATAAAGTAAGTAAGATAACTGAAATTTCTTCTTAGCCTGTCATTGATTTCGAACCAAGTGTGGTGAAACGATTTTAAGTGCACCTCGAAGGCTTTTTTCTAAAGATTTCGCGCCAATGATTTTCTTTTATTTCTTCACCAAAGAGATCGCCGATTTTACATCCATTTTCAAAAATAAAACGTTCTTTTTATGAAACAGTAAGAAGTCGAGTTTTTTTTCATGATTGCCTATTCTTCTACTTATGACTACAAACTTTTTCGTTTTTGTCAACTATTTTCTACAATTTTAATCTATACCATTAGGCACAAAAGAAACTTCATCGAGCTTTTAGATAAGTACAATATTCTAGTTTTGGCCTATTGACCTACGGTCTTGACAGAATACCAGCGCATAGCTCCCTCACAGTAGCTAGGCATCATGCTGAGTCAAGGCCATTTTGCTGCTGTAGCACACAGAAACACGACGCACTTCTCCAGAATCGATGTATTGCTTGTATCTTTCATCAATAAGTGTCCTTGTTTTTTACTGGTTTATAATAGGCATGACGACTAATTTTTAAAATGTCTTCTATCATATTCAGAAGTATCTATTATGTCTAAAATATATCATATTTCTGTAGAAAAATTAAGGTTTTTGTGCAATAAAAGTATAGTCTAAGATCCCTAGAAGAAGGACCTTCACCGAGCTGGTTATTTAATGAAACGTATTTTATATATAATTAAACATGCCAATAAATATATTCTATATGGGTTGCCTATCAAATTTCAGTCCAGGATAATTATGATTAATTAATAATTAAAAAAAAAAAATTAAACTTTCCACTGGTTTGTTTATTAAACAAATTCTATACCAATCGAAAGTATAGGCCCCAGTATTTTTATTCAATAAACATACCGGTGCAAAATGCTAGTATCGATTTTCCTGTTTATACCTGGCTACCCGAGAGTTGTGACCGGAAAAAAATAGGCAACCTAACGTTTGCATATTCTATGGGGTCTATACTTTCGATTGGTATAGAATTTGTCTAATAAACAAACCGGTGGAAAGTTAAAAAAACATTTTTTTTTTTTTAATTATTAATTAATCATATCCTGGACTGAAATTTGATAGGCAACCCATATAGAATAATTATATTTATTGGCATGTTTAATTAAATATAAAATACGTTTCATTAAATAACCAGCTCGGTGAAGGTCCTTTTTCTAGGGATCCTATACTAGTACATTTAAATTTAAATTTTCAAATTCACGCCAAAACGCTCGCTGGTGTCATGGCGTCTGTTATTATTACGTCACGGGTTAGTATACCTATCGAAAGTAAACATTGGTGCTTTTGTACTAAATCAGAATGACGTCTATATAGCCGTGACGTAATTCGCTCTGACGCGGATTGTTGTATTTTGTAGATTTATTTTAACAAATAAATTATTTATTTACACAAAGAAACTTACAATTAAACAAATATTTACAAAATGTACAAAATACACAAGAAACAGTTGAGCTATCTACAGATCGTTACAAACGATCTAGAGATAGCTCAACTGATCCAAATCAGTGCCAGACGGAAGCGTCCCCAAGACGCTGGCGGCATTGCCACGCTGAATAGCAATGCTTATAAATTATTAATCTCGACATTAATAAATACATTTTTCAAAATCTTTGAATCCTTTTAATTAGATCAGATAAATATTTTGGCGATACTTGATTAATGTCTTCATGTCTATTGTGTGCTTTTGTAGTCGATAAATAAATGTCTATGTCTAAGTTCGCTTAAACTTAATTTTCCTACAAGTTTCTCCAAGAAGTACTTAAATTCCTACTTCAATTTGAAGATGTCTGCCCGAGCTAATCCGTAATAGCAATCTCCAATTGACAGATTTGAAGGTTCCAATGATTTGTTTTCGAATTTACGAATATTTGAAATTTCCTGTTCATCTAACTGAATAACTGAATACAAGCTATGAAATTGATGAAATTGGTTTTGATGGCTTTATAAAGGCAATATTGTGAGGTTTCTTTTATTTTTATCGATAAAACTTAATCAAAATCCATTGTATTATGAAACCCAGCCTCAATATTTTTATAGAGTACAAAGTAGTTTCATAGTAACTGTTCAGCCATCTTGAAGTTATTGGAATCTTTAGTTATCGAAGGCAATTCAAGTTTATCTCATCATCAGTCAAAAGAAGTTAAATGCTGGCCAGTGATGGCCAAGTCCGTAACCACGAGAGTTAGGGAAAAGTCGTAAAAAGAGTCAAGCCCTCGATTTACAAAAAAAATACTAAGCACAAAATCATCTTTCTTGGACGGAAATGTCTAAAGTTTTCTTCTGTGTAAAAAATGAAAATAGTCTAGAAAATTTTGACTAAATCTAGAATTTATAGAAAAGTCCTTGCGTGATAGAAAAGGATAGATTGATTTTTGCAACATTTTTCATTGATGCTGTTCCTATTAATCGTAGCGTGATGTTAGATGTATAGTATATGCCTTAAAGCCTTCCTCAATAATGGACTATCCAACACGATCAACTAAACAAACTTTTCAGCTTTATAATATTAGTATAGCTTATATGGATATCCGAATAATAACACAAACTTACCAGCGAAAGCATAAACCACCTCCCACAAAGCATTACCACTCACAGCCTCTACCACAGTACTTTGAGTAATAGTGTAAACCATTTTTCTCACATAATTACACCCTATTTCTATAGAAGTCAAAACTACACTGTTTTTCTCATCCTTTATAGTTCCTACTACTGTTTATTTAACTCTTATCACTGAACTGTCTGTTATCATAATTTAGACTCTAATTCTTTGTGAATACAACTCAAGACTGTTTGTTTCAGTAGAAATGAGTTTCGCAAGGTAAAGACATAGAATGGCTTATGCAGAGAATTTGATGATTGAAATGATGAGATGACTATGGTCAGAATGAATGATGGAGCGTTTACATTGGTTAGCAACTTGCTACTTGTAAGAAGAACTTCAAACTGCACTAAAAACACGATCCAATGATCTTGCTCTCTTTGTCCTCTGTCTCTTTCTCTAATGGATCTATTTTAGCGTACAAAATTGCATAATAGTTGTCACATTAAAAAATGTAACTAAGTTGGGGCGGGCTGCTATTTTTTTATTTAATTTATTTTTATTTTTGCATTTATGCCAAGTCGTTTAAAATAAAATGACATAGAGATGAAAAAAACTTAAAAACAAAATATTACTTATTTTTTATTAGGATAGAAAGTAGTATATTTTTCTGTTTTAGTCAAAGTAGAGTTATCTTTGTAGTGTTAGAGTAAAAATGCTGAACTGTGGTTTTGTTGTTATTCATTGTGTGTATTAAGGACTTCAAGAGGTGGTCCAGTCATGTCTGTGCTCGCCGGAATTTGAAAGACGTGTCGTGCCTAATCCAATCATATGTTTTACGTATTGTTAGACCTTAATTCTGTATGGTGCTAATTGGCTGTAAGTTTTCAATTTGGGTTTCAAAAAATTGAAAATCGAACGCGGATTCAACGATCACCCCAACCGAACCTTGTGGCAGGAATAGCACCGCAAGACTAGTGGGTCTAAGTTGACAGTCAAACAGTATAGTAACTTGCCAGTGCAAACGCTCAACCAATCATTTGCTCCACAAATTGGATCAGTGACGACGATTGGGCTACGTTTGAGTGGCCTCGATAGCCGAAGTTTCATTCGGGTCCATTTCATTGTACTCTTAAAAATTGTTTTTGAAATTGTCTGATATTTTATGCAAAAATCAATTTTACACGTAGTATTTTTTATACAACTAGCTGATAGAAGAAGCATATAGCCAACCTGATGTTGAGTGGTAGCCATCGCGTATAAAAAAGCATATCATCATCATCCGCATCATCACTTAATAGCAGGTTAGATTGCGGTCAAACGTAAGCCTATAATAATGTAAAAAAAAAATATCCTCGTAGGTCACGACTCATAAAAGTAGTGAAAAAGGTTTGTTCGAATAGCCAGCTTTTCATTTTTGCGCTATGACGGCCAAAGCGATCCTTGTGATTCTACTGACTAAAGAATCAATTGATTTAAAACAAATATTTCTGTGTATTATAAAAATAATAATAACATTTATTTTCCACAAAAAGGTGTACAAAAGTACAGCTATTTTAATATATCAGTTAAGGTACAAAGAAAAGTATGTAATATGTAGGTCTCTAATTAGATATTTAGGTGCACCTTAAAATACAAAATAATATAAAACTAGTGTAGTCTACACATTGACTACTCGCTCTAACTAAGTATGAAACTTGTGTTTAGACGCGAGGGTATTAGCATAGACAAATTAATTTTTATATTAATTTGTCTATGGTAGAAAATACATCTAAATATATAAAACTCTTACGTTACTGACTGACTGACTGACTGACTGACAATCAACGCACAGCCTTAACCGTTAGTCTTAGAAGCATGAAACTTGGAGGGTATGTTTCTCTTATAACGTAGAGGTGCACTAAGAAAGGAAATTGGAAAATTCTTTCCCAAAAAGGAGAAAAAAGGGAAAAATGGATAAAAGAAAAATCAACGCACAGCCTAAACCATTAGTCCTGGAAGCATGAAACTTGGAAGATGTGTTGGTCTTATACAGCAAAGGTGCACTATGAAAGAAAATAGGAAAATTCTTTCCCCAAAAGAAGAAAAAAATGGAAAAAAGTTTCATGAAAATTCACAAAAAATTGCTTTACAAAATACGAGAAAAACAGTAAAATAAATTATAGTTTAAAAAACTAAAAAAAAAACGCTTTTATAACTAATTGAACTAAAAAGTTAAAAATAAAACTGTAATAATCAATTGAAAATTTATATTATTGTACAAAAAGCGTGGGGTGCTTTTTATAATAACTTCAGATATAATAAACTATTGATAAAATATTTACAACAATCAAAATCAAGCCCCCCACGCTTTTTGTACAATAATATAAATTTTCAATTGATTATTACAGTTTTATTTTTAACTTTTTAGTTCAATTAGTTATAAAAGCGTTTTTTTTTAGTTTTTTAAACTATAATTTATTTTATACTTTTTAGTTTTTTTTTCATATTTTTTTTTTCATATTATTGCATTGTCATCGACCTTTGACAGGTGTGCAAAGTTTGAATCAAATCTGATCGTTCAAAGTAGGACAAAATCGAGCTCAAAGGGGTCGGTTACATAACATACATACATACATACATACATACATACAAACATACATACATACAGGTGAAGCTAATAAAAGCGTTATAAAAAAATCTGCTACCGCAGCATCTGTCACCAAATTTGAATACACACAAAAGTTTACATAAACCCCACCGCAACCACTTAGACAAAATCGCGGAAAACACCTATCATACCGAAACTAAACACCGCAACGCTTCAACAAACGGCTAAAGTACATGCTCAAAACTATGGTAACCAGCTGGTCATGTCAAATTAAAAAAGTCTGATTCGATTATACACCAACACGCATACGAAACCCTAAATTAGCCACTAACATAAAATCACAAAAAATGGCTTTACGAAATACGCAAAAAAACCATTAAAAAATTTTCAGCTACCGCAGCATCTGTCACCAGGTTTGAATACACACAAAGGTTTACATAAACACCACCGTAACCACTAAGACAAAATCGCGGAAAACACCTATCATACCGAAACTAAACACCGCAACGCTTCAAAAAACGGCTAAAGTACATGCTCAAAACTATGGTAACCAGCTGGTAATATCAAATTAAAAAAATCTGATTTGATTATATACCAACACGCATACGAAACCCTAAATTAGCCACTAATATAACATAAAATCACAAAAAATGGCTTTGCAAAATACGCAAAAAAAACCATTAAAAAAAAATCTGCTACCGCAGCATCTATCACCAGGTTTGAATACACACAAAGGTTTACAAAAAAACCAATGACAACCACTTAGACAAAATTGCGGGAATCATCTATCATACTTAAACTAAACACCGCTTAAAAAAATCGGCTACAACAGCACTCGCCTTCAAATTCAAATACACTCTAAAGTACAAGCTCAAAACGATGGTAACTTGCATTTGATCATGTCAAACTAAAACAACAAGATTCGATTATACACCAACGAATACGATAGCCCAAATTAGCCCCTAAAACAAAATCACGAAAAAAAGCTGTACAAAATACGCAAAAAAACATTTAAAAAATTCAGCTACCGCAGCATCTGTCACCAGGTTTGAATACACACAAAGGTTTGTTACAAAAAACCCCATGATAACCACTAAGACAAAATCGCGGGAAGCACCTATCATACCAAAACTAAACACAGCTGAAAAAAATCGGCTACAACAGCATTTACAATCTTTCGAACACACTATAGTTTTGAATGCAAACTCAAAACTAAGGTAACTAGCACTTGCTCATGTAAAACCAACGCATACATAACCCAACTTAGCCAATAAGACAAATTAACGAAAAATAACTCTCAAAAAATACGCAAAAAACAGTGAAAACATATCAATAGCTGTCCGCTTTCCACCATAAAATAGTTTCTTTTAAACGAACTCAAACTATATCTTTATTCTAACCACGCGGACGAAGTCGCGGGTGACAGCTAGTACATACATAAAATCACGCCTCAATCCCATAAGGGTAGGCAGAGATATCGGATTTCCACTTGCTACGATCCTACGTGTGGTGAAGACATGTGTGAACATCTGCAGATGTTTGTTCTCTGTCTGGGTGTTATATCTATAAGTATGTATTTACAAAAAAAAGTTATAAGAATTATATCAGCTATCTGGTTCCAATAGTACAAGCTCTACTTAATTTGGGGCTATATAGTGTTGCGTCGATTGTCCACAATATTGAAAAAAAACAAAGATTACATGTCATGTAAAGTAAAACAACGTTATTTGTAACTTTATTGATGGTGCTTAGAATTTTCTTGGAAAATGATTGCGAATTCCAAGTCTCTTGGTAATAAAATTGAACGAGAAAGTTCAATGAACACTGTAATCTATACTAATATTATAAAGAGAAAAGATTTGTAATTTTGTGTGTATGTTTGTAATGAATAAACTCAAAAACTACTGTGCCGATTTTAAAAACGATTTCACCATTAAAAAGCTACATTCATCCTGACTAACATAGGCTATATTTACGAGTATGTTTAAAAAAATCGGTTGTCTGTAAAGTCGGTTTACTGAAGATAGTTGAACGTGACAACGTCATACAGCTGTCCACGCGGACGCATCGCTCACTCAAGTAGGAGAGAGACAGATGTCGAACGCTGCCGAACGCGGAGGCCGTGCGTGCCTCTTTATCGCTCGTTCCGCGCTCTCGCTTGCACTTCAAGCCTTAAATGGAACGCCTCAGAGCGAGGTAACGCCGCATGAGTCATGTTTTTTTGGGCGTGTAGCCGGCTCCATCGAATTATAAGACGTTGTCACGTCAAAAGTAAATGTCCACCCGTGCAAAGCCGGGACTGGCCGCTAGTGTGTTTATATTATAGTCGGAGAGTAATAGTACATTGTTACACAAGGGCAATAGCTACCTAAAGCCGAGGTAAGTATTCTACTTTACCTAATCATGCGAGGTAAATAAAAATTTATGGGTATGCCAAAATGTTATTTTTATGCGAGAAAAAAATAATTATTTCCTAAAATTAATAGTAAAGCATTTGCACCGGTATCTGCTAAAATAGTCGCAGACGCACATTGCACACATCTGTCTGTATCTATTCTTTTTTTCACCAAAAAGTTTTCTCATCATTTTGTAAGAAAAGAGATTGTTTCACCAAGGAGGTTTGCATAGCTTGATTATGAACGAGCTACGAGTATAACATAATAATAATATCAAGCACAGTGTGACAGTAAAGTGATTTGAAAATGGAACGCATTTACAATACACTACTTATGCAGCCTCTTTGCACAGCAGTAAATCCTACTTACTGAGCATGTATGATGTAAATATAACCTATAAAAACCACAGCTACTTCATTTATTTAAAAAAAAACAAAATTTTGAGCTAATGGAATTTTTATTTATTTATTTATTTATTTATTTAAATTCACAAAACAGATTACAATCAAAAGGCACATAATCACAAAGTTCACTACATTCGTATAGATCTAGATTCGTAATCAAAACATGTGAATATGACATCATTAAATGTTGCATGCGTAAAATTTTATTTTCCCTAAAACTAGAAACAGCAACAAATATTAACTATTATTGTTAGATTTATAATATATCAACAGCAAACCGTAAACGCACCGCTTATACTTGTTAGCATTATTATTAAAAATATCTAAATCATTTTCCTTAAAATTAGCCAACTCGTTATATAGACGACACATACGTGGGATGGGACCGTGGAAAGAAACCTTGTTTCTGTACACTCTTATTGTAAGAGTAGCAGGATTACGTGATCTGTAGCGTATATTTATATTAATCGATGCCAATAAACTAGGGCAATCTAAAGCTGAATGAAGAATTTTGTGAAGGTAGATTAGGTTGACGCAGTCTCTTCTAGTGGATAGGGAGTCGACTTTGAAGTACTTGCACCTATTTGTATAACCTGATAGAGAACGGCCTAATTTATGCCGGTAAGAAAGAGTTTTAAGACACCTATTTTGGATAGCTTCGATTCTTTGAGTGTGGTTGGCATAGAAAGGTGACCAAATTGGACTGCCGTATTCAAGAACTGATCGAATTAGGCTATTAAAGAGGTAAAGCAAGCTATCTGGTTTTTTGAACCCTTTGGTGGTTCTGGAGATGAATCCCAGAAGTTTAGAGCTTTTGCCTATGATATAGTCATAGTGACATCGGAAAGATAGTTCCTCATCAAAATAGATGCCCAAATCTTTAGCAATGGATTTTCGTTCCAATTGGGTGCCTGCTATAGAATAATTAAATATAATTTTTATATGTTTCTTGGTAAATGTGGTAACAAAACATTTGCCTATATTTAGGTACATGCGATTGTGAGAGCACCATTCTAGGATTACGTCAAGATCACGTTGTAATTTAGCACAATCGTTGATGTTGCTTATTTTGGAAAAAACTTTAAGATCATCGGCATACAATAGGCATGGACATTCTAGACTGTTCGCCAAATCATTCACAAAAAGCACAAAAAATAGTGGTCCCAGATGAGAACCTTGTGGGACTCCTGAATTAATTTTCATAGCGGAAGAAATGTATCCCTTAATTGCTACAAGTTGACTACGTTTATCAAGATACGAGCGAACCCATCGCAGAAGGCTGCCATGAATACCATAATAAGCTAATTTAGAGCATAATATAGAGTGATTGACCTTGTCAAAAGCTTTACGGAAATCCATGTAAACTGCGTCAACTTGCTCCCCTGAGTCAAATGCATCACAAAGGAATCCAGTATATACCAGAAGGTTACTAACGGTTGATCTTTGTTTGACAAACCCGTGTTGGTTAAGCGAGATGAAAGGTTTTATGTGAGCGTATATATAATCATAAACCACTGACTCAAACAGCTTAGCAAAACAAGAAAGAATACTAATGGGTCGGTAATTGTCACATTGTGTCTTGTCACCCGATTTATGGATAGGGATGATGTAGGCTGTCTTCCACTTTTTGGGGAAAACACCTGTATTAAGGGATTTATTAAACAGTATGGTTAAGGGTACAGAAAGTTCTAGGCCACATGCGATAGCAAATGCGGGTGGGATACCGTCAGGACCAGCGCCTTTGTTTCGGTCTAGTTGTTTTATTTTAGTATGAACATTGGATTCATTAATGCATAAATTGGATAAAATAGTATCACTCGTAAGAGCATCATTAAGAGGTTGCCATGGTTGAACACAGGCTGTGAATGAATCATCCCTTTCATAAACCGAACCGAAATACTTTCCGAAGAGTTCACAGATTCCTACGCAGTCTGTTGACTGCTGACCATCATAAGTCATGACTTGAGGTATGGACGAGGAACCCTTTTTATTGTTTACGTAGCTCCAGAAGCTCTTCATATCGCGAACCAGTCCCTCCTCAACGGAAGATCTGTACGCGTTATAGCATTCGTCTAATAGTTTTTTGCTTCTGGCGCGGAGTAAAGAGTAAATGTCGTAATCTCTAGGGTTTTGATACATTTTGAAGCGTTTGTGATATTTAGACTGTTGCTTTAGAGATTTGATAAGACCTTTGCTATACCAACATGGGTATTTGTTTGAAGCAGGTTTAATGAGTGGGGTATTTTTACGCACGGTTGTGTCAAGCATCGAATAAAAAACTTCAATGCAAGAGTCAATATCCATAGGCGAGGGGAACACCTCGGACCAATCAATCTTGTTTAAGTCTGCCTTAATAACTTCAAAGTTACATTTTTTATAGTTTATGTTATTAACATTTTTTGGTTTGAAAGTACTAGTTGTTTGGAATGACATATAAACTGCAAGAGATGGATGGTGGTTCGTGTCTAAGCGACTAAGAGGCTCTGTACCATAGACATTCGTATCTTCTAAGGTAGTAAAAATCAAGTCTAGATACCGATTATTTTTGTTTGGAATGTTATTAAATTGAGACAGTGTGTTGATGAGGGTGTTTTTCCTGATTTAATGAAACCTAGTAAGCTCATTCCCCTGTTCAAATCTGGAAATGCAAGTGACCCTGCTAACTATAGACCTATCTCAGTATTGCCCACGCTAAGTAAAATCTTTGAGAAAGTTATTCTTACTCAGTTGTTATCACATTTTAACCTAAATGGGATACTTCATAGCCACCAGTTTGGATTTACGAAAGGTCGATCAACGACTGATGCCGGTATTCTACTCTTAAAGCACATATATGATGCCTGGGAAAACTCGCAAGACGCGATTGGGGTATTCTGCGATCTTTCCAAAGCTTTTGACTGTGTAAATCATGCTACATTAATATCTAAACTTAAACATTACGGCATTCTAAATCGCTCTATTGACCTAATACAATCATACTTGACTGATAGAGTCCTTAAAGTTGATGTGGGCGGTGAGAGATCTTCTGGGTCTATTATTGACATGGGGGTGCCACAAGGTTCGATATTAGGTCCTTTCTTGTTTCTAGTGTACGTAAATGACCTCCCTTTTTTGGTTAAAAAACTATGTGAAATAGTACTATTTGCTGACGATACCTCATTAATTTTTAAAGTCGATAGATTGAAGACTAATTACGATGACGTTAACGCATCTCTGTCGCAAATACTTAACTGGTTTAACGTTAATAATCTTTTACTGAATGCCAAGAAAACCAAGTGTATTAAATTTATCTTACCAAATGTGACTCTCCGGCCAACTAATATTATACTTAATGGAGAGTCACTTAACCTTGTAGATTCTACTATTTTCTTAGGACTTAATATTGACAAAAAATTGCAGTGGGGGCCACAAATCAAAGCACTTGCAGCTAGACTAAGTTCGGCTGCATATGCAGTTCGGACTATAAGATGGCTTACTGATGAAGCTACAGCTAGGCTAGTTTATTTCAGCTACTTCCATAGTGTTATGTCTTACGGTATCCTTCTCTGGGGGAAAGCAGCTGATATTCAAACTATATTTGTTTTACAAAAAAGGGCCATACGTGCCATATATAAAATGAAATCTCGAGACTCATTGAGAGAGCGATTTAAGGAAATTAATATCCTCACAGTAATTTCACAATATATATATGAAAACTTATTGTACACTCACAAACACATCTGTAGCTTTCAGAAAAATTGTGATTCACATAATATTAACACTAGAAATAAAAATAAACTTTATATTCCCAAATTTCGCCTGCAGAAGGTAAATGGGTCTTTTATGGGGAACACTGTACGCTTTTATAATAAACTTCCGGAAAATGCAACTAAGCTTCCTATTCGGAAGTTTAAAGCCTATGTTAAGAATAATTTAATAAAGAAAGCGTACTATACTCTAGATAGCTATATGAATGATAAAACTGCGTGGCCCAATGTCCCGGTCACTCTACCCATAGGAAGCTAACATGTCGATTTGCAATGTCTGTACCTACTATTTCGTATCTTATTTTTATATAAGCTGTGTAGATACTATAGTATAACTTTGAAGCGTAGCGTGTGCTGTCTTTGAAACTTTTGCTTTTGTATTATTGCATTGCATACGTCTGACTAAGTGAAGTGGCACCACACTGGAACTTCACTGCTATTATTTTAGACTATTTTTGATTTGTAAAAGGATCATATAAAAAAACAGTAGGAACCAAGACGTAGTTTGTTGCCTGTTCTTCTACGCTTGGTCGCGTGGAACTGGCACCTAGACTCACCTAGCTATAAGACGTTTCAAAGTGATTCTTGCATCGTAATGAATAAAAAATTATTGAGTTTGAGTTTGAGTTTGACAAATTACAAACCGATATGGTGTCAAGCAATAGCCGAGATTTGCTGTCAACAGAGTTGCTAGGCAGCATTGTTTTTAAATTACTTGAGGGTGTCCATGTAACGAGTGGTGTGTTAAAATCTCCAAGTATAAGGAACTCGTCACTGTCATTTGCTTTTAAAATTACTTTGTGCAGGTTATTGTAAAATATTTCCAAAAGATTGGATGGTAAATCTGGAGGTAAGTAGCACAAGCAGACGTTCAGGTTAGGCTTACTACTATGGCAAGACAAAACAGTTATCCAAATGTCCTCAACCTCACTTTCCCAATCCAACCGACGAATAACCCTTAATTTTTTGGATGAGGCAATCAGCACTCCACCACCTTCTGTTTTTAGTATGCTAGTGGTAAGACGATCTCTGCGGAAGACGTCGTACCGAGTGTCAAAAAGCTCCCCATCAAATATACTGGCATTAAGATTGGTCTCCGTCAGGCAGATTAGGTCATAGTTGGAAGTAGATGCATTTAAGTATACCTCTCTCAACTTAGTTCTTATTCTATTAACATTTTGGTAGAACGTACTAATCATTATGAAATAAGTTTTGAAAACCAAGTACTAAACCTTAAATCTTAATACTCTATCACTGGAGTGACTGGAGGAACTCTCCCGTCTTGACGCGTACAGCATTAGAGTTGTCGTCTTTTCGGAGGAACACCTGGCCGTACTTGACCCAGACATACTTGTAGTTGTTCTCACGAGCGAATTTTCGTGACTCGGCGTGTATCTGCTTCGTTTCTGGTGAGATATGCTCGACGACATATACCCTTCTTGAGTCGACCGTGAGGCCAAGGTGCCTAGAGCTCAGCAAGTCATTAGGATGGGTTTTGTTGAAGCGATGAGTTGCGGACAGCAGTGTGTCACGCATACGAGGAGAGGATAAGGTAACAATAATGTTCCTCGGCCTGCTAGTTGAAGTGTCCATCTTTGCCACTCGACGAAAGCCGCGGATGTCGCTATCTAGAATTGGAGTTGAAATAGCATCACATAGTGTTTTGAAGATAGCTAGCAAGTTTTCACTGCGGCTTTCCGGCACTCCTTGAATTTCGACATTATGGTCGCGCGAGATCTTCTCAACTGCAGATAACCGCCTGTTTATGTTTGAAATGTCTCGTTGCAATTGATTATTTTCCTTCTCAAGCTCCTCAATTCTTCTGTCACGAACAGCAATTTTGTCCTTTATATCCGCTTGCTCTGCAGTGAGGAAATCAGTTGTAGTGGTGAAGTCAGCCATCAAACTGTGCACCTTCGACTTAACTTCCACAGCCACCAGCTCCTTGACGTCCTGCCTCAGTGTTTCGCGTATGTTATAGAAGAAACTTGACGTTGGGGCCAATTTTTCATCCAAGAGTTTACTGATGCTGTCTAGGGTTAATGGTGTAGATTGCAACATAGAAATAGCCGCAGATGAGTGAGAAGTTGAAGCTGAGCTCTCAATGCTAGCGCAAATCATTGTGACTTCTTCAATTTTATCGGTTTTAGAACGCACTGGCGTGCTATCATTATTTTTACGGCGAGTGATATTCGAGCACGAAGGGCATTTTAAGGATGCCAGTTGATTCTTATTCAGGGTTATCACTTTGTCCACATCAATGTTGAGGCATTCGTAACAGAATGTGGCTTTGCAGGTGTTGCAAGATAGACACTTCCTGTCTATGTTTGTATTTGAACAGCCACTACAGTTCATGATTTTCTCGTTTATTCGGGTCTACCAAAAAATTGGGAAATTTACCGTGTGTTGGCAACTCACAAGACCATCAGCGCCCACAAATCTGACAATGTGAATTTTGCTTCTGTCAGTGTCAGGTCGAAATGACACAATGGTGGGGTGTTGTAATGTCAACGTCAACGTGCGGATTGTGAGTTAGAATCTATCACCATATTTTTCGGAATAAATTTAATGAGGGTAGCGATAACTTGACAACACTCACTGTGCACGTAATTTCTTGTTTTTAGCTTTAAATCGATGATCTTCTGTGTAACTAATATGATCACTGCTTCGTCCTTGATGCGGGGCAACTCGGTTAGACTTGTGCGTGGACTAAATGCTGTTGTTTATATTTTTTTTCAGTGAAAAACCACAGTGCTACTTCTTGCCGGTTCCAACGTTAGAGGGAGAAAAAAAAGAAAAAAATTAAAAAATTAAATTTGGAAGATCCCCTTTTCCCTAACGTACCTATTTATTTTTATTTATTAAAATGCACCAACGAAGTGAACACCAACACTAATCTGTTGTACATTAGCAAAAATAAATGGTTTTTAAACGAATTATTTTCAGGAAAGTTTCTTTATTATAGTTTTCTCACCATATAAGCTTGTGCACATTTAGGCAACGGCGATGGCGGTCAGCTGAAACTCAGTTTCGACTGAATTTCAGATGATAAGACAGTGATATTTAACAGGCAGCGTTTCAGCAGCTGATCGCCATTGCCATTGTCCGCCATTGCCCAGATGTTTGCAGGAATTCAGTGTTCTGCGGTGGCGATCAGTGAAACGCTATCATAGTTTGACAGCTTTTGTCTGACTGATCGCCACTGCTCTCTTATAACCCCTTCCCACCGGTGTGTGATATCGCGCACGGAGGCGGATCAACTCGCGAGACACACCATGGGAACGGTCTCGTGCGCCGAGGTGCGCGGTAGCACAGGAGCCCTTTCTGTGTGCGTTGCCGTGCGTCGTCGTCGGCTGTGCGTGATGATCTGCAGAACCACGCACCGTATATAGGAAGGCATGCGCAAGGCTTTACAATCACGGCTGAAATCTTTTTTACCTTAGTCATATATTTTAAATATTGACTCTTGTATACGTGTGTGACTTCACGATTTGGTAGTCGATTCATGTTTGTTTTGTGATAGTAGCGTACAGTTTAACAAAGGGTAATAAATGACGTCACAATACCTTCTGTACATTCATAGAAGGCGTGATTACAGGCCCCTGTTTAATAGAAGCTGACTATTCGACATATCAAAAAGCGACAAAATTGTGGAATTGTCGTGCTTTTGTGACATATTTGTCAATTTTATTAATAGCCTAAGCGCGACAATTCCACAACTTTATCGCTTTGTGACGTATATGTCGAATTGTCAGCTTTATTAAACAGGGGCCTGTAATCACAACTTCTATGAATGTACAGTAGGTATTATGTCGTCAGCTTTATTAAACAGGGCCCTGGGGCCTAATTCTCGGGCCAATCTCGATCATTTTGCAATTTTATCTTATTGCTGCTTTTCGAAGAGAGAATGGCAGATTTCCTTGAGTAATTCATCAACGACCTCATCGTAGAAGCCTCGACAGCTACAATATACGGAAAACGTAGAAAAAGTGCGGGTTTGTGAAAAGAAGCAATAAAATAAAATTGCAAAATGATCGAGATCGGCCTGAGAATTAGGCCCCTGTGGTCTTCTTCTTATCGTGTCACTGATTCTTTCGAACCAAGTGTGGTGAAAGGATTATAAGTGCGCCTCTAAGAGAGGCGACCTCTTAGAGGCGCACTTATACACCTTTCGTGCACTTGACACGTGTTTCCAAACTTTTTAGGTTCATGCCGGTTTCCTCATGATGTTTTCCATCACCGATTGAGAGCAGCAACACTGGCATAGTGTACATACATTTTTGGGCAGAAAAACTCATTGGCACACGACTGGATTTGAACCCACGACCTTAGAATCGGAAGGCGGGGCCGCTACCACAGCGCTCGTATGCAGCCACCTGCGGTTTAAAAAAACCCTAACCCGTAATTTTTACACGTTATAATATGTATTGTATATACCCAGGTCACTGGCGATAGCGATCAATGAAACGCTGTCAAATATCGCTGTCAAATTGAAAAGCGTTTCACTGATTGCCCTCGCCAGCAACCTAGGTGTGCGTAGGTTTTTATTCATTTTAATTAACGTTTAAAAGTTAGGGGCGGGCACACGAGGTCCTCGCTGAATGATAGCCATTGCCACCAGATTCTACATCATTAGTCACTCCACACAAAGTCATTCAATACTGACAAATGACGCTCCAAATCTGTTGTGCTTTTGTCTTTCGTTGGTGACCTAATAGGCATGACGACTAAATTTCAAAATCTCTTATATGTATCTATTATGTCTAAAATATATCATATTTCTGTAGTAAGCGCATGAGTCATGTTTTTCCATGCGTCGAATTATAAGACGTCACGTCAATAATAACTGCTATATTTTTGACTGGCCTCTCAGCTCAGTTGGTAGTAGCTCTGCCTTCTGAGCCGTAGGTCGTGGGTTCGATCCCCACCGAGAACAAATATTTGTGTGGTGAACACAGATGTTTGTTCTCTGTCTGGGTGTTATATTGTATTTTAAGTATGTATTTACAAAAAAAAAAGCATATACCTATGTATTATATCAGCTATCTGGTTTCCATAGTACAAGCTCTGCTTAGTTTGGGGCTAGATAGTGTTGTGTGAATTGTCCACAATATTTATTTATTTCTTTTATCTGACGTATAGTGTTACACCGTAGGTTGTAAAGGGAAAATCCGCTCTTACAATGACATAAGTAATACCCCCGACCCCCGAGGTTACTAAGGTCACATGTGATTTCAACCCATTACAGTCACAATCATAATTTCAATAAGTTCACTAACTTGTGTGTTAAGGGTTATAGCCACGCGAACTTGTCGTTTACTCTGGTACTAGCGACCCGCTCCGACTTCACACGGGTGCAATGCTGATACTAAATATACTACAGTATGTATTTCTCTTTGCGTAAGCAAAAGCGTGTTGGCTGCTCTGTGGTATTTCTAATCAAAGTTTTTTTACACGCTTTATTATTAGCTTCTCTTGTATGTTTGTTTGTATGTTTGTAACGACGCGATTTTGACCCACTTTTTAAACGGCCAGATTTCATTCAAATTTTGCACACGTCCTGTCAAAGAAAGTTTGATTATCTCAAAAAAACTTTTAATAGCTTTTATTTAATTTTCCATTATTTTGTTGGATTTTCTATAAAGTGTGTTTTGTTTTAACTATCATTTATTATAATACGTTTTTATCTTTATAGATTACTCTTGAAAGAGCGCTCTGTGATATCTTACAAAATATTCATTTAAATTACACGCTGTCAGGAACATGGAATATTAAATACATGACGTTTCTAAAATATTTAATTTGCTAAGAATGAATGCTGTATTGCTTCAAATCGCTACGTAAATTAGCCATTATTTCTCATAAAAAGTAAAGGATAAAAAATGTTATTGTAAGATTAGTAAAAATGTAGGTAGGTAGGTACTGCCTCCATCTGATTTAACCTTTTTCGCTATATTCAACTCGTATAATGTACATAATTTCAAAACTCGCTAAGTGAGATCCCAAAAGTTTTAGAACTCTACAAAAAGGGGCAGGTTTAATTTGAGTCCTTTTTTTTATACAAAGTTTTATCTTTCTCAGTAGTTACATTACTTTATAAAATTAGATCTCTTTTTGTCGTGTCACTAGCCCTTTTGAGCTAGTGTGGTGAAAGGATTCTAGGTGCACCTCAGAGGTTCCTTTCATGTAGGTACTATTTTGAGTAGGTACTTAAGCCTTGCAAGAATCACTTTGAAACGTTTGAAACTAGATGTGCATCTAGTTTCAAACGTTTCAAAGTGATTCTTGAAATTCAACTAAATAAAAACTATTTTGATTTTGATTTTTTGATCTAGCGCGATGACGACAGCGATAAGTGAAATGCTGTCAAGCATAACAGCGATATTGACAGCGTTTCTCTGATCGCCATCGCGCTATAGATATGCGCAGGCCTTTATACTCAAAAAATTCAAGTCAAAGTCAAAAATCGTTAAAGGCCTGCGCACACCTAGTTCGCTGGCAGTAGCGATCAGTGAAACGCTGTCAAATATCGCTGTCAAATCTTAAATCTGACAGCGATATTTGACAGCGTTTCACTGATTGCTAACTAGGTGTGCGCAGGCCTTTAGTCATTTGTATGTTACTACTTGTATCACAAGGACCAATTTGAAATTTCACACACATTTACAGTCGAAACCGATTATAACGACATCGTTTACAACGACCGATCGGTTATAACAGCCAGATTGTAAGGTCCCGCCCGAATCTCTAGTAAACTATTCAGCAAACATACCGCCTATAACAACACCGGATACTGCGACATATTGCTTACAACGACGAAACTTATCTATATTCATCGACTATAACGACCTTCTGCTTCTTGTCAAAGCAAAACAAAGCAATACGGATGATTTTAAATCTTATTGATAAGCATTGAAGGAATATTTTGGCGTATTATTACCTACGCACTTTCTCCCACCTCATCCGAACCTCTTCCCGGCCATTTGACCTTGCATATTTTACACCAATTATTTAGTGCGCTAAATGACTGCGTGAGTGACAGCTTGATTCATAGTGTTGGTTTTGATTAGACCGTGCATGCATCAGTTATTATGTCGCAAAATAAGAGAAAAGTGTTTTCTAATGAAGAAAAATCTCATGTCATATGGAGATTAGAATGGCGAGTCTAATAACGATATGAACGATTTGGAAGAATAGAGATAAAATAAAAGTTATTTTCGAAAACAACTCCTTAAAATATGTATGTAAATAAGTGTATTGCTTATAACGACTATCGGATATAACGTCGGCAACTATACGGTCCCTTCAATGTCGCTATATCAGGTTTTGACTGTATTTATAAAAAAAAATTTTCGGTAACGGAAAATAATAAATTTCTTAGTTGTTTAACCACCAATTAATGTTTTCGCGTTTTGAAAACTAAAATTGGCGCTTGTTGAATAAAAATAAATAAGAAACATGAGATACCGACTTCATGGCCAAACGCCCAAACAGATTTTGATGAAAAATCTACCACCAATTTGAAAGTTTTACTCCGGAAAAATAAACAAATTGGCTTATAAATGACGAAATAAAGCGATATCAAATATTAAACAAAAATCTACCGAATTGAGAACCTCTGTTTTTATTTGAAGTCGGTTAAAAATCAGGATAAGCGTGAGTTGGACTGGCGTGCCAAGGGCTCTTAAGCAAACAACTTTGATTGCAGGTACGTGTCGTAATTACTAGATTTTGTACATTAATAAAATAAATATCAGACCAAACTACAAGAAATACAACTTCTAATGTTGATTGGTTTTGTTATTAATTTCCTTGCTAATATTTAGCTTATTTTATTTGTGCTACGTATTATTTTTTGTTTGATGCTGCCTAGAGTACAATTTTGACTGGCCTGTAGACCTACCACAAGCTCTGTCTGGTTCTGAGTCTGTGTGAGTGCTCACCAGTGTATTATCTTGTGTGTGTGACGTTTCCACGTAGGATTTCCTTAGTCAACACTCGCACAGACTCAAAACCAGAGCCAGAGACAGAGCCAGATAGAGATTGTGGTAGGCTTACCAGTACGGGTAAATACAGACAGTCCATTCTCGTTCAATCCGCATTAAAAGCATTGTGCTCCAACGTAGTTTAGTTACTAAATTGAACAGAATAACTGCTTGTTAGGGATGGGACATTATTCGAGACTATATCTAGGTCTAGATTTGACAGGTGTCACGGCTCAGTTAGTAGTAACTCTGCAATATAAAAAAAAACCACAAGTGTATTTATTCAGTTGGATTGCAAGAATCACTTTGAAACGTCTCTATAGCTAGACGAGTCTAGGTGCCAGTTCCATGCGACCAAGCCTAGAAGAACAGGCAACAAACTACGGCTCGGTTCCTACCGTTTTTTGACGTGACAACGTCTTATAATTCGATGGAGCTGGCTGCACGCACAAAAAAACATGACTCATGCGGCGTTACCTCGCTCTAAGGCGTTCCATTTAAGGCTTGAAGTGCAAGCGAGAGCGCGGAACGAGCGCCAAAAAGGCACGCACGGCCTTCGCGTTCGGCAGCGTTCGACATCTGTCTCTCTCCTACTTGAGTGAGCGATGCGTCCGCGTGGACAGCTGTATGACGTTGTCACGTTCAACTATCGTCAGTAAACCGACTTTACAGACAACAGATTTTTTTTGTGAATTTGTTACTTAGAATATAATATAACATCTAGACAGAGAACAAACATCTGTGTTCATACCACACAAAATATTTGTTTTCGGTGGGAGAATATTTGTTGCAAACGCCTTTCAGCAAAAAAAAAAGATTTATAGGTATTATTGCACCCCAACACTACCCTTACATAACAAAGCACCACCCCACATTGGCATCTGTTGTATAGATCTGTGGACCTACCACAAGCTCTGTCTGGCTCTATCTCTGGCGCTTGTTTTGAGTCTGTGTGAGTACTCACCAGTATATTATTTTGTGTGTGTGACGTTTCGACGTAGGATTTATTTAGTCTACACTCACACAGACTCAAAACCAGAGCCAGAGACAGAGCCAGACGGAGATTGTGGTATGATTGATTCGATGTTAACTTTGCAACTGTACAACTATTTTTAACCGACTTTATCTAAAAGGAGTACTCAAATAGGAAAACTTTCAACATTTTGGAAAATAGTTTCCTATTGTCCACTTTGAAATTCTGTTTAAGTTTAATCGAATTTTGCAACGTTGCAAAATGTTTGTTAAATAAAACATTTCACTGCACTTACTTCTAGGTATTTTAAAACGAAAACAGCACGTAGAAGGCTTCAAATAAGTGACGGAACAAAAAGAAAACTTCTTTAATAGAATTAACTCGCTTGCTGTTTAGCGATAAGACCGCCCACTGTGTGAGGCAAATAGTTTTAGGTTAATTTATTTGTACCTGTACTTTTATAGTTTGTTGTGTGCAATGCAGTATTTTTCATCTATCTACAAACAGTAAAAAAAAACGTTTTTTGCGAGGGATAAAAGACCCAAATAAAATTATACTTAGTAAACTATTTGGTCATCAAAACCTAATCGCACCAGACAAAACCATTTCATCTGGCAATTTTACATTATTTTTATATTATTTTGATCTTCGATTGCAAGAAAAAAAGAATGAAAACAAACTCAACTTTGACAAGGAACCAAAAATGTAAGCGCACTATGCCAGTACTTTCAAACGGTGACGGCAAACATCGCGAAGAGGCTGGCATTTCATAGATCCAACATTTTTTTTTTACATAATATAGGCTTGCGTTAGACCGTAATCGCAATCGAACCCACGGCCTATTGCGCAGAAGGCAGAGTTACTTCCAACTGAGCAGTAACATCCACCCTTCACTCACACACGCACACATAGGAGTTATTGTCACCCACACAAGTTCTTTTTTTGTTTATTATAGCTTTAAACACTTTATACAATATTTATTGCAAAACTGTATATATTTTGAAAGGTCTGATTGCCGTTTTACTTTTACTGTATATGTTTTGATTGTTCTTTTTTTTTGTAACTCGCTTATTGCTCTAAATTCCTCGGTGAACAACCAACCGAGAGGGTTAAATTTAAAATCAGTGCTGGATGTACTTCCAGCGATAGCTGAATTTATACCCTTTGCGCTCGTATTTTTAGTTTATTTATGTTAAGTATGATGATGTAATTCCTATAACGAGGCAATAAACGTTTTTTTATTTGATTTTTATTATTTATTTAAACATAATTTATATGCATCATATATTTGATATGACATACATATTTAACTTTGAAGAAGGTTATCGCAAACCTGTCGTGATTTTGATCATAAGGTCACATGAGCACAGCATTTAAAGACTTGGCACCTCACTGAAAATCATGTCCGTCGTATATTTAGGTCATATTCTCGCGTTGTCTGCACCAATCGATTGATAGCAGGTTCGATTCTCGCACAGACAGCGATTCAGCAACCTGATTGTGAAATAGGTCATGGGACAATGTACTTTGGGGGTATACTGTAGAATGTCCAGAATGCCGTAATGCGTCATAGTTTCACTAGTTTCGGGTGACCGCTAATGACATATTTACAGTACTCATACCGGATATTTGTCCTTTTGTTGTTAGCTGCGTATAGTTCCTATTTTAAGCTGATTTCGAATAAGAAAGGAGGTCCTCAATTCGGTTGCTATTGTTTTTAGGGTTCCGTAGCCAAATGGCAAAAACGGAACCCTTATAGATTCGTCATGTCTGTCTGTCTGTCTGTCCGTCCGTATGTCACAGCCATTTTTCTCCGAAACCGTAAGAGCTAGACTGATGAATCTTGGCGAGTAGATGTATTCTGTGAACCGCATTAAGACGGAACCCGCGAGTCCGAGCGAGGCGAGTCCGACTCGCACTTGGCTGCTTTTTTAATGTTTGTTATCGCATACTTTTTCATTTCTGAACGGATATGCAAAGAATATATAATAGTCTTCTTCTACTCATCGTGTCACTGATTGTTACAAACCAGTGTGTTGTAAGGATTTCAAGTGCACCTCAGAGAGGCTCCTGAATGGTAATACTTTCAGCAGCATTTTGGAAAATTGTTTTCTATTGTCCACTTTGCCAAACTGCTAAACCAATTTTGATAATAACCTCTAATTGGCTCTCTAAATCTAATTTGTTGTGTATTCTTTTGTTATAAAGCTGTTGGTTCTCCAATAAATATAAATAAAATTTAAAAAACTCGGAACCTCCTTGGCGTGTTACTTTTATTTTAAACGCTCAAGTCAACTGAAAATGAACCTTGAAACCGAGTTTAAATACAATATTAACTCAAATTATGTTTGAGTCAAATTGAACCGCAGAAAGGCTTTGAAGGTACTCTCAAGAGCTTGGAGCAAACTATTTGGAAAGGTGCTGGCTTGTTGGTGGTTTGCAGGCATTTCAAATTTCAAGACGAATACACTTCAACGACTCACATAGTTACTTGAAGTACACGGTACCAAAACAGCTGGCTCACTTCTACAAAGTTAGAATGTCTATCCTAGTCCGACTAATCTAACTATTATAATCACTTTATTTACCAAAAAGCTACTTTTTGTAT
The DNA here is from genome assembly GCA_939531255.2 of Thera britannica. NCBI lineage: Eukaryota > Metazoa > Arthropoda > Insecta > Lepidoptera > Geometridae > Thera > Thera britannica. The sequence continues at coordinate 19,639,176 of OW618042.2, forward strand.
TGAAACGTTCCTAGCGTTTCGGCGCTTTGGTAAGAGCTTTAAGCCTAAATTGCATAATGTCTAAATAATAAAACAAAATGGATACAAAAATATCCAATCACTAATATTATAAATGTGAAAGAAGCAAACATCCATTCATCCAACCAGGATGAATGGATGTTTGTTACTCAATAACGCCAGAACGGCTGAGCGGATCTGAATGAAATTTGGCACATAGATAGATTTATAGTCTGGAATAGTAGGTAGGTACCTCACGCTACTTTACTCACGACACGCCCGCTAGGGGCACTTATTGTGACACAAAACCTTTCCTCTCCATAATGAGTTTTCAATCTCCTTGGTTCATACCAAGGAGGTTGATAGATTTATAGTCTGGAATAGAAGGTAGGTACCACACGCTACTTTACTCACGACACGCCCGCTAGGGGCACTTATTGTGACACAAAACCTTTCTTCTCCATTTTAAGGATTTTAAGTTAGTTTCCAATCTCCTTGGTCCATACCAAGGAGGAACTCTATCGTCACGAGAGTTCTCAACACGCCCGCTAGGACTAGGGCTGGCGGTTAGGGCGCCAAGGGTGCTTATCGTGACACAAAACATCTCTTTTCTATTCTATTGGGTTTTTAACCTTCTTGGTATGGAGTCGCGACCACAGAACATTATCATTCTGGTCCCGACAGTATAGATAGTGCAATCCACGAAGGCGCGCCCCACTATTCCTCCTTACCGTTTATAGTATATATGTGCAAGCTTCCGTCAATGTTTGAGTGTTATCGGTACACACTAATTACCTATGAGTGCACACGCACACTACAATGAATAGACTACGGTTCGCGACTGCCGCTCGGAGCAAACTCCCCGCACCCCGCGAGGGGCGCGTCTTCGTGAATTGCACTATCTATACACGTCTGTTAGAAGCGTCTATCGTGATCGTGACCCAAAATATAGCCTTCTCAGAAATGACCTAGCTGTCTAACTATTACGTTGAGGCAAGTCTAGAACTTGCCGCAATCAGTGGGCCTTGTGACATTTCTCGAGCAGTTATGTAGAGGCGTAGAGTTTCAGTACATAGATAGGTAGTAATACAAAGGTACGCTTTAATAATAAATATATTGTGGACATTCTACACAACACTTACACAATTCTACACAGCCCCAAATTAAACAGAGCTATGTGCTATGGGAACCAGTTAGCTGATATAGTGGCTGGCCTCTCAGCTCAGTTGGTAGTAGCTCTACCTTCTGAGCCGTAGGTCGTGGGTTCGATCCCCACCTAGAACAAATATTGGTGTGGTGAACACAGATGTTTGTTCTCTGTCTGGGTGTTATATTGTATTCTAAGTATGTATTTACAAAAAAAATTATATAAGTAGTATATCAGCTATCTGGTTCCCATAGTACAAGCTCTGCTTAGTTTGGGGCTAGATAGTGTTGAGTGGATTGTCTAAAATATTTATTTATTTTTATAGTACCTAGGTACTAATAAAAATTTTTTTTGGAACTACATAATTTGAAAACAATACAACACCCAGGCAGAGAACAAACATCTGTGTTCACCACACAAATATTTGTTCTCGGTGGGGATCGAACCCACGGCCTACGGTGCAGAAGGCAGAGCTACTACCAACTAAGCTGAGAAGTCAGGCTTTGTGGAGCGATAGACGATGATAGCAATTTGTTGACAGAAAAATTTGATTTTTTTTACTTTTCATAGTTGGAAATGTATACGGAAAGCTTATGCTGCCTTCCTACGGTGCGTGGTTCTGCAGATCACGCACAGCGCACGACGACGCACGGCAACGCACACAGAAAGGGCTCCTGTGCTACCGCGCACCTCGGCGCACGAGACCGTTCCCATGGTGTGTCGTGCGAGCTGATCCACCTCCGTGCGCGATATCACACACCAGTGGGAAGGGGCTATTAGACTGGTGATGATTATAGCATTCTCTCGCACGATTTCCATCGTACAAAAACAGGGGTAGGCAAGGCCGTCTTAGACTAGGCGTCCCACTCTTGGCAGCGGACGGCTCACAGGGGGGTTTTTAGTGGTTTCATGCCCCACATACCCTCTTTCGTCTCTCCCCCGCGGCAGAAGAGAAATGCGAAGGCATTTTCCCCTCTTTAAAAAAAAAAAGTCTGTTTGACTAGGTGTAATTTTGGGCCCTTTTGGAAAGTAATAAAAGCTAATTAATAATAACATTTTTTTACTAAGTACAACCATTTATTATGTGTAATCAGGTATAGGTAATCAAATACAGTAGGATATAATGGCGTAGCATTGTGAAAAAAATGTAATGTGCCCGACAAAAATGTTTTGAGAATGAATGTGTTAGAGAAATTGTCGGTCCTTCGGGGCCCCCTGAGAATGGGGGCCCTGGGCACGGGCCCCGTGTGCCCTTATGGTAAAGACGGTACTGCTAGGTAGTCAATTGGGCAGCCCCAGACGTGTACAGCTACAAAAAGTAAATTACAAATTCAATGACTTCTCTAACTTTGGTGGCAATGATGTAATTACTTTCCACAAGGCTGATCTTCAATCAAGTTAAAACTTTTACCTAAAGTAAGCTGGCTTAAGGATTTGGGCCATTTCATTAATTTTTATTGTTGTTAATTTAGCTTTATTTAAATTATCATCCACAACCCGGCTTCAACCACTGCTGGGTATAGGCCTCTCTGTATGTACCACTGTTGACGGTCTTGTGCTCATCTCATCCAGGTCTTGCCGCAGGACGCTTATAAACCCAGTTATTGGACGCTATTATTCTTCTTCTTTTAGATGGCATCTGTCCATTTCGGATCAATTTTGCCAGTGTCGAGTGAGGATTATATTACACTAGCTGCCTGTCCCGGCTTCGCACGGGTGGACATTTATTTTTTAAACACATAAATATAGCCTATGTTACTCAAGGTGAACCTACGTCCAGCAGTGGACTGATATCAATTGATGATGATGATGAAAGAACATTCTATAACGTTTAGGAGCACTATTTTCTAGAACATTTTGTCCAAATCTAGAATTCAGAACCGTTTGCATGGGTATATTTGAGTATTCTAGATAATTCTGGATTATATACTAACGTTTGGGTGGGAGCATTCCGGATGCTAAACGACTTTAAATTTGATTATTCCAGATCATTCGAGAACCATAAATAACATTCTAGAGCGTCTATGTGCATTCTACTGTTCTCGTCAAAGCAAAGAATTTTCAGAAAAATCCATAAGTGATAGAATAGGATAGACATAGAGAAGTCCCTACGTGTTAGAAAAGGATAGACATAGATTTCGAAACTTTTGCCCCTTATAAATTAATAACACCTAAATATTGAATATAAGCTATCCTATATTTTAAGTCCGACCATATTTTAGGCAGTTGCAAAATTTTATCGAAATCCGTTCAGTAGTTTCGGAGTTTATCGCGTTCCAAATTGTGACACGAAAGATTTATATATATAGATAAATCAAATAGTTTTTATTCGTCATTTGGGGCTTTGAAAACAAATGGTTGTCGTTTTTTTTTTCAAAACTATCTGAAACATTTTCGATTAAATCAGGATACGTTTTGTAATTTTGGAATTACACAACAGATCTCAAAATATCAACAGAAAAACAATTAAAACGAAAAAGCTTGTGACTTCCCTTCCATTATCGGTTTTCAACCTCTTTGCGACGGTCACTTTTGTATTTTCAGCCAAAGAAAATAAAAATGCTCAATGTTGCGGGCATCTCAATGTCGCCAATAAGATACACATACAGCCACCGAGCTACACGGATGATTTGAGGGGACGAAACAATCATGCAGATGCGATGAAAGTGTTTCACTTTACTTCGGTAGCAATCGATTACATTTGAGGGCAATGTTACCCTCAGGGAAATAGAATATACGCGGTTCAATCTAAACTTTGAGTGGTTTAAACCACAAAATGTAAGAACTTTTGGAACTATGGTTATGAAACACGTATATTATTTGACACGCTGTAGTCTATGACAGATTTTTCAGGGCGCGGCGGGTTCGATCCCAACGAGAAAAAATATTTGACTGCCTTCACAGCTCAGTTGGTAGTAGCTCTGCCTTCTGCGCTGGAGGGCGTGGGTTCGATCCCCACCGAGAACAAATATTTGTGTGGTGTACAGATGTTTGTTCTCTGTCTGGGTGTTATATTGTATTCTATGTATGTATTTACAAAAAAAAAGTATTCATGTATTATATCCGCTGTCTGGTTCCCATAGTACAAGCTCTGCTTAGTTTGGGGCTAGATAGTGTTGTGTGGATTGTCCGCATTATTTATTTATTATTATTATTATTTATTATTTCTGCCTGGGTGTTATATTATATTCTATGTAGGCACTCGTATTTACAAAATTAATCTCTCTCTATTGCCAGTCTATTGCCATCTTTTTCTTCTTCTTCGTAATGAATGGCATCTGTCCATTATAATATGTTGATATGAAAGTGACAGTGACAAAAGACTTAGCAAACCGCTAAAAAGTATCAGGCATTACGAATGAAATAGGTTGAATACGAATTAAGGGTTAGTATAAAAAACTGAAAAATAAACAATAAAATTGTCTACAGCACAGAGAATAAAAATATACAAAACATTGTACCTACCTACACACCCAAATCTTCGTAAGCCTCTTCAAAACTTTGAGAACTTTTCAAATGAAAAAAAAACACAATACAAAACTTTGTATTCCTGAAAAAGTTATATTCTTTGAGTCGATTGTTGTGAGTTGAATTTAACTTTTAGATTGAATAAAGTTTCAATAATATTTCCTTTCATAAGAACTAGGCGCCTGTCAAAATGTTGCCGCACTTGGCTCCGCAAGAAAATTGCTTTGAGAAAAATTTCAGAAATATAATAAAAATCAGTTGTTTGTAAAGTCGGTTTACTGACGATAGTTGAACGTGACAACGTCATACAGCTGTCCACGCGGACGCATCGCTCACTCAAGTAGGAGAGAGACAGATGTCGAACGTTGCCGAACGCGTAGGCCAATTTGTGCCTCTTTGTTGCTCGTTCCGCGCTCTAGCTTGCACTTCAAGTCTTAAATGGAACGCCTCAGAGCGAGGTAAAACGCCACATGAGACATGTTTTTTCGTGCGTGCAGCCGGCTCCATCGAATAAAGACGTTGTCACGTCAAAAACGAGGGAATTTCGTTGTGGTATTTGATGTTTATTTATTGAACCATTGCGCTACAGTGACATAACATTGGTTAGTCAGTTTTTTACATAAAATCTAGTAGTACCTAGCAGTTTTGGCGAATTTAGTCAATCTTTGCCGAAGAGGTGTCGGTTACGTGACAGTGTTGCAGGCTCATTGCTTATTTTTGGCTTTAATAAGTATGCCTCTAGTAGCGATATTTGCCAAAAAAAATATTCAGGGCGTTTTTCTGTTTCTAGGCCTGTTTAGTTGGGCAACTCTGCAACTAAATAGGGTTAGATCCTGATAAAAGGTTAATGTAGAAGAAGGATAAAGATCCCAAATAAAAAAGGTGCAAACACGCGCTAATCCTTCGATCTAATGTAGAAACTACGGTTTTCAAAAACGACGACCGCTTTATGATGTATCCCTTTAAGCAGTTTAAATTTTTCCGGGGTTCAATCCCCACCAGAAAATATTTGACTGGTTTCCATCGTACAAGCTCTGCTTAATTTGGTGCTTTGTGGATTGTCCAAAATATTTATTCTTATATTTACATAGGTAATTTTTTTTTTTTTTACATGATATAGACCAGCCTTTGGCTACAATCTCACCTGGTGGTAAGTGACGATGTAGCCGACGATGGAGCAGGATGGTCTAGAAGACACCTATTCACTCTTGCCTTGAAGAGGCCCAGATTGTAGTGGTCAGGAAAAACAGCCGCCGGCAATGAGTTCCATTCCCTGGAGGTTCGCTTAATGAATATTTATTCTTTTATAATTATATGAAATGGCCATCAGTCATATAGCATACTTATAATAATAAGTAAGTAGGTTATTATTTATTGCAATTATTATGTTGCATGGTGGGTCTAAGGCCCGTATTCTGAAACAGTGCTTAGGTCTGAGTCGAGCCTCAAGCACAGATTTTTGACACTTTTCAATGGAGAACTGTCATAAAATCTATGCTTGAGGCTCGACTCAGACTCAAGCGCTGTTTCGGAATACGGGCCGAGTTGACAGATTGGTGAATACTTATTAGGCCCCTAAGTTTAGGGCATAGCAATATTTGGAGTGGGAGCGTACTGAAGTTTGAAAAAAATATCAATTTTATATAAATTATTATATTGGTTGGCTCATAGTGGTGTCTTTATCCGTCACCAATTCTTATAAAATGACGGTTACCACTTTTAGGGAACCAAGAATGTAATTAGCAACGTAAGCCTCAGTCAAACCGAGGTTTCATGAGATTTCACGATTCATTGGAGCCTCAATGATGATAGCGGTCAAAGGTCCAAAAGGGGTAATAAATCTACGAGAAAATTAGTGTCAAACGAAATCTTTTAGCTACAGAAGTTGCCAGCTACAAATTAAATCCATGCCAGATTATCTGATTGAAAGAAAATAAAGTCTCAAAAAAACAAATTTTATTTAGTGGTCCGAAGTTCAAGATTCTTTTAAGATTAATATCCGGAACAACCTAACTAACGACCCCTACGAGGGTAGTTGACAAAAAATCCCATCCGCCCCAGAATGGCCGTTTGGAGTCGTTTTAAAATTGGCTAAAACATCTTACAAAGTAAAAAGTAAAAAGGCCTTTGCATCTATATAGTGTAGATGATCTATAAAGCGTCAGGGATAACTAAAATGCCTCTACTTGCGGGACGCTATAGTGCCTGGGACAGGATTTTAGAATAGGCTTTCCCAGCACCTATACCATCCTGACAGCTTAGTCGGTCTAATCCACAGGAAAGACATGGTCAATACGTGCGGAGCTGACTTAGCCGCCGGTTTCCTCACGATGTTTTCCTTCACCGTTTGAGAACACTAGCATTGTGTACATTAATTATAATTTTAATTTATTTCTTTAAAGTTCCTACGTAAGTATTCTACCAAGGCCCATCTAATTTGTCTTCCATGGTTATTCATGATGGATTTACATAGGGATTAGCATCAGCGTATGCATTGCTAATTAGAACTCTTCAAACCAATTATAATAATAAAGTTTCAGAAAATGTTTATTAACTTCGAGTTATATAACTTACAGAATAAAAGATAGAGAATAATATTAATGCAAAAGTCAGTTGCTGGACAATTTGTTTGTTCTTATTGTAATCTCAGTGTAGGCTCTGGATACTTATCCAGAGCCTACACTGAGATTAAAAACCTTGTGTCGCAGGTCCTGCGTTAATAAATAATTTGGTCAAAGCTTTTCTATCAATAAAGTCATCAGTCTAGTAGATGTCCACTGCTGGACTATGGGAGAAAATCTCGTGGAGATGACGTCAGTCTTGGTCAAAAACCACTGTTAACCGGCTTAGGCAAGGAGCCTAAGCCTGTTAACATTGGTTTTGGAGTCTGAGACGCATCTCCACCGTGAAATTTTCTCGGTGAAACCGAGCATAGGGTCTTACAAAGCACTTATCTTGACTGATTGCAACAACCTTATTGTAGGTTCAACAAAAAAACAAACAAAAATGAATAGAAAACTTTTTCCGAGAAAAGCTCGGTGTAGCTTCCTGTTGCTTCTAAAAATGATGAAGACGAAGCCAAAGGAACATCTGTCTCTCTCCTACTTGAGTGAGCGATGCGTCCGCGTGGACAGCTGTATGACGTTGTCACGTTCAACTATCGTCAGTAAACAGACTTTACAGACAACCGATTTTTTCAAATCAATTATAAAATTTGTGGTTACTGAGATTTTATAAGACATCTCGTAGAACATAAAAGTTCGAAAAACATGTGTCAAGTTCACGAAAAGAGACTCTGAGGCGCACTTTTAACTCTTTCTCCACTCTACTAGTTCGGAAGCGAGAGAAGAGAGAGAGAGAGAGAAGTTATATGATACATGAAGAAGAAGAATGATATGTACCGTGCGGGTCAGAACCATGACGCTATTTCTAGGTATTCCATTTTCTTTTTATTAGTACAATACTCAAAAATCTGACGTAGTTTTTAATTGAAGGTAACGTCATAGGTCAAGCTGTAGCATCAATTTGGCAGGCTGTTTACTGCTGAGCCTTAATTGAGACATTGGAGTGGAGGAAAAACACAGAGGAAAAGCTTGCCTTCCTCTCATGGCATAGTAGAGCGGAGGTATGGGAAGTGTTGGTTCAATCAGTGTTCGGACAAAGTCTTACCTTCAACGCAACCTGGTAGTAGCACCCTGGGTGTTGCTGGTGTCTATGGGCGATGGTGACCGCTTACCATCAGGTGGGTCTTAAGCCCTTTGTCTATTATATGCATAAAAAAAAGACTTTTCGTGTCATTGTTTCTCTTTGTGGCGCACGTTAAATCCTTTCACCACACTGACACTGGTTCAAAAGAAGACGTATGCGTCTTCTTTTGATTCACAAAAATTCACAAATAAAAACCTTGGAAGCAGCTACTTTATAAAAGCAAGCTTCGAAGCCTGGCGTAGCATCTAAAACCTTTTACTGAGATCCTTTCAAAGGCTTAGCATGAAGCTATAATTTCCGATATCCAGAGCTAATGTCATTTACGGTGCAGCTAGAGGTACAGTCCACGTCAAAGGCAGGTCAAAAAGGGTCAGTGTATTAACCACACAGTCAGTGTAACATACATACATAAAATCACGCCTTATTCCCATGGGGGTAGGCAGAGATCACGGATTTCCACTTGCTACGATCCTGACACACCTCTTTCGCTTCATTCACTCTCATAACATTCTTCATACATGCTCGTTGGCTTAGGGTACTCCTAACCTGGCCTTTCTCTAAAACATCTGCGATCTAATCGAGATACATGCGCCAAGGTCTTCCCCTTCCAGCAGTTCCATTCACACTCGCCTGATGCAAAAATTCAATTCAATAATTTGGACTAGCAGCCTGTCCCGGCTTCGAACGGGTTGACAATATTTTTTTTATTAAATAAATATAACCTATGGTATTCAAGGAGAATGTAGCTACCCATGGTGAAAGAATTTTTGAAATCGGTACAGTAGTTTTTGAGTTTATTAGTTACAAACAAACAAAAATACATGTGGTCGCGCACCGTTCGGTTTCAGAGGAACTTCCTCCCGCGAACACTCAGGCTGTGGAATAATCTCCATGCTAGGTTTTCCGTAAAAAACCTAGGTTGTTTTTTGATGGACTCCATGGGTCCACCTGCATAACATTATGTCCAGCAGTCGACAGGGGTTGATGATGATACTTCCGTGAGTCCAATATTCAGTTTCATTCATAGAAGACTTTAATTAGTTTAACGCCTCAAAGAGGTTTTCAATGCTTTTAAAATAAAATCAGGGATAGTCGAGTCAGCTTTGATCACTGGGAGAATCATGGGTAGGCTTGCAAATTATAATCCATGCCCTGTCGAGTGTCGCTGGGGAGCTATCGAAAGTAGAGCGCTCTCTTTCTGACGTATACTACGCTTTATAAAGCTGAAATTAGCCGATGATATTTGCCATTAAAATATATAATCACTTGCCAAAAGATTTGAAAGAAGTAAATGGAAAGAAAAAATAAAATATACGATGGTTGTACTAAAAAAAATTATGTATGCATGTATTTTATTTATTTTTGTTTATTAAATACCTCACCTTACAAATAAAATAACTACCTATTACAAATCAAAACAAAGAAAAATGTTTTTTTTATTCCATTGCATGAATCAGAGGAGATTAAAACAAATTCTGGGAATATGATTTTTTTATTATTGATAAATAATAACAGGTTAAATTCTAGGTATGCTAATCTTTCTACGTGCCTATACGGTGTAAACAATGCTCGTAGCTTGTTATTCGAAACGCATGTCTATGAGATAAGTAGGTAATGTACCATAGCACCTTCATGTAATTTTTATTAAATACAATTCAATGTAGGTATAATAATATATTTTAATTTGTAAATACCACGCAGAAAAAAACCCACACCCACCAGATGCCACCCACCAGTGTGTCGACCGGCAACCAATCGTACACCTGACGTGGACACGTCACCGTCTCGCAATCGCTATTCATGCTTCTTGAAGAATCCGCTAGGGGTGCTTTTGGTTTCTCCATATACAAAATGGTGGCAAAGTGGGCGATATGATCGGCGATAGGCGTCAGGCACCACATACCGATTTCATACGATTGGTTCCCGCTCGACACACAGATGGACCGACGACATTGTTAAGATCGCGGGAAGTTGGTGGATAGAAAGAGCTCGTTCTTCCTGGAAATGTGTAGGGGAGTCCAGCAGTGGACTTCTTCAGGCTGATGATGATGATGACGCAGAAAAAAAACTTAAATAAATAAATAGTAGACAAAATCCACGCAACACTACTAGCCCCAAATTAAGCCGAGCTTGTACTGGCAGACAGAGCTTGTGGTAGCCAACTGAGCTGTGAAACATCTTTCTATTGTATTATATTTTGTAATACAAACCTTTATTTATCATTTCTGAAGGCTCAACGCAAAAAATAAAGAAGAATTAGCTGAAAAAATTACTTGGTGAAATTGATACTGAAAAATGAGTTTTGACGCCTTCAACTTTGTAAGAAAAGTTTCGGAGTTATGTTGATGTATTTAAGTTGAGGGCTTTCGCATAGTTGATAAAGTAATAAAAAAAGCGGCCAAGTGCGAGTTGGACTCGCCCATGAAGGGTTTCGCAGCAGCAAGTAATATAATATAGAAGTTCTAGTAGTTCGTCGAAAGGTACATAGCGGTTTACGATTAATGACGTATTAAAAAAAAACTACTAACTAGATTTCGTTCAAACCAAATATCGTTGGAAGTTCACATAGAAATGTACATCATATAATTATATTTTTTAGTTTTAACATTCTCTTATTTTAGAAGTTAGAGGGGGGGGGGACCAACATTTTACCACTTTGGAAGTGTCTATCGCAAAAACTCAGTTTAAAAAAAAGCAGCCAAGTGCGAGTGGGACTCGCCCATGAAGGGTTCCGTAGCATCAAGTAACATAATATAAAGGTTCTTGTAGTTCGTCGAAAGGTATAAATTGCGGTTTACGATTTATAACGTTTAAAAAAAAAAACTACTGGCTAGATCTCGTTCAAATCAAATATCGTTGAAAGTTTGCATAGTAATGTACAACATATATTTTTTTTAGTTTTATAATTCTCTTATTTTAGAAGTTAGAGGGGGGAGGGACCAACATTTTACCACGATGGAAGTGTCTATCGCAAAAACTAAGTTTAAAAAAAACTGATATAAGATCATTTTTGAAGACCTATTCATAGATACTCTACACGTATAGGTTTGATGAAAAAAGTTTTTTGAATTTCAGTTCTAAGTATGGAGACCCCCAAAAGTTATTGATTTTTTTCAATGTATGTGAAAAAACTTTATGCGGTTCACAGAATACATCTACTTACCATGTTTCATCTGTGTAGCTCTTATAGTTTCGGAGAAAAGTGGCTGTGACATGCAGACGGACAGACAGACAGACATGACGAATCTTTAGGGGTTCCGTTTTTGCTATTTGGCTACGGAACCCTAATTAAACAAGCACAGCAAACAGCAAACAAATAAGTACTTATATGAATGAATGAAGTGTGGTTAATTTAATGTAGTCCAATAGCTATACAACCATAAACAATCAAATTTAAATCGAAATAAGCTGCATAAATTTCAGAAGTGTTGTCCAAAAACTAGATGCTACTGATTTTATCGAAATTTTAAATAAAACTCATATTGCGGACATTCAGGCGATCACCGAAAGCGATGGCGATCAGTTTCAGATATATATTATAGACAATCCATACATCACTATCTAGCCCCAAACTAAGCAGAGCTTGTACTAGCCAGATAGCTGATATCATACTTAAATATGTACATTTTTTTTTTTGAAAATACATACTTAGAATACAATATAACACCCAGACAGAGAACAAACATCTGTGTTCACCACACAAATATTTGTTCTCGGTGGGGATCGAGCCCACGACCCCCCAGTCGAGAACAGTCAATGTTAAATTTTAATTCATTTCTGGTCGAAAAGTGGAATATGGCAAAATGGCAACGAGATATTGACCACTGTTCTTTGTTAGTATCAAAATATTGATAGCAACAGAATTACAGAATTGCCCAGCTGTACCTTAGAGGAGGCCAAGAAACCACAGCATGCAAAATAGTATATTACATACCCAGGGAATTGGAATTTGGTTGAATAACCTCCTTGCAGTTAGAAAGACTTTAGAAAGTTGGAACATGGTTGAATAAAATAGAACTTGTTTTTTTTATAATTTGACAGCTGTCAGTAGAAAGCGATTCTCCCTAGAGCTGAAAGTATTACTTTCAATTAGGCTCCTCAGGCAACTTCAGACCTACTTTCTGAGTATGAGCAATGAAAAATAAGAAATGTCTCAGATCACATTTAATGTACCTAATGTTTACCGAGACGAAGCCGAGATAGACAAACATGGTGATCGGAAGCTTTATTTTTTACTTCCCGTGGTGTGTATATGATTTTTCATTGCTCATACTCGGAAAGTAGGTCTGAAGTTGCCTGAGGGGCCTAATTGAAAGTAATACTTTCAGCCCTAGGGAGATTCACTTTCTACTGACAGCTGTCAAATTTTAAAAAATTACAAGTTCTATTTTCACATTTTTACTCAAGCATGTTCCAACTTTCTAAACAGCAAAGAGGTTATTGAACCAAATTCCCACTTTTTATTCAGCAAGGAGGTGGAAACCCATTATAATGGTAAGAAGTTTAAAAATAAAATTCACTCATTTTTCTATCATGTTTTTATTTTTACTTTCGATATCGAAAGCAAACAGCCCCACACTATTTCTATAAATAAATCCTATAAATTGCTGTTACAGATGTGATATTTACGGCGCGAACGAGCAATTTCATATTTTATTATGCCTTTTAAAACGTCACCTAACTAATAGTTATTTTCACCTGTGCTGCATTTCCTGACTATTAAACGGTGACGGAAAACATCACGAGGAAATCTGCGGTTTAATTAGGTCACTATTGAATTCGTTTCTTTATTCTTCTTGCCGAGACACTTGTTGCTTTGAAACAATGTGGTGAAAGGATTTTCAGAGCTCAAGCAGACTTTTTTGGTGTAATGCCATGTCGGTTTCCTGGCGATGTTTTTCTTCACCATTTGAGAGTAAGTACCTATTGGCATCGTGCAAATAAATTGGACAGAGAAACTCATTGGTGCACCATTGGATTTGAGGATCGGAAGGCGGGGGTTACTAATTCACCACCAATTACTTATCAAACACCTAGCTTTGAGGCTATATTATTAAAATATTGATAATTATTTATTGAAATACGTGCTACGCCCGTAGCACTTTTGCTACGCTGTAACGTAGATACAGTTTAGACGTAGGTATCTAGTTTCTATTTAAATCATAAAATCATTATTTTAAAGGTACCTACATATTATTAGGTTCCTATGGAAAGTTGCTTCAATTTAAATCAAAATTATCAAAAACCAAACCCGCAACAAAAACTTACGTACAGTCAGCAGTCAGTATAGATAAATAAATAAATATTGTAGACAATCCACACAACACTATCTAGCCCCAAACTTAGCATAACTTGTACTATGGAAACCAAATAACTGATATTAAAATTCATAAATACGTAAATACATACTTAGAATACAATATTACACCCGACAGAGAACAAACGTCTGTGTTAACCACAAAAATATTTGTTCTCGGTGGGGATCGAACCCGCGACCTACGGCGCAGAAGGCAGAGCTACTACCAACTGAGCATAGAGGCCAGTTAAGAATAGAATAGTGTTTGCAATAATTAAAGCAAAGTTACTTCAGTATGCAACAGGAAATTTAATTAGTAAAAATAAAAAAAAAGCTTTTATTTTATTTTATCAATTTTATTGTTGATTTTTTTCTAACTTAATTGTATTTTCCTATTCCATCTAGAGTCCTGTGCCAAGCACTATAGCGTCCCGTAAGTAGGGGCATGAGTAATCACCAATTGCCCCTGACGCTGTATAAATCATCTACAATAGATGCAAATGTATGTTGTTTTTTTTAACTTAACTTGACAGCACTAAAAATATTTCCCTGCTTTCATGTGATACCGAAAAACACATGGCTATAATTTGAGCTGCCAAATTAAGTTAGTAAGGGATAACAGCTGTCAGATTACGATGACACTATTCTAACCTAAATATGGTCATGCTTATTGTAACTTATCTAACCATGTTTCAGCTGAAATTACTTTATAAATAAATAAATAAGATTAATAAATATTAGGGACAATCCACACAACATTATCTAGCCCCAAACTAAGCCGAGCCTGTACTATGGGAACCAGATGGACCAACGACATTGCAGAGGGAAGTCGGTGGATGGGCTCAGAATCTTTCCACCTGGAAATGTGTAGGGCTATCTCGAGCAGTAGACTTCTTCAGGCTGATTATGATGAGGTTTTTTCTTTCAACCGATATAATTTTTATACTTTTCAGAATTTTTGCTTTCAAATATATTTCTTGATCCTAATAGTTTGTTTAAACTACAACACATAACACAATGGTTAACTGGAAGAAAATGCTAATTAGCATTAAGTTCGCCTATGCACTAAATTTGGGTTTTTTGGGTTTTTTTTGGGTTGTAAGGGGTGGCATAACATCTAGCTGCCCAAGTCAACCTTACCTGCACGTGGTACACCCTGCTGATCAACAAACAAGGCTCTGACGACAACTCGCCAAGACGCACTGGCCAGCGTGGCGTTTTATGGCCAAACCCCCCTTCATGATAAACGCCAAAAAGCCTCGGCCCTCAGTCCCCAGCAGCTCCACTATTCCTGGCTCTGGCAGTGGTCACGGTTCCGGTGGGGCAGAGGGTGCTAAGAATCGCTGGAAGTCTCCCAGCTGCCAAAACAACATAACGACCCTGACCCTGGCGTGTTACAACGCCAGGACGCTAAGAACGGACGAACGATTTTCCGAATTCTTGTTAGAGACAGAGTCCATTAAGTGGGATCTTATAGGCCTCTCAGAGGTCCGTCGTAAAGGCGAAGATCTATCACGATTAACATCCGGCCATCTTTTCTTCTACAGAGGCCATGAAGATACTTCCTATGGGGGCGTAGGCTTTCTTATTAACAAGGCAATAGCCTCAATGGTTCAAAACGTTAAAAGTATCTCAACTCGAGTCTGCTTTATAAATTTAAAAATGAATGACCGATATTCTTTAAAGATTGTCCAAGTCTATGCTCCCACATCAAAAAGCCCAGAAGAAGAAATAGAGGCACTGTATGAAGACATTGAGAAAGCCCTTGCTGATACACCTTGTCACTTCTCCACAGTAATGGGAGATTTTAACGCAAGGGTAGGCCAACCACTCATAAATGAGAATTCGGTCGGCAAATTTAGTTGCGGTCTTCGCAATAAGCGAGGGCAAACTTTGGTTGACTTTCTTGAAAGAAAGACCTTATACGCTATGAATTCATTTTTCCAAAAGCGAACCTCGAGAAAGTGGACCTGGGCGAGCCCTGACGGAACAACCAAGAACGAGGTGGACTACATAATTAGCTCTCACAAACATGTAGTCACAGATGTCTCAGTCCTCGCTCGCTTTAAGACCGGAAGCGATCATCGTTTAGTAAGAGCGACGTACAGGTTCAATTTAAAAAAGGAAAGAACTAAAATGATACTTAAATCACATTGTCGGTATGATAAATCTGAGACCGCTTTCCTCCAACATGAGTTTAGGACGGAATTGTCCAATCGATTCCAGGGACTTGAAGAAATGAACTTAGACGTTGACCTGCTTAACGAAATGTTGTGCAAGACCGTAAACGAAACCACCCGGAAACATCTTACCGGAGTGCATAAGAAAGTAGGCAAATTATCAGCTGAAACCTTAGCTCTTATTGAACGAAGAAGAGGCATGCCACATAACACCATAGCCGATCAAAGAGCACTAGAAAAATATAATAGGGAAATAAGTAAATCAGTTAAAAGAGACCTTAGAAAACATAACACTCAAATAATCTTAAATACAATAGAACAATATAAAGGCCCAAAAATCTTTAGACGTAAAATCAATAAAAACTCAAGTCAAATCTTAAAACTAAAAAACAAAGACGGCGACATTACCACCGATCGGAGTCAGATTCTTAATGTTGCGGAAGAATTTTATAAGGAACTTTACGCCACAAGATCTGTGGCGCACGAATCACCAGGGGATTTAAGAGCACCACCCATAGAAAATCGAACCTCGGATATCCTACCAGATATAATTTCAGCCGAAGTAGAGAAAGCACTTTCACAAATGAAAAGTGACAAATCACCCGGTGAGGAAGGTGTTACGATCGAAGTGCTACGGGCGGGTGGTCTACCGGTACTACGCGTACTTGTGAAACTTTTTAATGAGGTCCTTGTAGGTTCCAGGTTGCCACTTGTGTGGAAAAATGCTGTAGTTACAATACTACATAAGAAGGGAGACTCCTCTAACCTAAGTAACTACCGCCCTATATCCCTTCTCTCTCAAATCTACAAGCTTTTTGCTAGAATCCTCTGTAATCGCTTAACTCACCAACTCGATGAATGCCAGACTGTTGAACAAGCCGGCTTCCGGAGCGGTTTCTCTACTATCGATCACATACACACCGTAAAACAACTAATGGATAAGAGTTCTGAGTACAACCGGCCCTTGTGTTTAGCTTTCGTCGATTACGAGAAAGCCTTCGACAGTGTCGAACACTGGGCCGTGCTTAACGCTCTTCATCGCTGCCAGATCGACGCTCGGTATGTGGACGTGCTCCGGGAGCTATATGCTGCGGCAACGATGCAAGTTAAACTGCATGAGCTTACTTGTCCCATTTCCATCCAAAGGGGCGTGCGGCAGGGAGACACCATTTCACCCAAACTCTTTACAGCCGTTCTCGAAGATGTTATGAAAACACTTGAATGGGATCAAACTGGGATTAACATCAACGGTGTCTATCTGTCGCATCTCAGATTTGCAGATGACCTTGTTTTGTTTGCTGATTCCCTGGAAGATTTGCAAAGTATGCTTAAAGACCTTTTCGATGCCTCCTTGGAAGTAGGCTTAAAGATGAATATGTCCAAGACAAAAGTCATGACAAGTATCTCTGGTGTCACGACTCCAACAATTAAGATTGGGCACGTGACGCTAGAGATAGTTGATCGTTACGTGTACTTAGGACATATGCTATCTTTTAGTAAGGAGCATCAAAATAAAGAAATCTCCAGAAGAATACAGCTCGGATGGGCAGCATTTGGCAAACTAGAGGATGTCTTCAGGTCAAGAAAGATCCCACAGTGCCTGAAAACCCGTCTCTATAATCAGTGTGTCCTGCCAACAATGACATACGGTGCCGAGACATGGACGCTCACTAAGGAAACTGTATACAGAATACGAGTTGCACAAAGAGCCATGGAGCGAGCCATGCTCGGCATATCACTTTTGGATCGAGTTCGCAACGCTGAGATCCGTCGTCGTACAAAGGTCTTCGACGTCGGTGACAGGGCGGTAAATCTCAAGTGGAGTTGGGCAGGACACCTGGCTAGACGTGGTGATGGCCGGTGGAGTAAAGCCTTGACCGAATGGTGGCCGAAGTCAGGCCGAAGAAATTTGGGGCGTCCGAAAGCGCGATGGGTCGACGACATCGTAAGGGTCGCGGGAAACACCTGGACAAGAGACGCACAGGACAGAGGAGGCTGGCAGAAAATGAAGGAGGCCTATACCCAGCAGTGGGTGATACCGGGCTGAAATGATGATGATGATGATGCACTAAATTTTGTGCAATAAAGTATTTTCTAATCTAATCTAATCTAAACTACTGATTTGTTAAACAAAAATCCTAAATTCATGTTTTAACTGTAGTATAATGTCATCTCCTCTGTTTAAATGTTTTTTTTCTCTCTTTTATTAACATTATTTATATTTACCGTGTGTGTGTCCCGTGTTTTTTGTCTGTCAGTTAAAAATAAATCTTTTTATTTCTTATTTACTAAATAGCATGGAATTTAGTGATACGCGTGAGGTTTATCTCTCTCAACTAGTAATCAAAGGTACCACTTAAAAACCACGTCGAAACGGCCGTGCGCGAAGCAAATTCAACTACTTCTTTGCCAGTCAGATTTCGCTTACCGCCCGCGTAGCCGCATCGCGACGCGTCCGGCAATAAAGTACGAAAACTTTTTGGTGACAATCAATTAAAAATAAATCTGTATTCAATTTTCGAATGAACGAATACTTTTTGTGTTGTAAATTTTTATGTGAAATAATAGAGATTATTTTTAAATTTTTTGCATTTGGAATTCGGAATTTCCAGTGAAGTTTTTGTTTTCTTTTTGTGTAAACCTCCATGGTGATTTTACATTGTTCATTTTAGAACCTATAGAAACTTTTTGTTTGTTTTGTTAAAGTGATACGTGCATTTTAATCAATAAGTGATAGAACCAGTGATTTGGAACAGCTATTGGTCAACTGAGCTGTTGAACTGTTGCCAGAAAGAAGAATATGTAAGTACCTTGTTATTTTATCTAAAGGGGTTTTGGCAATGCACAGTTTGATTAAATGCATCATAATAATAATTGTTTTGAAATTAAAATAAAGAAACTACCATGGATGATTTTCTTGGTGTTTTTTTGGAATAACTCTTTTTTATTAAATTAAATTAATAACTTTGTGACGCTCTACATTCTACGATATAATTTGGACGAATTCATAGTTTTTTTTTTCAGGAAATATAATTGAGATTTCCCTAAAAATTTAATTTTTTGGTACTATGTTATTATACTTTATTATACTGGTAAGCTACTTACCTACTTTTAAAAAAATTTGGAAAATCAACACAACGCTATCTAGTTCCAAATTAAGCAGAGCTTGTAATATGGGAACCAGACAGCTGCAATTTTTAAAGTGTTTACTACACTTATGAAAATCATTAAGATTTAAATAATATCCCAACATTTAATAGCCAAGCCGAGGGGAAGATCGCGGGTTCAAATCTCTTTTGGCTCTATACTTTTAAGTGTACTTAGTAAATAATATAAAAACCAATAAAAATCGTAGGTGCTTATTCCTATTACCCCGAAACATCCCATCGTTGGGCAAAGGCTAGATGACTATACCCAAAAATTATAAAAAATATGGATACATAAGTGGATAAGTAGGTATTATAAGCATATAGAATAGATAATTATTTAATTAACGCATTTTCAGGGGTTAATTTTAATTTATGCCTCTCTTGTGCCCTGTAGTGCCTGTGTCTCTTGCCTGGAACTTATACCATCTGCGCCTAGTTGACGTAGTAAACAGGCATTTGCATCTTTTTAAGCTGATATTAATGCATTTTCCGGAACGTTATAATTTAGGAACTTAAAAGACAAGATTGAACTGGAGGATTTGGCTAAGCAAGCTCCATCTTAGGCTGCATCCTCACTTTCCATCAGGTGTGATGGCAGGCAAATGCTTAGCTATCTATATAAAAAAAGCGGCCAAGTGCGAGTCGGACTCGCCCATGAAAGGTTCCGTAGCAACAAGTATCATAATATAAAAGTTCTTGTTGTTCGTCGAAAGGTAAATTGCGGTTTACTAATTTATGACGTATTTAACAAAAACTATGGTTACCACTTAACATCTGGTGGGCCATATGCTTGTTCCATCAGCTTGTTATATAAAAAAAAAATGGCATATGCATATTTTCAGTCAAATCAAATCAAGTTATTTTAATTTATGCCACACAAGTTTTTTAGAATAGTCAAAATTGTATGATTTTTTAATTTTGACATCAAAATGTTGTTTACGTTTCGCTTATTTGTCTCTCCTTGAGTCCTCGGTTTCTCTCACTTCACTCAATACTGCGTACTTCTCCGTCCTCTTCAAACAGTTACAAAAGCTACAATGGGAACCTGAAGGTCTACCATGAGCTCTATCTAGCTCTGTCTCTGGTTCTGGTTTTGAGTCTGTGTGAGTGTTGACTTAGTAAATCCTACGTCAATACGTCACACAGTATAATGCACTGGTGAGCAAACTCAAACTCAATAAACTTTTATTCAAAACGACACAAGAATCACTTTGAAACGTCTTAAAGCTAGGTGAGTCTAGGTGCCAGTTCCACGCGACCAAGCCTAGAAGAACAGGCAACTAACTACGGCTCGGTTCTTAACGTTTTTTTATATGATCCTTTTACAAATCAAAAATAGTCTAAAGTAATAGCAGTGAAGTTCCAGAGTTGCCATTTCACTTAGTCAGACGTATGCAATGCAATAATACAAAAGCAAAAGTTTCAAAGACAGCACACGCTACGCTTCAAAGTTATAAGAGCACTCACACAGACTCAAAACCAGAGCCAGAGACAGAGCCAGACATTGCTCATGGTAGGCCTACTGTTTCATTCCCCAGAGGATGATTATTGTGCCGTAGAAGTTATACCCTTTCACGAAGCTTTTGCTTTGACGGCAGGGCTATTGTCTAAAAATAAGCAGACGCGACAGCGGTAGTAAATTTTGCTGGTTGGCCATTAAAATCTCGTTGTTATTTCTATCGCTCTCTCGTCGTGCTAGAGTCCGCGAAAGAATACTATGCGCGAAACAGATAGCGAAAAGTGTAAAAAAAAGCGGCCAAGTGCGAGTCGGACTCGCCCATGAAAAAAACGATATTTGAAACCTAAACATCATTTTTGAACACATATGGGTTTGATGAAAAAAGTTTTTTGAATTTCAGTTCTAAGTATGGGAACCCCCAAAGCTTATTGTTTTTTTCTACTTTTGTGTAAAAATCTTAATGCGGTTCACAGAATACATCTACTCGCCAAGTTTCATCAGTGTAGCTTCTATAGTTTCGGAGAAAAATGGCTGTGACATACGGACGGACAGACAGAGACAGACATGACGAATCTCTAAGGGTTCCGTTTTCGCCATTTGGCTACGGAACCCTAAAAACTGACTTGAAATAATCGCCCAATAACTTGCAATAAGTAGGTAAACACAATGTGAGTAACAGTTTTTTTTAAATATTTTATTGCTCAGTTTTCTTGCGCGAACTCTAGTAGCTAATCAATAAAACTTCTTCAAAAAGGTCCTGTTCTCCTCGTGGTCTTTCAAACCAGTCATTTACGTTATATAGCATCCTTTAGCTACAATCTCATCTGACGATCAGTGACGATGAAGCTGGATGGTCTAGAAGACACCTATTCACGCTTGCCTTGAAGAAGATTGTAGTCTGTTGATAGGATTTTAAGTGCGCCTCAGAGAGGTAAAAAGATCTAGATCCAATGCGCATATAGATAAAAAAAAAGTTTGTTGCGTGCTCTAAACGTGTTTACACTTTAAATATAATACGAGTACCTATAACTTCACTTACAAAAACATACTAAAATATAAATAGTGCTTAAATTATTGCCATTTCTTACCACTGGATAATGTCAAACGGTACGGTAGAGTATAATGGCGGTATGAAAATGTTCGTCAATTTTCAACTTGATTTGTTCAACGTATCACGATCACATACTACCTTTTGAAACTGAATAGACAGAATACACCGTCAACGTCACAAATTATGTCAAAATGTGTTCATGATCAAGGCACTGGTGGGATTCGTTTTCTTTTCATTTCGGGAAGTTACATAGCTTTTTGATTTTAATAGTTTTTCTGGGGTTATTTTGAGTTCTGTTGTGTAATGTCTGTATTTTAACCAACATTACTTGAAGTCTTAGCTCAAAGTGTTAGCGGTTGGAATTAATGTATTATTTGATATTCTGATTTGATCGAAAATGTTTCAGATGGTTTTGGGAAAAAACGGCCATCTTTTTTTCCAATGCCAAAGGTAGGGCCGACCTGTGACAGACGACTGAATGACGACATGACGGAAAAGTATTTTATCTATGTAATATATTATCATCATTCTCATTAAACTACTCGACACTGGCAAAATTGATCCGAAAAGGACAGATGCCATTCATTAAGAAGAAAAAGAAGGCACTGGTGCAAGCGAAAACCGACTCTAAGGTGACGAACATTTTTATACCGCGACTGTTCATACTGTACGAAACAAAAGAAAAATAAACACACGCCGCTTCTTATCGCCTTCATTCATGGTTATTAAATTAACCGACTTGATGCGTGTCTCATTTATAAGTCACGTAGTTTTAGATAAAATACTCACTGTGTGACGTCACACTGCCTTACCCCCCTAGATAAAAAAATACGTTTCGTTCGGACACAATTTTATTGAGTTCAAGTATAGTGGCGGTATGAAAATGTTCGTCGGTTTGCAACTTGATTTGTTCAACGTATTACGATCACATACTACCTTTTGAAACTGAATAGACAGAATACACTGTATAAGTTAACGTCACAAATTATGTCAAAATGTGTTCATGATCAAGGCACTGCTGGTGCCTTGATCATGAACACATTTTGACATATTCTTGGATGTTTTTTTTTTTTTTTGTTGCCTGTTAAAAAATATATTATTATAATTTGTATGAAGTATCTAAGAACATGGTGTATGTGGAAAGATAAATAAATGAAAATGAAAATAAAAAAAAAATGAAAATGAAATGGTGCAAGCGAAAACCGACTCTAAGGTGACAAACATTTTCAACACGTTTTATTTTTAAGGTCAATAAAAAAAATAGCAAAGTCATGGCTTTGGCTCTTGTAAATATTTATAAATTCAAATTTGAATTCTATCAAAATAACAACGGTGAGTACTCAGTCATTTAAGCACTGGAGAATAATGATCATTGACCATCCTAAAAGAACGGCTGAACCGATTTGGCTGAAAATTGGTGGGGAGGTAGCTTAGAACCGGGAGAAGGACATAGGATACTTTTTATCCTGAAAAAGCAACGGGAACGGGCAAGCGAAGCCGCGGGCGGCCACTAGTTTCTAATAAATACTTCTAAATTCAAAATTAAATTATTTCAAAAATTTATTTATTCAATTGCATCACAAAGATCACCTTGAAACGTTTTAAAGCTAAGTGAATATAGGTGCCAGTTCCACGTGACCAGCCTAGAAGAACAGGCAACAGACTACGAGCAATAAAATATGTAAAAAACTGTTACTCACATTGTGTTTACCTAATGCAAGTTATTGGGCGATTA
The DNA here is from genome assembly GCA_939531255.2 of Thera britannica. NCBI lineage: Eukaryota > Metazoa > Arthropoda > Insecta > Lepidoptera > Geometridae > Thera > Thera britannica. The sequence continues at coordinate 19,662,366 of OW618042.2, forward strand.
TTTCAAGTCAGTTTTTAGGGTTCCGTAGCCAAATGGAAAAACGGAACCCTAATAGATTCCTCATGTCTGTCTGTCTGTCTGTCCGTCTGTATGTTGGAGGTTTCTAATATAGTTTTTTTCTAAACTGTATAGTTTCCGCGAGAGACACTTCCAAAGTGGTAAAATGTTGGTCCCCCCCTCTAACTTCTAAAATAAGAGAATGATAAACCTAAAAAATAAAAATATGCTGTACATTACTATGCAAACTTTCAACGATATTTGGTTTGAACGAGATCTAGTTAGTAGTTTTTTTTTATACGTCATAAATCGTAAACCGCAATTTACCTTTCGACGAACTACAAGAACCTTTATATTATGTTACTTGATGCTACGGAACCCTTCATGGGGGAGTCCGACTCACACTTGGCCGCTTTTTATTGATTCTTTTACACAAATCTATTATTCAAAGAATAGGTTTTATGACTTGTTTTTAAACAGGATTAGTAAAATATTTTCCTGCATTAAATAAACCACATGTAAAATAAACCTAAAACAACAGTGAAATAGTTGCCTACCTACTTGACCCCGAAAAACAGGATAAGACCATACCAAACTATACTACCTATAAACATTTATAAAAATATCAACAATATGACGCTGTGGGGAAATTCGTATAAGTATAGGATAGATACCTACCCAAAAATTTAGGAACACCCAATTGACGTAATGGGAAATTTGATATAATAATAATGTACAGTACACTGATAGATTCGCGGGAAATCAGTTTCTACTGATAATGTACTCTTGACTAGAACCAAGAAGATTTTAGTAGTAGTAGAGCTCTTTGTGAAGGGCTCATCCGGGGAAGTACTACCACCATGCCTATTTCTGCCGTGAAGCAGCATGGGTGCCGGTGGAATTACTGACATATGTGTCTGACCATCTGTATGCCTCAAGTTGATGGACGCAGGGCTGTTGAACTAAAAAGTTAAAAATAAAACTGTAATAATCAATTGAAAAACTTATATTATTGTACAAAAAGCGTGGGGGTCTTGATTTTGATTGTTGTAAATATTTTATCAATAGTTTATTATAGCTGATGTTATTATAAAAAGCACCCCACGCTTTTTTGTACAATAATATAAATTTTTCAATTGATTATTACAGTTTCGTTTTTAACTTTTTAGTTCAATTAGTTATAAAAGCGTTTTTTTTTAGTTTTTTAAACTATAATTTATTTAAGGCAAAGACTATGTACGAAAACCATTGTTAGGATAAAAATGTGTTTTTTTGACGTGACAACGTCTTCAAATTCGGTAGAGCCGGCTGCACGCACGAAAAAACATGACTCATGCGGCGTTACCTCGCACTGACGCGTTCCATTTAAGGCTTGAAGTGCAAGCGAGAGCGCGGAACGAGCGACAAAGAGGCACAATCGGCCTCCGCGTTTGGCAGCGTCAGTAAAACGACTTTACAGACAACCGATTTTTTTCGGTCGGTAATCTTCGCCTTAAATGTTCTTTTTAGGCTTATATTTTATGAGTCTAGGATACTTTATGTGTTGAAATAATTCCAGAATTTATTGTTTTTATGTTAGACAGCATGAATGAAAGCGATCCGCGTTATAAATCAATAAATAATGCAGACAATCTACACAACACTATCTAGCCCCAAACTAAGCAGAGCTTGTACTATGGGAGCCAGATAGCAGATATAATACTTTGTACATTTTTTTTTGTAAATACATACTTTAGAATGTGTTCTGCCCATTCTTACTTATGGATCCGAGACATGGCCGCTCACCAAGGAAGACATGCATAAGATCCGAGTAGCACAACGGGCAATGGAGCGTGCCATGCTCGGAATATCACTCCTAGATCACGTACCCAATGTCGAGATTAGACGCCGGACAAAGGTCGTGGATGTGGGTACGCGAATCGCAAAACTGAAATGGAGTTGGGCAAGGCACTTGGCAAGAAGGGACGACGGGAGATGGACGAAGGCGGCTACAGAATGGTGGGCAAGGGATGCTCAAAGACCTAGAGGCAGACCACCCGCCCGTTGGTCGAACGACATTGTCGCAAGTGCTGGGAATGAGTGGATGAGACTCGCGAGGGACCGGAAAGAATGGCGCAATAAAGAGGAGGCCTATACTCAGGAGTGGGTGCAAACGGGCTGATGATGATGATTATACTTAGAATACAATAATGAATGAAAGCGATCCGCGTTATGTAAGATCATATTTATTTATAAGGTTAGTCAGATCCACGTAGGGCACGTTTTCGGTGGACGTGCTCTGTAAGATAATGCAATTGGTGGAGATAGCTAACGGGAAAGCCACTGGCCCGGAAGTGCCTTACCAGAAGCAAAACATTTAATTTCAAGCAAAGGGGAAGCTTATTTACTAAAATGATACGAGTAAATCTGAAAAGGAAAATAAATGTATTATGTGGATCTAAATGTCTTACCCCCGAATACTGAAACGCAACTCAGATTTAAGCACGTCTCAAGCGACGAATATTTGACAGTTTTCAATGAAAATCTGTCAAATATTCGTCGCTTGAGACGTGCTTAAATCTGAGTTGCGTTTCAGTATTCGGGGGTTATTTTATTTATTTTCCGGAATAAGGCACGTGCCTAGAACAGACAAGAAACTAGTGCTGGAATACATTTTATTAGCGAATTTGTGGCGGCTACCGGCGTCAACCGTGTGTGGCGAGCCTCTTGATCAGAAAGTATAAGTAGCTAAATGTCCAACAGAGCAAAAAGTCTAATGAGCAGTAAGTCTAATTAGAAAGAGTCCATATAAAATGAAAACTCACACAAAAGAAAACACAGCAGAATTCTCACATATATAAAATAACATAATTTTATTATTCCAGTTCCAAAGTCGCGGGTTCAAATTCCGCTCTAAGAGCCGAGCGTTTTTAGGAAATTTAATAATCTCTTTGATTTGAAAGTTGTATGCCTTGGTACTGCTTTTTTATTTCAATAAAGGATTTGTTTAAGAGTTCACTTTCTATAAAGCTGGGGCTTGACGTGGGCAAGAAAGGGACCTGCCGAGACGTCCCAAAAGGTTTTTGATATCAGATCCTTAATATTAAAAAGATGTTATTAATTTTCTAACGTCCTTCATAATGCTTAACTAGCAGTTGGTAACCGAGCTTCGCTCGGAGTTTTTTTCGTTAATTTGTATTTTTAAGAAATCATAAGAGTCATATCAATGCCATCTGCTGGATGTGCTTGCATTTAGTTGCTCACAATCGTCAATAGATGGCAGGAGCAGTCACATATTCAGTTTATGTTTTTAGTTTTTTTTTTAACGAACAGACTCATTTTCTGAAAATGAATCCTATCCTATCCTAGCTAGATCGATTTATCGCCCCCCCGAAACCCTCTGTATACTTAATTTCATGAAAATCGTTGGCGCAGTTTCCGAGATCCTAAATATATATATATATATATATATATACAAGATTTTCTCGTTTAAAGGTATAAGATAAGATAAGATATGATATTAAACGAAGTATATAAACATTTTTTTATAATAAATTAAAAACCATTTTAATAAAAAATAACATGTTTTTGCAGGCAACGTTCACTTTTGAGTACGTAGAAAACACCCAGTTTGAATCATTAATACGGCCACGAGTTTCCAGTACTTAGTCCGAAAATGCCGCTCCTGAAAAGAAAATGGTGGTCGGTGAGAATTTCAATCCAGAAACATAAAAAAAAACTGGCTTTTGCATCTATAGTAGATGATTATAGCGTCAGGAGCAACTGGTGCTTACTCATACCCCTACTTATGGGACGCTATAGTGCCTGGGTAGAGATGGAATTGATTTGCCCAACACCTTTACCATCCTGACAGCCTAGTCGGCCTAATCCACAGGAAAGACATTGTCAATACGTGCGGAGCTAAAGCCGCGGGTTTTCTCACGATGTTTTCCTTCACCGGTTTAAAGCACTAGCATTGTCATCTTAAACATATCTATATCTATACTAATATTATAAAGAGGAAAGATTTGTACCTATTTTTGTATGTTTGTAATGAATAGGCTCAAAAAGTACTGGGCCGATTTAAAAAATTCTTTCACCAATAGAATGCTACATTCTTCCAATTTGACATAGGGTACATTTCATTTTGAAAAAAATTAGGGATCCTTGGTAAAATTTGAACAATGTAACCGAAGGTGTAGAAAAATGAGTCTAAAATGTCTTTCGTCGAATGCGCTGCCGAAACTATTAGCGATAGAACAAAATAATGTACAACAATATTGTCTACCCCGTGCGAAGCCGGGACGGGCTGCTAGTCATTCATATAATGCAACCTCATGATAAATGTAGTTTTGACCACCCTGACTGCAGTTTTTACCATCATCATCGAGGCGTAGAATTCCCTTGCTGGACATTTGCCTCCCTTACGCATTTGGGTTGTCTATGTAGACTTCTCAGACCAATAATAACAGCTTATACGCTACTATTTTGTAACTACCAAAAAAAATAGGGTAATGTAGTAGAGGTAGAACATTATGAATGTGCAATCAGAATTTTTAGTTTCGATAAAATGACAAAGTTATTAAATGTTAAAATTTTCAGAAATCCTGCATAAAATTATGGACATATTAGTTACGTTACTAGAGAGAAAAAAATTTAAATGCTGTTTGGTCCCGCTTGGTATTTAGCGTTTATGAATGAAATGATTTTTGGTTGTTGAATCATTTCTCAATATTTGACAAAAAATTGTGGTTATTTAAAAATATTTTTTTTATGTCTCTAAAAAATATTTTTTTTCGTGGATGTGTTCAGTCAGCAGCTGATGTCGACATTTTTTTTTGGTTATTTCAAAATAGTGGTGTACTTATTTAAGCTTGCCCTCGATAAAAGAAAACTTAAAACTGCCAACCTTCAGCAGTGGAGAGGCACCCTAAGAAGAAAAATAACAACATACCCTCGCTTATTGATAACTGCGTTGCCCAGATTAAGCACGTTCCCGCTGCACTGGACATTCTGAGCCTGGCTGATGTTGTTGCATAGTCTGCCGACCAGATGGTTTGTCCTGACGCTTGAAGCGAACAGCTCGTAAGCGCGGCTGTGGGAGCATGTGCTTATCCAGCAGCCAGGTTGAGGGTTGCGGCCGCCGTTGGGGTAGAAATCTGCGTCAGCGATCCTGGGGAAAATCATCATCATTGGCCTGTACCATCTCAACATCAACCTATATTAGTCCACTGCTGGACGTAGGTCTCTCCCAAGACCTGCCACTGAGCCCGGTCTTCGACTCTTCTCCTCCAGTGCTTGCCAGCTACATTTCGCAGATCGTCGCCCCACCTTGCCGGAAGGCGTCCTACACTACGCTTACCTAAACGCGGTCTCCACTCTAGTATTCGTTTGCTCCAACGATTGTCTGTTACAGACAAGTACCATCTATTACAGATGATTTAGGTCGCGTCAGTCAGGTTATTGCACATGAACCAGAAGTAGAACACTTCCGTTCATGGCTATGAAGACCGATACGAGAGTGGCAGGCACGCCCGCATTTACCGCAGATGAAAGAACCCGGAGATGTTACAGGGTCTGCGGCGCGTTGGTGACGTTTTTCTTCTTTATGTGATAAATGGTCGAGCCAGGAACGATCGTGAGCTACAACGCCGTCAGCCACGGTTTTTCGCCAGGCGTTGCGATCTTCAACCTCACTCTCCCAATTAGAGAAATTGATTTAAAAGCTAGCCATGTCGCGTTTCACGCTGTCTTTATATTGCAACATCGGTCGGCCGACAGGTCTTTTGGCATCGGCTATAATGTGCCGTTGGGTTGAACACTACACCGAACCTTTTCTGGGCAAAATATCCATGACTAAATCAAATCTGTTTTATTTAGACGTTAGATTCACTTTATAATGCCATAAATGGCTTTCTACACTGCTCAGTTTGTAGTGGCTCTGCCTTCTGCGCTGGAGAGCGTTGGTTCTACCCCCTCCGAGAACAAATATATTTGTGTGGTGAGCATAGATGTTTGTTCTCTGTCTGGGTGTTATATTGTATTTTAAGATTTTACAAAAAGATGTGTACAGTAAGTATATTAGGTATCTGGTTCCCATTATACAAATTCTGCTTAGTTTGGGGCTAGATAGTGTTGTGTGGATTGTCCGAAATATTTATAGTTTGAAAACTTCACAATCTCGGCCAATCGTAGATAATTTGCTGTCTTCTTTTGTGCCTTACCTGTCGAAGATGCCAAGAAGACCTCCGTCCGTGTGTATAGCTTCCACGTATTGTCCATCACTGCCAGTCAGGGCATTGGCGTTATTACCCCACGTAGGACCAGCTGGGTCCAGACCTACAAGCAAAAAGTCCTCTAAATAGTCTGACGAAAGCTGAAAAATGCTTCAGTGTCTTAAGGCCTGCGCACATCTGTAGGCCTACCATGAGCTCTGTTTGGCTCTGTCTCTGGTTCTGGTTTGGTGTCTGTCTGAGTGTTGACTAAATAAACCCTACGTCAAAACGTCACACGCACAGTATAATGCACTGGTGAGCACTCACAGACTCAAAACTAGAGCCAGAGACAGAGCCAGACAGAGCTCATGGTAGGCCTACTGGGCGATGACGATGGCGCAAGAAAATGTTTCTTTTATAGCACAGGGGTGCACTAAGAAAGGAAAATGGAATATGATTTCCCTAAGCAGAGATTAAGAAAAAAATCGGTTGTCTGTAAAGTCGGTTTACTGACGATAGTTGAACGTGATAACGTCATAAGAAAATACTGATGGAATGGTTGCATTTTTCAAAAGAATTTTACCGACTCGGACTCGCGGACTCGAGGACTTGTGGACTCGCGGACTCGTGGACTCGCGGACTCGGACTCGGACTCGCACTCGAACTCTCGGACCCGGACCCGGAACCCAACCGAACCCTTACCCTTACCCTCATTTACCCTTACCCTCATTTACCCTTACCCATTACCCGACCCGGGCTCGGGCTCAGGTAAATGGAACGACAAAACGACGTAACGACGCATGAGTCATGTTTTTTCGTGCGTGCAGCCGGCTCCATCGATTTATAAGACGTTATCACGTCAAAAAACGTTTAAAAGAAAAACGGCGTAACGGCAAAGGAGCGAGCAAAGCCGCGGGCGTCCGCTAGTAGCTTATAGAAGAATATAAAATCGATATTGTACGATATCGCCTATAAATTATTGTAAATCCATTTCAAGATTCCTTCTTTGCTAAAATGGCAAAGTCGGTCGCAAATAAAAATGATGTGGGTTAAGTGTACACTTAGCTTTTATTCTTGAGGTAATAAAGTTATTCTTGGTTGAAAGCTGTGACACCTGCCTCTTAGGCAAGTTATTTTTACACAAATGGAAACAGCATCAGCTATTCATGAGACATTTCAATACATTTTACTACTGTTGTAACTATTGGCTACAAGCTCAAAGTCGCGCAACGAGCTATGGAAAGAGCTATGCTGGGAGTTTCACTATGTGATAGAATCAGAAATGAGGGTATTCGTAGAAGAAACAAGGTCACCGACATATCTCTTAGAATTTGTAAGTTGAAGTGGCAATGGGCAGGTCATATACCTCGAAGAACCGACAACCGTTGGGGAATAATGGTTCTCTAATGGTGGCCATGAACTGGAAGACGAAAAGTAGGGCTCCCACCCACCAGATGGACCAACGACATTGTTAAGATCGCGGAAAGTCGGTGGATGGAAAGAGCTCAGAAGAGACAGTCCATACATTTTTTCTTTAGTCTACCTCTTTTTATTTATTTTTTATTTATTTTTATTTATTATACAGAAAGTTAGGTACATTTAACATCGAACAGTGGTTTAAAGCCTAAGTAAGGTTTGTCTTACCACTGGGTTCTCTAGATCAATACACTTATAACTAATAACTTACACAATAAGAAATAAGAAAAAACGCAACGAACAAATACAATCATAATAACCTACTAGGCAAACGCACACTCAAACAACGTAGTCAACTGCGACTGCTAATTACCGGTAGGCAAAAGACTGCACTGACTTGTGCAGCGCAGCGACTGGTTATTGTGAGAGTGTGCGTGCGCCTGCACTACAGAGGATGCTCCATTTTACGATGGGATTTTAGAGCTAAAGTGTAAGTAAGAAATATTTTTTTAATGTATATGATATATTTTTTGGAGTAATTTTATTTTTAATTTCTAGTGGTAATTTATTTATAAGGTTTGGGATTAAGTATAGTGATGTTCTTTTACCGTACTCGTTATTACATTTAGGTTTAGTAAGTTTATTTAACGTTATACTTCTGGTAGTAATGGAATGACTTTTTGGAATTTGAATTTCTGTACGAAAGTATTGTTCATTAAGAAGGTTAAGTTCAATTTTTCTTTGAATAGGTATGACACCGCAGTACTTAAAAAGTCCTGCGGGGTCCGTTGTGTATTTACGCTTTATTTTTAAGGGAACTATTAATTTTAGTAGTCTATATTGAATATTGTAAATCTGATCTATGTATGATTTGTAGGTACGACCATAGCTGCTGAGCCCATACGACAATATACTTTCTACAAGGGTCTTATACATTGTCAGCAAAACGTAATAGGGAACTTTACATTTTATGATAAAAAACTTGGCCATAACTGCTCTCAGCTTATTACATATTTTGTCTACGTGCTTCACCCAGTTGAATTTACTATCGATCACCAGTCCTAAGTAGGTGTGCTCAGTCACTCGCTCAATTTGTAAACAGGTGCTGGTACACTGGCCATTAGCAGAATGAAGACAGTCATGACTATGTGCTATCACTTTTACATGAGTATTAATGGTGTTGCGGTAGTAGCTGGAACAAATATGCATAAGTTTAATTTTATCGGCGTTAAGAACTAAACCTGAATCATGTGACCACTTGCAAATTGCAGTAAAATCATCTTGTATATTACTAAGTGCAACTGATATATCTTTATCTGCCGCTACTAGGCAGGTGTCATCGGCAAATTGGTAAATTTTGCAATTTTTGATAACATTATTCAGGTCATTAACATAGGTTAAATAATGTAAGGGACCGAGCACTGATCCCTGTGCCGTTCCTTCTGTGATGTGTACGCTATCACTAAACGTGTCACCTATTTTGACTTGATAGCTTCGATTCCTAAGATAATCTCTGCACCAATCTAATAAATTTCCTCTTATGCCACTACTCTCCAACCGCTCAATCAACAAATCATGCCGCAGCGTGTCGAACGCCTTACTATAGTCAATAAAGACTAAAATAACATGTTTTTTCGCATTTAGGCATTGATTAACATCATCAGTAAAACGCGATAGCAGTAGTGTCGTGCTCTTATTGGGTTGAAATCCATATTGTTGTGTAGATAAAACACTATTTTTTGAATAAAAATTCTGTACTTTACCACACACGAATTTTTCAACAATTTTATCCAACACTGGTAGAATTGTAATCGGTCGATACTTACCGTAGTCCTGCTTACTACCACCTTTGTGAATAGGTCTAACAATCCCAGTTTTGAGCTCTTTAGGGTAAATTCCGGTAGCAATACTTGCGTTTACTAATCGTGTAATAGTACCGACGATTCTGTCTGTCAGTCTGATGATGTCAACAGCCCGAATACCATCTACACCAGGAGCCTTGTGAGGATTAATGTTTTTAATAATTTTGCGAATGTCTGTACTCGTAGCATTGGGCAAGTACATTGATTTATCGATAGGTTTGACATACTCTGACTTACACATCAGATTACGTGCGCAGTTGGGAATGATAGATTTAACATTATGTTGGAATTGATTAGCAAAGTTGTCTGCAATTTTCTTTTTACACATTTCTTCGCTAAAAGCTTTTGTAATAATTTTATCAATGGAATTTGTTATTTTACCTGTTATATTATTAATTATTTGCCATAGTTTTTTTGTATCTTTTTTACATTTAATAATTTCGGTCATAAAATATTTATTTTTGTTTTTGTATATTACTTTATTTGTTTTATTTCTCATTTTATTGTATTTAAGTCTCAGCTCTTTATCACCCGTATCCTTTAACCATTCCGAATATAATTCATCTCTCTTTTGTGCTAATTTTATTGTATTTTTATCCACCCAAATATGTGTATTCCGTTTCGAGTTACTAATTTTTTGTACATATTTACATTTATTATAGCAATCATCAAAACTTTCACTAATGAACTTATAAATAGTATTAGGGCAATTCATACTTGACGTGGAATCCCAATCTACTGTATCCAGAAGTACCTTAATTTTATTATTATTTAGCCTATTTACATAAACAGGAGCATCCTGTACATTAGAGTTACTCAATAGCGTAGCTGCAGTTAGTCTATGATCGGCCAGTACTGTACTGAGCGCGGCAGTGTAAACGTCTCTCATGCGTGATCGGATAAATATATGGTCAATACATGTTTTAGTTACTAAGTTGTTCAATGTTTCTATCCTAGTGTAGTCAGTGATACCGCATGACAGACCGTGCCCGCTCATGATGTTCATGTATGATTTTTTTACAGGATTATCTAGCTTTAGGTTTATGTTAATGTCACCTAGAAATACTAAATCAGTGCTAGCTAACTTGTCAAGCATATTATCCAATTCTCGGACAAAGTTTTGTTTATCAGTAAGAGGTGGCCTATACACGGCACACAGAGTCACAGAGTAAGTAGTGGATGAAATTGTACCGAGTAGGCATTCACAGTGTAATGTATTATTTTTTAATTTAGTAAACTTATATTTATTTTTAATGTACACAATTATTCCGCCTCCTCTTCTATTCTTACGTAACTCTGTGTGCATGGAATATCCATTCAAATGATACATTGATTTTATGTTGTCAGAAATGTTAGCTTCAGTGATTATTATGCAATCAATTGACGAGTCTGATTCACACAGTAACTGCTCAATTTTAGAAAAGTTTTTAATTAAGGATCTTATGTTTACATGGATAAATGTTAGGTTATGCGGATTACTAGGTACTAAACGTTTGTAGTTCGTGTAACCCAAACAGTTAAATAGTTCTACAATGTTATTATCTTCTATAAAATCCATAAAGTTTTTAATTAAGGTTAAATAAAGAAATTCACCGCTTCCAAAGTAGGTAGCTAAGTAGATACCTAATTTAGTTCGCGTTTGACATCATATTTTGTATATCGTTCTTGGATCTAAGTTTGTATACCGTTTTCATTCTTGCGCACTAGTACTTTTCCGTCTCTTATCCAGATGAACTTGTAGGCGTCTTTTAGATCCTGCTTCGCCTGCCAAAGTAGGTTCTTGAGATAAGCAGTCAGCGCTTCGCGAACGTAAATCTTCTCGGCAGCGGGTGGTCCTGACAGGTTCGGCACAAGATCCTTGGCGGTGATGGTAATGGTACGGGCAGCGGAGATCAAACGCTGGCGGGTGGATTCCTGGCGAACCCGCACCAGCACTGGTCCAGATCCGGTCCGGCGAGATGGAAGGCGTTTAACTGAGAGAATATCCTCTTTCGGCGCACCCAGTGTGACCACAACACTTTCGGCCAAATTGGGTAGATCCTGGTCACTCGAGTCCGGAATACCTGAGATTTCGACGTGGTCTCCCAGCATCTGCTGTTCCAGCTCGACATTGCGTTGCTCGAGGAATTCAATTTTAAGACCAAAGGCCCTGTTTTGGTTGTCAAGGTGAGTTATTTTCCTCTCCATATCCTTCACTTTACTTGTTAGGGCATCTATGGACTCCGAAAATTCGTCCACCTTCTCACTGCAATACTGTAGTGATGTAGTGACCGCCCGTATCTCCTGCGTCACAATTAGTTTCACTTCCTTCCTCAGGTCTTGAAGAAGCTGTTTGACGTTAAGGGTTCCTGAAGTCCCTGTGGACGCCGCGTCATCCTCCTCTTCCTCTTCATAGTCGGCAAGCGTAACAAACGATTTCCTTCGTGACGAGTTCATATTGCAGTCGTTGCAGGTCCAATCTAGATTTTCCGCGGCCTTGAGAGCGTTTAGCTGTTTACCACTTAACCCGGAGCAGACAGTTGTAGCATGTACTACTTTTTGGCAGCGGCTGCATTCCAAAATAGTCGTTTTTTTGTTCAGTAATTTAGCACAAGAATGGCACTTAGCCATTTTGAGGGTAGATCAATATAACTTTGTGTTAATGTTAACTGACGTGACGCGTGTTTACTCTACGGCGCACTTGTGAGAATTCGATTTTCTATAACCACCATCCACATCCATATTATCTAACAGTTTTCTCGTTATATGACTTTTATCCCTCCACAAGGCATTCTCATACCGACCGGGTCAATCTATTACTCCTCATCTTGTCCGTCACCAGCGCTTCCTATATACTCATTCCTTATTTTATCTATCCTTGTCACCCCACACATCCATCGCAACATTCGCATTTTAGTAGCGTGCCTCTTCTGTCAAAAGTGTTAATACATTCTTGCGGTTCATACCAATGAACTTAGAAAAACCCCCCGGGGTAGTGACGCACTTCCTATTTTTAATCAGAGTGTCTTATAAAGGCGTTGAAGGGATAATCGATAAATTATCATGAACAATAACTATTGCAAATAGATTGTAGATATCGCAATATAATTATTATTGCGTTCTGATAACGGCATTGTAAATCTTTTCCTGCTGTAGGTGAACAGTAACATTAGAGGTATAATCAGTTGGAATGTCCACTGCTGGAATATTCACTGCCTCCTCCATATTTTTGGTAGTGATTAGTACAAAGAAAGTCAATTATGCTCTCAGAAACTAAGTAGCTGAGCTTTTTGGAAAGGGATCTTGTTGACCTACGAGTTGGAATACTTTGGGTAGGCCATGTTCGCACTAAGATCGGTCCACAAACGGAAAGTCGCTGAGCAAGTTATAGAGAGAGCTATGCTTGCAGTCTCTCTGAAGGATAAAATCCGGAAAGACGTCATCCATCAGAGAACCAGGGTAGTTGACATAGCTCAAAAGATTAGTAAGCTGAAGTGGCAGTGGGCCGGTCATGTTTGCCGTAGAATAGACAATCATTGGAGGAAACAAATACTAGAGTGGAAACTGCGTTTAGGTAGCGTAGTGAAAGATACAAGGTGGGGTAACCATCTGCAAAATGTAGCAAGCACTGGAGGAGAAGAGCCGAAGACCGGGGTCAGTGGCGCGTCTTGGAAGAGACCTACGTCCAGCATTGGACTGATATAGGTTGATGATGATGATGATTATGTTCTTTATAAAAATACTCAAGCAAGAGATGCAAATCTAGCAGTAGAGTTCCTAAGGCTGTTAGTGGTGAGGACATGAATACTATTTTGAAAAAATTCTTACCAGTAATCCTCATAGGCCGACCGCCAGTAGCCCTTCCAGCATTCCCCACCACATGAGCTCCCAAACTGAACCCAACAAGGTGCACATTGTTCCAGTTTCCACCAGCAGTGTTGATTAGCCACGTCAAGAAGTTGCCCAAGGCAAAGCCCACGTCTGGCACTCCTCTAGCAGCTGTATTGTACAGTGAGTTGGCGAGTTGCCTCCAGTCGACCACGATAACGTTGGCGTCTTGGACGGCAAGGAAGGCAGAGGTGACAAGAGGGTTGACCTCGGAGTTTCCATTGCTGTTCCAACCGTGGACGATGACTTTTGTGGGTCGAGTGGCACGGTAATTGGAACTCCAGATAGAATTGGCGTTGTTGAGGGTTATGATTTGATGGTTATTCGGGTTTTGTCTAGAAAAGAAAAAAAATTGTGTGTGTCAGCTCCGACGCACGACTGGAGTTTCCTTTATATAGGCAAAGGGTACACACTACCCACGATCTAGCTGCACTGCTCACACCAAATTAGAAAGTTGCGCAAGATAGGTTGCGCACCAAAAACGTAACGAGGTCATTCGTTCAGCAGATTTCACTCCCCACATTTTTCTCATACCGGGTGCCTTATATCTAAAAACCGATTCTTTAGGAGTAAACTCCAATAAGAAAATAAAAATAGGAATAACAATAACATATAGTATTCTAGTAAACAGTAGAAGAAATAGCGAAGTAGAAGAAGAAGAAGAAAAAATAAATGATGTAGGACAATAGTCCTTAAATAATGGCATGACGTCTGTCCATTTCGCCAGTGGCAATTAAGATCATAATATCACATAAATAAAATATTTTTAGTCAATTCAGTCACTAGACAAGTCGGCTGTTACTGGTTTAAAAAAAATGATGGTTGTTTTCTTCAAAACCATCGGAAACATTTTCGTTCAAATAAGGATACCACGTATAATGCACTTTTATTTCAACTGCTAACGCTTTGTGTTAAGACCTCAAGTAATATTTGGTTAAAATAACAACGAAATTACACAGCAGAACTCAAAATATACCAAGGTACCAGAAAAACGTCGTTTTCTGTCATTTTGGGAAGTCACAAAGCTTTTTCATTTTAATTGTTTCTCTGATGTTATTTTGACTTCCGTTGTGGAATTTTGCTGGTATTTTAACCAACATTACTTTACGTCTTAGCTCAAAGTATTAGCAGTTCAAATGAAAGTGTGTTAAGTGATATTTTGATTTTATCAAAAATGTTTCCAATGGTTTTAAAAAAATAAACGGCCACTAGTTTGTTTTCAAAGCCAATTAGAGCCGACTTGTCTATTGGCTGACTTGACTTGACTAAAAACTATTTTATTTATGTAATTTATCCTCACTCACTCAACACTGGCAAAATTGATCCAAAATGGACAGATGCCATTAATTAAGAAGACGATGCAAAACTCTCACCTGGTGAACAGCCAGTATTGGTTGTTTGCTCCATTTCTGCCGACCGACTCATCGGCAGGTTCAAAGAGGTCTACAAGATGAGGTTTGCCTTCTCCATCAGGCATCCAGATGTACTGACTCTTGCCCTCTACATATTCACTGTTGTCGCCAGGTATCGTCGGGATAGCATTGCTGGAGCATACTGAAAATTGACAAATTCAGTAATACAATTTTTATGAAACAACGGGATATTTACCATGATTAAATTTTGTGAATTTTGACTCCCGATATTTCGGCACAGTTGCATGCACCATGATCAATTGATCACGGTTGAACTGAAGTCCACGTGTAAAAGAAATGTTATTGGCAGACAAATCGATCTACCTTCTTTTGCACTCTTTTATTGGTTTCAACACTACTGTTGGTTCCATAAAAATAGTGTTAAAAACCATGATAGTTTCAAAAAGTTATAAATTCAGCAATTCGAAATTGACTTGGTAAAATTAAATTAGTTTCATTGTCTTAGCTTTATTTGGAAAATGCGCTGCTTGGCGGGGTAGATGATACCTTGTCAGGCATCAAAAGTAATTATTATGTCAAATAAATGTATTTTCTTTCTTTCTAAAATTAGAAAACAGTGGATGTCAATACTGGCAAATAAATATAGATCATTGAAATTCCAGAGAAGAAGGAAAGAAAGAAAGAAAGAAAAAACGTTTATTTGCCACACCTCCAATGGAGAACATTTTAGTGCTAAAACTAAGGGACAGCAGTAACAAAAACAGAAAACAAAAATAAAAAGGAACTAAAAAAAAAAGGTGCAGAGAATGGTCCTTCATGTGGGGGGTGCGACAAACAGGCCTCGTCTCAGCTCGATGCTGCGAACCATCCAGAGATGGAACACAACGCTATTTTTCAGACGAAACCCGTTGGTGGCTTCACGAACACAATAAATAAATAAAATGGATAGGATAGATAAAGAATAGATAGAATAGATGGAAGGAAAATAAAGGATTAGACACTTACATGCCACTAAACCTGCCAACACCACTATGAGCTTCATTTTGAGACTAAACTAAATAATCTTCGATATTGGCACATATTTATACCGTTATCTAGTATTCCATTATGATTAGATTAAAAATCTTAGGAATGTCATCATTATTGATTTGATTCAAATAATCTTCTGTGACAGTTGTTTTTGGTTTGTAAATTAATCAAATCATGTAGCTCCTTATCTAAGCTTACCTTATCATTACATATCTAAAGACTAAGTAATCTATTTTTTATCCATATAAATAAAGCCACGCCATTTTAAACTACCACATCACCCCCCATCTACCAACCATCACCATCACCTCTTTTCTTGAACTTCCTGAGATCCATAAATAGAGGAATAAATACATACATTCATAAAATCACGCCTCATTCCCATGGGGGTAGGCAGAGATCATGGATTTGCACTTGCTTCGATCCAGTGGGCCCATTCATCCTTAGGGGTCTCTTCTATGGCATTTTCGTACGCTTTCACCGCATCTTCAGGGCACGTAAAGCGAATACCTCGAATTGTATCTTTAGTTCTTAGGTACGGTCTCCACTCTAGTATTCGTTTGTTCCAACGATTGTCTGTTCTACGGCAAACATGACCGGCCCACTGCCACTTCAGCCTACTAATCCTTTGAGCTATGTCGACCACCTTGGTTCTGTGACGGATAACCTCGTTCCGGATTTTATCCTTCAGAGAGACTCCGAGCATAGCCCTTCAACCTCCAACGCCTAGGCTTGCCGGTATCTGTTGATAGGTCACTCTCATATCTTCCTCTATCATGCGTCGCACAGCACTGATGTTATCTTCAGTAGTCGCTGTAACCACTTGAGCGTCCCACTGCTGGACCTGGAAATGACTCAAGCGTCCCACACGCGTCCGAAACGTCAGAAAACGTCGCTTCCGGAAGCTTGCGCATGCCTGAATTAATGCCAAAGAAACTAAAAAGTCTTTTTCCCAACAAGAAACTACTTTGTTTACCTTATTTCAGTCACTTCCTATTAGAAAAGAGTATGGGTATCATGTAGAACATTTAAAGGACGTCCCTCACTCGGATCATCAGAAATTAGAAATATTTATTGCATAACTGTTGTACAGTATAACTGTTGTTCATAGCACGAAAGGAGCCTCTTTGAAGCGCACTTAAAATCCTTTCACCACACTTGGTTTGAAAGAATCGGTGACACGATAAGAAGAAGAAGACTCAAACAACCAAAATTTTTTTCAAATCATGCGTTACTTCTTTATCACACTGTGCGTGAACACACACACAATAGGTAGATAGCTATCAAACCCACGATTTTCAGCACAGAAGGCTAAGGGTGGAGCCAAACGAGCGAAATTTTTGAGTTGTGAGTCGCGTATTTTCGGTCGCAGAAATTCTGCTACGAAATTCATACAAAAGTCCTGTTTCATTCACACGGCGACGCAACATGAGTTGTCTGCCGACTCACAAGCGTTATTCGGACCGAATTGAGTTTGCGGGGGGATTCGTTTTCTGTCATTTCGGGAAGGCACATAGCTTTTTGATTTTAATTGTTTTCTGGTGTTATCTACTACTTCGTCTTCTAAATATGCTTCGTAAATACACAAAATTTTCATCGGTTCGATTGCACGACGCAAACATCCGCTATAAACGTTCGATAGTAACTGAATAAAATGCGCTCGTCTGGCATCCCAACAGAATTTCTGCCAGAATTTCTGCCAGAAGACTGAAAATACGCGACTCACGACTCACAAAATTACGCTCGTTTGGTCTCAGCCTAAGGCCTAATATTCTGTCGAATCAGCATTAGCAAAAGTACTATCACTTTAGATAGGATCGCGATATCCACAGTTAAGGCGAAGACCACCGTCGGTGTACTTCTCGCTTGCACATTTTGACCCTTTGAAAGATATAATGGCCTCTCAGCTCAGTTGGTAGAGCCTCTGTCTTCTGCGCCGTAGGTCGTGGGCTCGATTCCCACCGAGAACAAATATTTGTGTGGTGAACACCGATGTTTATTCTCTGTCTGGGTGTTATATTGTATTCTAAGTATGTTATAAGTAGCGTATTTAAAAAAAAAAGTATTTAGGTACCTATTATAATATCAGCTATCTGGTTCCCATAGTACAAGCTCTGCTTAGTTTGGGACTAGATAGTGTAGTGTGGATTGTCCAAAATATTTATTTGTCTAATAAATTATCATGTTTAGAAATGTTTAGCAAAATAATTGTTAAGATACTAACATGTTTTTCTACTCAGAAGTTTGCTTAACTGTTTTTCATACATAAGTTAACTTATAAGTAGGAAAACGTGTTTGTGTCAAAAATTTTTTTTCCTTAATTTTTTCCTTATTTTTTAGGCCTATCACTAACTCAATCTGGCTCTGTCTCTGGCTCTGGGTTTGAGTCTGTGTGAGTGCTCACCAGTGGGTTATACTATGTGTGTGACGTTACGACGTAGGATTTATTTAGACAGCACATCAAACAGACTCAAAACTAGAGCCAGACAGAGCTTATGGAAAGCCTGCTGGGTGCAATCGGATTGTACACAAGATAGGTGCTCGCGATTTTTGATAAATAAGTTCAGTGATTTTTTACCTTTGAAAAGGTCAAATTGTGCAAGTGATTAGGTCACTGACGGTGGTCTGCTCCTTAAAACCAAGTAGTCATCATCAGCCTGAAGAAGTCCACTGCTGGACATAGGCCTCCCCTACACATTTCCAGGAAGAACGATTCTGAGCCCTTTCCATCCATCGACTTCCCGCGATCTTAACAATGTCGTCGGTCCATCTGGTGGGTGGGCGCCCTACGCTTCGTCTTCCGGTTCGTGGTCGCCATTCGAGAACCTTTATTCCCCAACGGTTGTCGGTCCTTCGAGCTATATGGCCTGCCCATTGCCACTTCAACTTACTAACTCTACGAGCTATGTCGGTGACCTTGTTTCTTCTACGGATATCCTCATTCCTGATTCTATCACGTAGTGAAACTCCCAGCATAGCTCTCTCCATAGCTCCACCAAGACACAGATAAACCAAGTAGTAAAGATGGGAAATCCAGTGCTTGGGCAAAAAGAGTTTTTACATTATACTTTTAGGAAACCCTTTTTATATTAGGCAAAATAATTAGTTTGCGAAACTTTCTTTCAATTAGAAAATAAAAATTCATGAGATTTTAGGAAAGCCTTATAGTTATTTAAAAGTTTTGGGATTTTTCCATCAAGTATTTAATTTTTGATTTAATTATGCTGAAGATTTTTAAAGGACTAAACCTACGCCCAAAATTTTACATTTTGTAGTAGGTATAACTATACCTACTACTACTACCAACTGGTATACTTGGTAGAAATCAAATCAAATCAAAAGTTATTTATTTTGATGCCAAACAATAGTATTACAAAAGGACTATACAAGTAAAAATGACAAATAAAATTACCGTCACTCAGGATATGCTATAGATAAATGAGGATATCCTTAGAAGAACCAAGGTCACCAACATAGCTCGTAGAATTAGTAAGTTGAAGTGGCAATGGAGGACTGAAGGTTCTCGAACGGCGACCACGAACCGGAAGACGAAACGTAGGGCGCCGCGCCAGATGGACCGCCGACATTGTTTGGATCGCGTGAAGTCGCAGGATGGAAAGGGCTCAGAATCATTCTTCCTGGAAATGTGTAGGGGAGGCCTATGTCCAGCAATTGACTTCTTCAGGCTGATGATGATGATGATGATGTTGTGATGTGTTGGTTTACGGTATACGGGGCAAATTGCAAGCTTATCACCGTTGCTAGAATGCTGTTTTCCTCACGATGTTTTCCTTCACTGAGAAGAGTGTTAGACTTATGAATATGGATGGGTATACAGGGTTATTCATTATTAGCTACACAAACTGACAGGGCCTAATCTTTGGGTCGTGAATATTTGTTTGGCCGAATCAATTTAATTCCTAAACTGATTTAAGTTTTTGTATCTAAATTTTATTTTTATTAATTTCTTTACGGCTATTGCATAATGATTGCCACGGAGAACAGGACGATGACCCACCCAGGCGGTGACTGAACGCAGAGTGTCGCTCACGGCGCGCGGGCGCGGATCAAAGGTCAAAATAGGTCAGGCGCCAATGATTCCAAAGGATATTCTTTATCGATTTTCTCGGGATTTTCATAACAAAACTTTAAAAAATCATTTTTTATTGATTTTATAGTGTTTACTACACTTAAGGAAATCGCAAAGATTTTTAATGTCCCAAAAGTTAAGAGCCGAGCGGGATTTGAACCCGCGAGGGGAAGGTCGCGGGTTCAAATCCCGCTCGGCTCTTAACTTTTGGGACATTAAAAATCTTTAAAAAATCATTTCATAAATATTTTTTATTTTATTTGTTGAACCTAATTCCTGAAAATTTGCAGCTAATAAATTCCTCCAAGGCTAATAATAAATAACCCTGTAGAAGTAGGCCAAAGAAAAGATGGATGGAATTTATTTTTATTCATTAGATAATTTATTAAACAGCATCTCGAAATATGTTTTTCTTTGCGGAGGCCAAAGAACCACTATAAATATCAAAATTTAACCTGATCCCATTATAATAAAACTTGAACAATAAAACAAAACAGTTTATTTTCTGTGCTATTTATTATGTTTCTATGTTTCTATTTTCGTAATGCGAGCGGATACATTGTTGTCAGCGCCTTAAATAAGGTCACGATCTTCCAATCTCCAATCCGTAAGCATCGTTTCTGAAAACACAATGGCGTTGAGTGAAGATACCCAGAAAATAGATATAAATAAGCGGCCAAGTACGAGTCGGACTCGCCCATGAAGGGTTCCGTAGCAACAAGTAACATAATATAAAAGTTCTTTTAGCTCGTCGAAAGGTAACAAGGTAAGGTGCGGTTTACGATTTATGACGTATAAAAACAACTTCTTACTAGATCTCGTTCAAACCAAATATCAGTGGAAGTTTGTATAATAATGTACATCATATATTTTTTTAGGTTTTACCATTCTCTTATTTTAGAAGTTACAGGGGGTTAAGTACAGTTGCCGTAGATGTAGACGTAGCCGAATCGGTTGCTGAAGATGTAGACGTAGACGTACACATTTTACCACTTTGGAAGTCTCTCGCGCAAAATATTTAGTTTAGATAAAAACTATATTTGAAACCTTAACATCATTTTTGAAGACCAATTCAAAGATACCCCCCTCCCCCTCCACACGTATGGGTTTGAATTTTTTGAGTTTCAGTTTCAAGTATGGGGACCCCCAAAATTTATTGTTTTTTTCGATTTTTGTATAAAAATCTTAATTCAGTTCACAGAATACATCTACTCGCCAAGTTTTCTCAGCCTAGCTCTTATAGTTTCGGAGAAAAATGGCTGTGACATACGGACGGACAGACAGACAGACAGACATGACGAATCTATAAGGGTTCCATTTTTGCCATTTGGCTACGGAACCCTAAAAACTTAGATATGACGGCCTCTCAGTCTAGTTTGTAGAAGCTCTGCCTTCTGCGCCGTAGGCCGTGGGTTCGATCCCCACCGAGAAAAATATTTGTATGGTGAATACAAATACATAAAAAAAATGCATATAAGTATTATAATCAGCTATCTGGTTCCCATAGTACAGGCTCTGCTTAGTTTGGGGCTAGATAGTGTTATGTGGGTTGTCCGCAATATTTATTTATTATTATTAACAAACCAAATAGAACAAAAATTAATGTAAAACTACTCTACTTATTGCACAAAAAAGTTTTGAGAGTTACCAACTACCAAGCCAGGCATCCCAAGAACTTTATTAAAAGCTTATTGATTACTATGTTAGCCGTAAGTGGTAATCTTTATAATCTACCAAACTTCACAGCTCCCTTCTTCTCTTTTGATTATTGCACAATAAATACTTACATCGAGTCGTAGCCGTAGAAACAGCAGTTGCAGTAGCTATGATATTGAAGCCCGTAGCTATTGCCGTGCTCGTAGCCGTAGGCCTATTTGGACCCGTAGCTGTAGACCTCGCCGTAGCCTCGTACGTAGATGTAGCTAAAGATCTAGCCGTAGCAGTATTTGAAGACGTTGCCGTAGATGTAGACGTAGCCGAATCGGTTGATGAAGACGTAGACGTAGACGTAACTGAATCTGAAGCCGTTGATGTAGACGTAGCTCTTGCCGAAGTTGGAGCCTCAGCCCTAGACGTAGCCGTAGCTGTAATCGAACCAGTAGCCGTGGCGGTAGCTGTGGCCGTTCCTGAGCCCATTGCCGTAGCCGTAGCCGTACCCGTAGGGTGACCCGAAACCGTAATTGTAGAGACGCTATTGGATCCTGAAAAGTGTCCGAGTTGGTTTTAAAAGTACCGTAAATCTTCGCGCAATTGACTTGGTAGGGGTTCTACTTTGTGCCCTAAAACTGAAACGTTCAGTTGCACTGCCAACAAAGTTACGACTTGGTTCCTTATATTCAGCATATTTTAGAACATGAAGTATTAGCAGGCTTACTTCATGTTTACCTCGTGCTTTCAGCAATAAGTACCTATTACAATAAGTTATAGTTCTACTTTAGATTAATTTTGATAGTTACAGTGTATTGTACAGTATTGTAATATTTAGTTTAATCATAGCTAAAAAAATATTTCACAAGTATAATAAACAAACTTTAGAATTGAATTGCAACGTGGTCGTCCGATAAAAATATCTATCAAAATATCTATCACGTGGCCGCGTCATCGCCGGTAATTCAAGCGGTTATGCAAGAAATAAAAGGCTTTTTTTTATTAACAGTTATGTTGGCATGGCTGTGTTTTGAATTGAAAGTCGGTACAGATCGTCCGATGTGGTACAATGATCACAGAATCATTGTACCACTCCGGATGATCTGCAAGGCTACCACGAGCTCCATATGGTTATGGCTATGGCTGTCAAATTGTTTATAGATAGGCTGACCCACACATTCATTTTCTTCTTGGGTTTGAATGTGTTGACACTGTTGACACAATTTTGAAGCCATAGCCATAACCATATGGAGCTCGTGGTAGCCATGCTGTACCGACTTTCCCTGGAAAAATCATACCGATAATGCAGAATATACGTACTTATCACTGCTAAGAACTCCGTTGCCCAAATTAAGCGCGTTTCAGCTACACTGCACGATCTACGGCTGGCTGATATTGAACAGCCTGCCCACCAGGTGGTTGATCCTGATTCCGGCTGCGAACAGTTCCCAAGCACGGTTGTGCTGATCCAGCAGCCTGGTTGAGAACTGCGGCCAGTGTTGGGGAAGAAGTCATCGTCAGCGACCCTGTAGAAGACGCTAAGGTTAAAATCTGCTTTTTTACAGAGGTCTCGTTTCATCAGTGAGTCTGAAGATATTGAATGTAGTGAGAATAAACCCTCTCATAATATCAGTCTTAGCTATCAGAGTAGCAATCACTAAAACTCTGACAACAGAATCAACAATCTTACTTGTCGAAGATGCCTTGAAGAGCTCCGTCGGTGTGGAGAGCCTCGACGTATTGTCCCGCGTTGCTTACATCTCCGTTATTGGCCCACTCAGGGTCAGTTGGGTCCAAGCCTGAAAGTTTCCAAATATGAGCCATATTTGCCATAACCCTCCTCTTATTGTATTGCTCTCTCTGACACGATGTCAAGTAATGAATGCGACTACCTTTACTAGTAACCACTAATTGTTGACTGAGCTCATAAAAAAGCCAGTCAACAGCGTGATATGGTAATGGCAGCATATTATAGTCGGGAAAGAGATGCTATACATCCACAGTCCAGCCAGCAAAGTGCTTACCAGTAACTCTTAGTGGTCGGCCGCCAGTAGCCTTTCCAGCGCTTCCCACCACATGGGCTCCCAAATTGAATCCCACCAGGTGCACGTCATTCCAGTTTCCACCCGCAGTTTTGATCAGCCAGCCCAGAAAGTTGCTCAGAGACAAGCCTACGCTAGGCACGCCGGCAGCAGCTGTGGTATATTCAGAGTTGGCTAACTGTCTCCAGTCTACCACGATCACGTTGACATCCGCGAAGGCAAGGAAGGCGGTAGTGGAAGTAACACTAAAGTCAGAACTGCCATCACTGCTCCAACCGTGAACGATGACCTTCAGAGCACGTTGTGGATTGTAGTTGGAGTCTCGAATAGAATCGGGGTTGTTGAAGATTATCGTTTGTGGGGTGGTTGGATTTTGTCTGAAAAAGCAATGCTTATAGTATATGAACCAAATTGAGAACTTAAAACTAAAAACTAACAAGATATTTATTGGCATAATAAGTGTTTCACAAGTTATCTCACCTTGTGTAGAGCCAGTACTGGTTGTCAGCTCCATTGTCCAAGATGGTATCAATGTCCACTTCATTCTGGTCTTCTAAATACTGGTTACCTTGATCATTGTCCACATATTGGGTGGTTTCTACTACAGTCGGGATTGCACTGCTGGAGCATACTGAAAATAATTCAAGATTCTTAAATACCTGAGGTGTTACACTCACCAAACACAAAACAACACACACACTACAAAATCGTAAGGAACCATCTGATTTGTAAGATTGCTGTCAGGTATTTAAGCTGTAACTATTTTAGCGGAAGAATTTATGTTTGAATGTTATTTTTGTTACGATTTCCTTCGTGTTTTTATTTATTGTGATTTAATCATGCATTATTTGTTATTTTAATTAATATTTATTTATATTAACTAGTGATTTTTTTCCTGATTTTTTGTTTTAATTGTTTTTATTTATGTACTTGTTGCTTTAAACTTGACGACGAAGGCCTAAAAGAACATTAATTGAGCAAGTTTACTTGTTAGTTCAAACATTAACTCGTTAGATGGATAGAAAGTGGTTATAAATCATAAATAAAAGAGTTACCCACACGAAACTAAACCTGCCAGTAACACTATGATTTTCATATTGAGGATGAATTTAATTATCCTTGATAGTGGCTCATATTTATACAGATATTAAATACTTAATTCAAGACATTGATAAGATTAAATAATCATAGGAAAGTTTTATGATTTTTAATAGATTATGTGCTAAAATTAATTAATATAAATTAAAGATAAGTATTTAATCCTATATCTTTAAACGAGAAAACCTTGTGTAGTATATATATAATATTATATATATATATATATATAGGTATATATATATATACTACTAGCTGTGCCCGCGACTTCGTCCGCGTGGTATAGTGTCTATGGGTAGCATTTTTAATTTGCAGCGGAAGAAAACAGTAATTAAATAACAACGTCATATTCGCGTGCACGTGACACAGTCGTCTGCCCTCTTACTAAACTCTCCTCAACCCCCCCCCACATTCCCCCCGCACTCCCCCCAGACTCCCCCCCACAATCCCCCCGCACCTCCCCTCCACACTCCCCCTGGACTGCCCCCGCATCCCCCCTCGCTCCTCCCCTCCACACTCCCCCCTGTACTCCCCTTCACACTCCCCCCTGTACTCCCCTTCACACTCCCCCCTGTACTCCCCTCCACACTCCCCCCGAACCTCCCCTCCACACTCCCCCCGAACCTCCGCTCCACACTCCCCCTGTACTCCCCTCCACACTCCCCCTGTACTCCCCTCCACACTCCCCCCGCACCTCCCCTCCAACTCCCCCCTGTACTCCCTTCCACACTCCTCCCTGTACTCCCCTCCACACTCCCCCCGCACCTCCCCTTCACACTCCCCCCGCACCTCCCCTCCACACTCCCCCTGTAATCCCCTCCACACTCCCCCCTGTACTCCCCTCCACACTCCCCCCTGTACTCCCCTCCCTCTACCCCCCCAGCACAAACTTTGAATGTCATATTTTTTTATATCAAATCAACAGACTAAGAAATAAGTTTTAAGTTTCTAGCTCTAAAAATGACGATACTTCCATACAACTTTCAACCCCTATTTTCAACCCCTTACCTCTTTCAACCCTTTTTTCGCAATAAAAAGTAGCCTATGTCCTTCCTCAGGCCCTCAACTATCTGAGTACCAAATTTCATTTCAATCGGTTCAGTAGTTTTGGCGTGAAAGCCACACAGACAGACAGAGTTACAAACGCATTTATAATATTAATAAGGATTTAGGATCTCGGAAACTGCACCAACGATTTTCATGAAATTAAGTATACAGAGGGTTTATAAATCGATAAATCGATCTAGCTAGGATGCATTTTCAGAAAAAACTCAAGAGAGAAATTATTTTAATAATAAAAAAAATTAGCGCTATCTGTTGCCGAGTAGTCAAAATCACGAGTTAGTGTCAGGGAGAACGCCATCTATTGAACTTCTACTTAAACACTCGAGACAAAAGTTCCGGAGATTTTCATGAAAATTTGTATACAGAAGGTTTCGGGGGCGATAAATCGATTTATATAGCTGGATATTTTTTTTTGAAAATCTATTTTTATTGTTTTTAATAATCTACTTTATCTATTAATCATTTTAAATACAAACTTATTTTAGCTATTCCAGCAGATGGCGCTGTTAGTAAAATTGAAAAATATTATCCATATTTCACCATTTTCATCAGTATGTAATTCGTATTTAAATATAATTTCTAAAAACACAATTTACAAAAAAAAATACCGAGCAAAGCTCGGTCATACCAGCTCGTGTATATTAATTACTAGCTGACCGAGCAAACGTTGTTTTGCCTTATAAATTATTTCTAGTTTCTAGTTAAATTCTAGCGTTTCGAGCGGGATGAAAAATGATTAAATTACTAAAATGGCCATAAAAAAATAGTGGTTGGTGATAAAAAAGTAAAAATTTAGGGTTGTATGTATTTTTTAATGCCACATTATAATAAATAAAATCAAAAAATTTCGTCAAAAATTAAAAAAATAAATTTTAAGGGGAGCCTCTTAAAATCCTTTCTCCACACTTGGTTCGAAAGAATCAATGACACGATAAGAAGAAGAAGGGTGAACAACCCTTATCACTTAGGGGTATAGAAAATAGATAGTAGCCGATTCTCAGACATATTGAATACGCTTATAAATTTGGTAAAATTCGGTAACCGTTTTGGAGGAGTACGGTAACATAACATTGTGACATGGAAATTTTATATATTCCTCGTAGAAGAAGATTAGAAGATTATTATACCTTGATAAACATATAATATTAAAGAGCACGAAAGGAGCATTTCAGGCGTACTTGAAATTATTTTGCACCACACAGGTTTGAAGCACGAGAGCACTGGTGGTCTAGTGATAGCGGCCCCGCCTTCCGATCCGAAGGTCATGGGTTCAATTCCAGTCGTGTACCAATGAGTTTTACTTTCGCAAAAAGTATGTGCACTATGCCAGTACTCTCAAAACGGTGAAGGAAAACATCGTGAGGAAACCGGCGTGTCGTAGAACCTAAAAAAGTCTAAGCAACACGTTGCAGGGTTCACGCAAAAAGGGTCCGCCAGCGGCCTACTTGCGGAAAAACCAGCCCTTACATGAAGTGCGGATGATAAAATTAGCCAATTTTGCCACTGGTTTGAACTAAAGAGAGAAGAAGAAGAAGAAGAATTCTTTTTACCTTGACTTTTTTTAAATATGAGTTGAAAAAGATATAACAGATAACAATGTCAACTGATAAAAATATGATTTCTGGAACATCAAAATGTTAGGTATATATATACCTAATTAACCATTTTTGCCTAATCCATTTTGATGTTCCAGAAGTCATATTTTTATCAGTCGACATTGTTATCTGTTATATCTTTTTCAACTCATGTGAGTTTCAATAGTTTTTGTCTGATACCATCAATACTTTCTTATCGGCTAATAAAAACTATTGTTATTCGTTCGCATTTCAATCTAAGGTTATACAGAGCGTCCCACAGATATGCCACATGGAGAGAAAGTACCTTAAATATTTTATATAGTACATTTTACTGAAAGAAGACATTATTTGAATTTATAAAACAAAGGCTGTCTGGAAGAGATCGCTCTTAGCGATACGGACGTCCATTGTACTCATTATTTTTCTAATAGTTTCTGTATCTATTTCTTTGTGTGCAATAAATAGTTTATCTATCTATCAATCTTAAATTGCATGTACAGTCGCGGTATGAAAATGTTCGTCACCGAGTCGGTTTTCGCTTGCGCCAGTGTCTTGCTCATAAACACATTTTGACATTTTGTGACGTGTATTCTGTCTATTCAGTTTCAAAAGGTAATATGTGCTCGCGATACGTTGAACGAATCAAGTTGAAAACTGACGAACATTTTCATACCGCCAATGTACATCATAGGTAAAAACCTAATAAAAAAAATCTTTTTGAGGGATTGATAAACAATTGATTCATTTTGTAATAAACATGTTAAAACTCATAGTCTTCCTTTTATTTCTGACACTATGTTATTTAGCAAAAAATATTCTCGTGGAACGGGTTTGATTCCTGGTTCAACAATGTCATTATTTCAATATCTATGAATGCAGTTAATTTGCTTCTACTAATGTAAGGGTACTTTCCTTCAAATCAAATCAAAATCAAAAAATCAAATCAAATCATTTTTATTTGCCTGAATGGTGTATCTTATACCTTTAAACGAGAAAATCTTGTATATATATATATATATATATATTTAGGATCTCGGAAACCGAGCCAACGATTTTCATGAAAAAAAATTAAATTTATATTTAAAGTTAGTGGGACAGAGAACGCCATCTATTGACGAGTAGTGGAGTTTATTATTATGTCGGTGAAAAATATTAATATTTAATCAGTACCTATGTAGGTAAGTAATTCGTATTTAAATAACACGGGCACCAACTGCTAGTGTTCATAATATCTTAAATATAATATTAAGTAAGTAGCACACATTCCCCACTACATAGCTGGGATGCAAAAATTATAGGTTCATCAATTTATTGCCCTACCATGTGGCGTATCCGTGGGACGCCTTGTATAGGTACCTACTTAACTACTGTCTACCGCAGATAGTGTATCAGCGGTAAGCTACAAATTGTAATTTTTTAATCCTTTTCTTGATTGACTGCTTTCACAGCTCAGTTGGTAGTAGCTCTGCCTTCTGCGCTGGAGGGCGTGGGTTTGATCCCCACCACACAAACAAACATTTATTTTGTGAAGTCAACATAAATGTTTTTTCTCTGTCTGGGTGTTATATTGTATTCTAAGTATGTATTTACAAAAAAAAAACTATACAAGTATTAAACTGCCAGCTATCCGGGTCCCATATTACAAGCTCTGCTTAGCTTGGGGCTAGATAGTGTTGTGTAAGTGGTCCATAATATTTTAAATAACATATGCAACATAACATAGAAAAAAAAACAATCAATTTTGGGGGGACCCCCAAAGTTGATGTTTGTGAGAAAGTCTTAATGCGGTTCACAGAATACATCTAATTACCAACTTTCATCAGTGTAGCTCTTATAGTTTCGGAGAAAAGTGGCTGTGACATACGGATGGACAGACAGACAGACAGATAGACATGGCGAATCTATAAGGGTTCCGTTTCTGCCATTTGGTTACGGAACCCTAAAAACGTGATATCACGTCTACGATTAATGATGTGCGTTAAGAATTGTTTGGAACAAGCTGCCTAGTATTTTTACAACCCATCGTGACGCATGGCTCAGTACATGAACCGGATTTTTGTCCCTTTGAAGTTAGATGCGTAGATATTTTTAGTTTAGTCTTCTTGAGCACGGGTGGTGTTCTCTGGCTCCGCCTTCTGATCCTTAGGTTGTGGGTTCAAAACTGGTCGCGAATTGATGGGTTTTTCTGTCCAAAAATTAATGTTTACAATAAAGTCTTGGAATCCCACCTATCAGACTGCCCGTGACCTCCAGCTCAGACATTAATAAAGCTGCGAAATGGAAGCATGAATGGAAAATTACACCACCGGAGAGCTTGATTACAACAACTAATCGAGCCGCAAAACCACCTGGTTTCTCTCTGTCCAGAAGAGAATGGTGCCAGCTTAACCGCATTAGAACATTGCGCACATCATCAAGGACTGTCCACTAACCAAATACGATGGCAACCCGGCAGGCTTGTTCAAATGTTCACCCTTGAAAATGACGCTATCCAATGGATAAAGAAACTGAATTTTATATTATAAGAACGATTGTACTATATTATTATGCCATACGAATAAATAAATGTCTACAATGTTAGTTACATAGTGAGGAAAATTGTGGCCAGTCGTAGAACCTAAAACGTTCAAACTCAAGGGTCAAAAAAGAAAATGATTCTTTTTGAGGCACACTTAAAACTAGACTGGTTTGAAAGAACCAGTGACACTATAGGAAGAAAGAAAGAAAGATAGAAAAATCGTTTATTTGTCACACCTCCAATGGAGAACATTTTAAGTACTAAAAATAAGGAACTCACTTATCAACAACAAACATAAAATGAAACAAAAACAAAATGGAACTAAAAAAAGGTGCAGATAATGGTCCTCAATGTGCCGGGTGCGACAAACAGGCCTCGTCTCAGCTCGATGCTGCGAACCATCCAGAGATGGAACACAACGCTAGCTTTCAGACGAAACCCGTTGAAGAAGACCACTTCTTCCAAAGCTGTGTGGTGAAAGGGTTCTAAGTGCACCTCAAAAATACTCTCTTTGTTTTCATGACCCTTGATTTTGAAACTGTTAGGTTCAACGACATGCCACCAGTTTCCTCACGATGTGTTTCTTCACAGAGAGTAACTAGCATTGTGAACATTAAAATTTTGAATTAAAAAAAAAATACAATCGTTGAGAACCACTTCCTTTTTGGCCGAGTGAGCGAAGCGAACTAAAATCTTACAACTTAACTTTTCAGAGCATCTAGATCGCATCACCAGATCTCACTTCGGGGCAAACTACTAGTTATTAAAAAGTGTTGGGTTTTTTCCATCTCGAAGTATTTCATTTCAGATTTATTTATCCTCAATATTTTGAGGATGTCTAAGAAGCCAGTCCAAATTTTACATTTTGTAGTACCTAGTTGGTATTCAATACGGGATACGGGGCAGATTGCAAGCCTATCACCGCTGCTAGAATACTTTTTTCCTTACGGTGTTTTCCTTCACCGATGAAACCTTAATAGGGAAGATATTTTATTAAGAGGTATATGCAATAAAACAAAATAGCTTTTATTTATGGTATATATTAAGTATATGGTTTATTATGGTAGGTATTTAGTGTATGGTATTTATAATCAATGAAATGGTAGGTATGTATTGTCGTTATAATGAGATAGCAGCTACTTTGTTGTCAGCGCCTTAATACGGTCACGATCTTCCAATCTCCAATCTGTAGGCATCGTTTCTGAAAACACAGTGGCTTGTAAGTAAAGATACCCAGAAAATAGATATGGAAAATTATGCCATAGTAGTTATACAAAACAAAGCGTGACCTACGAAGCATTGCTTTGTTATAAGCGACGGTTACCACTTAACATCAGGTGGGCCATATGCTTTTTCCATCCGCTAGTTACGTAAAAAAAAAATTGTTCGTGATTCTGAGGACAAACAGGTTCTGTGTGATAAACTATTGGTCTGTTTCATTATGTCAACGCAACGAACGCTTCTATTTCATCTGAATAAATGATCTGGTGTGCATTTCTTTCGAGACTAACTGGCTAATAAAAGAAAAAGTAAAAAAAATATAAACAATTAAATAACAATCTAAATAAATGATTTCGATGTTAAACTACTCTTCTCACTGCACAAAAAAGTTCTGAGATTTACCAACAACAAAGTCAGTAAGAGAATTGATTTCTTTAATAACTGTTGCTGATCGTCTTCATAATCAACCAAACTTCGTAGCACCCTTCTTCTTTTTTGATTAAAGCACAATAAATACTAACATGCAGCCGTAGCCGTCGAAGTAGCGGTAGCAGTAGCTGTGTTTCTAGTTGAGGCCGTAACCGTAGCCGTGCTCGTAGCCGTAGGCGTACTTGAAGCCGAAGCTGTAGAAGTCGCCGTAGCCTCATACGTAGATGTAGCTAAAGATGTAGCCGTAGCAGTATTTGTAGCCGTTGCTGTAGATGTAGACGTAGCTAAATCGGTTGCTGTAGACGTAGACGTAGACGTAACTGTATCTGCAGCCGTTGATGTAGTCGTAGCCGTGGCCGAAGATGGAGCGAGTTGACCAAACATAGCACAGCGCAGTACAGCGCAGCATAGCTCGATGTTGATTTGTCACCCATAAACTGAAAACTTGAAAGACAGGTAATTTTCTATGTTAACCAGTTGCACTGCCAACATAGTTACGACTTTGTTCCCTATATTCAGCATTTTTTAGGAAACCACGTTGCGGTTTAAATAGACTTACTTCATGCATACCTCGTGCTTTGCAGCAATAAGTACCTATTACATTAAGTTCAGTGAGATCTGTAATTAAACAAAAGTCACTGTATTATTTAAATTTATTATAGCTAAGGCGGCTAGGGCGGAATCACAATGGATGTCAAAATTATTACCCATAGCAACTCTTGAACATGTGATTCGGCAAATAAATACAGTTTGATTTTGACTTTGACAAAGCTATTATTTTATTATTAGTATAGTATAAAATGACGTCTAGTTTTGGATTGCAACATGGCCTCGAGCATCTGGTCCTGAGTCCTTAAACACAGCTTCTGAAAACAAAATATGATTTTTGTCAAGATATCAAAACATACCACCAATTCATATGATGCGACCTTTCAATTATTAGCACTTACCTCAATTAACCCGTAGCGTATGCTATAGCCCTAGCTGTAGCCGTTCTCAAAGCCGTAACTGTTGCCGTAGACGTAGCCGTAGCCGAATTTGTAGTCTTAGCTGTCGCATAAGCCGTAGCCGTAGCCATAGTCGATCCCGTAGCCGTAGCCGTAGCAGTAGCTGTACCCACAGCTGAACGTGCGCCTGTAGCCTCAGCAATAGCTGTAGCCGTACCCCTACCCGTAACCGTAGTCGTTACGACCGAAGGATCTGAAAAATGTCCGAGTTGCTGCGAAAAAAGTACCGTATCTTTCTCGCGACTTGACAGTGGTACTTCTACAACCCCCATTTGAAAACGTCTGTAAACCAAGGAAATTTCCACCAAGCTATGAAAAAATCGGGCCTTAAAGTAACGGCTTTGATATTTTTTTTTAAGAATATTTTTTATGTAAAATTGTAAAAAGATTTTTAAGTCATATAACCCCAACAGTATTATATAATTATTCTTTTTATCACACGATATGACCAAAAAAGTAAGATGCACTTGCTGTTGAGCACTCTATAACAGAGCACAACATTTATATGGTGCAAGCTAAATACATTAGCTTGCATTGCTTAATAAACGCAGCCATGCGAACATAACAGTGATCATTGTACCACTTCGGACAATCTGTACCGACTTTCCCTGGAAAAAATCATTCCAATAATGCAGAATATACGTACCTCTCGCTGCCAAGAACTCCGTTGCCCATATTAAGCGCATTTCAGCTACGCTGCACGATCTACGGCTGGCTGATATTGAACAGCCTGCCCACCAGTTGGTTGATCCTAATTCCGGCTGCGAACAGTTCCCAAGCACGGTTGTGCTGATCCAGCAGCCTGGTTGAGAACTGCCGCAAGTGTTGGGGAAGAAGTCATCGTCAGCGACCCTGTAGCAGACGCCAAGATTAAAATCCGTTTATTTAAACAGGTCTCTAATCAGTTCTAAAATTCAACGCCATGCCCTATATAATTTATTTAAAATAAATGGGTCTGAAGATATTTAACTTCTATGTTTGTTTGTATGGAGAGCTGTGAAAAATAAACCCTCTCATAATATCAGTCTTAGCTATCCGAGTAGCAATCGCTAAAACTCTGACATCAGAACAGTATCTTACTTTTCGAAGATGCCTTGAAGAGCTCCGTCGGTGTGGAGAGCCTCAACGTATTGTCCCGCGTTGCTTGCATCTCCGTTTTTGGCCCATTCAGGGTCAGTTGGGTCCAAGCCTGAAAGTTTCCAAATATGAGCCATATTTGCCCCTCCTCTTATTGTATAGATCTCTCTGACACGATGTCAAGTAAAGAATGTGACTTCCTTTACTAGTAACCACTAATTGTTGACTGAGCTCATAAAGCCAGTCAACAGCGTGATAAGGTAATGGCAGCATATAGTCGGGAAAGAGATGCTATACATCCACAGTCCATCCAGCAAAGTACTTACCAGTAACTCTTAGTGGTCGGCCGCCAGTAGCCTTTCCAGCGCTTCCCACCACATGGGCTCCCAAATTGAATCCCACCAGGTGCACGTCATTCCAGTTTCCACCCGCAGTTTTGATCAGCCACCCCAGAAAGTTGCCCAGAGACAAGCCCACGCTAGGAACGCCAGCAGCAGCTGTGGTATATTCAGAGTTGGCTAACTGTCTCCAGTCTACCACGATCACGTTGACATCCGCGAAGGCAAGGAAGGCGGTAGTGGAAGTAACACTAAAGTCAGAGCTGCCATCACTGCTCCAACCGTGAACGATGACCTTCAGAGCACGTTGTGGATTGTAGTTGGAGTCTCGAATAGAATCGGGGTTGTTGAAGATTATCGTTTGTGGGGTGATTGGGTTTTGTCTGAAAAAGCAATGCTTATAGTACGAGTATATGAACCAAATTGAGAATTTAAAACTAAAAACTAACAAGATATTTATTGGCATAATAAGTGTTTTACAAGTTATCTCACCTGGTGTAGAGCCAGTACTGGTTGTCAGCTCCATTGTCCAAGATGGTATCAATGTCCACTTCATTCTGGTCTTCTAAATACTGGTTGCCTTGATCATTGTCCACATATTGGGTGGCTTCTACTACAGTCGGGATTGCACTGCTGGAGCGCACTGAAAATAATTCAAGATTCTTAAATACCTGAGGTGTTACACTCACCAAACACAAAACAACACACACACTACAAAATCGTAAGGAACCATCTGATTTGTAAGATTGCTGTCAGGTATTTAAGCTGTTACTATTTTAGCGGAAGAATTTATGTTTGAATGTTATTTTTGTTACGATTTCCTTCGTGTTTTTATATTTTGTGATTTAATCATGTACCTATTATTTGTAATTTAAATTAATATTTAATAGCTAGTGATTTTTTTTCCTGAATTTTTACTTTAATTGTTTTTATTTATGTACTTGTTGCTTTAAACTTGACGACGAAGGCCTAAAAGAACATTAATTGAGCAAGTTTACTTGTTAGTTAAAACATTAACTCGTTAGATGGATAGAAAGTGGTTATAAATCATAAATAAAAGAGTTACCCACACGAAACTAAACCTGCCAGTAACACTATGATTTTCATATTGAGGATGAATTTAATTATCCTTGATAGTGGCTCATATTTATACAGATATTAAATACTTAATTCAAGACATTGATAAGATTAAACAATCATAGGAAAGTTTTATGATTTTTAATAGATTATGTGCTCAAATTAATTAATATAAATTCTATACAGGGGGGCTGAAACATTAGCATCCAAAATAAAAATTTTGGTCCCTCGTATTGTGGGGTATCCGAATCATCCCCATGTATGTTCCGCGATTTTTTATAGTTTTCGAGTTCTGATTTTTTTCTAAAAATTCGGGAATTTTCAACTTAAAAATTTCAAAAAAAAAAGTAGGAGACGTTTTCGATTTTTTTTTTGCAACTGATTCTTCATGAGTTGTACTTTTATGCCTAAAATAATTAGCTTTGTTTCTTTGATGAAAGTTATAAAACAGATGATCCAAAGCGAAAATATTACGTTCGGTGAATTATGACTTAAATTTTCAACTTAAAATTAAAAATGTAAACCGGTTATTTCATGGCTCTTAAGTAGCTCTAAAAAATGCGCCATATTTTCGGCTTCCATAATCATTAAATAATAAAAATAGTACTTAAGGAGCCTCTTTTGCTAAAATCGGGCATAAAAGACAGCATGGTGGAAAGTTCTTATTCAATTCAATTCAATTCAATTAATTTATTTCAGATCATATTATCCATAATTTGTTAGTAAATACAAAGTTAAAGTGTTAGTAACAATAAATACAATTTAACAAAAATAACAAATATGACCTACGACTACTGAATGTGAAGCTGAACCAGCCGCCACATTAGAGGACACTCCACCCGCCACTCTTATGAAAAGCTAATTTTATTTAAACAATTTTTTTGCCCATTTTAACATTCTTATGGTTAATTATTGATAGAGAATACTGGAAACTAACCAAAAAATAGCTTCAGAGGTTTGGTTGGTCCGGCCACCCTGTATACATTATCATTTATGCTTTAATAAAAATACCACGTCTTACTTAAAACTTTTCTTACCGAACCTCTGAAGCTAGTTTTGGTTAATTTCCAGTATTCTCTATCAATAGTTAAGAAGAATGATAAAATGGGCAAAAACTTGTTTAAATCAAATTTAGCCTTTCATAAATAAAAAAAATAAATAAAAAAAATATTGTTTATTTCGGACCACATAAAATCCATAGCACACACAGTAAAAACACATTTCAAAGAATAAAATAAAAATAAACACAGTTAACTAAAAACTAAAGATCATGCCGAAGGCATCGTGTTGTGGACGATCAATGGGAGAAATAAATTCCTCCATTTATCGTCCTCAACACAAGGCACTTCCATAATGGAGACGTCCAGCTGTCCGCAACAGTCCTCAGAATGCTGTTGCTACTGCCCCGCACTCTGCCGATCAGTGAGGCAGTTTTCTTGCGCACCAGGGCATGAAAGCCATCCGTGTGGTATTGCGCAAACATACCTGACGCACTGCAGAAGCGGGGCAGTCTCAACATCATCCGAAAGATGTTGTTTTATTGGATACGTAAGGCGTCCAGCGATTTCTTCGTATGCCTAACCCACAGACTTCCCGTGTAAAAACTCTGGCAGTACGCTTTATAAGAATGTTCCATTTTGCTGTCTTTGAAGCCCGATTTTAGCAAAAGTAACCAATTAAGTACTGTTTTTTTTTTTAATGATTATGGAAGCTGAAAACATGGCGCATTTTTTAAAGCTACTTATGAATCATAAAATTACCTGTTTAGATTTTTAATTTAAAGTTGAAAATTTGAGTCACAATTCACCAAACGTAAATTGTTCACTTTGGATCATCATTTTCATAACTTTCTTTAAAGTAACAAAACTAATTGTTTTATGCATAAAAGTACAACTCGTGAGGATTCAGTTGCAAAAAAAATAACTATCTTTTACTTTTTTTTTAGAAATTTTTGAGTTGGTCATCTCGAAATTACTCAAAAATTCAGAAAAAAAAATCATAACTCAAAAACTATACAAAATCGCGGAACATGCATGGGGGTGATTTGGATACCCCACGATACGAGGGACCAAAATTTTCATTTTGGACTTCAATGTTCCGGCCACCCTGTATTATCTTATTACATGAAATAATATAGTGCACGAAAAGAGCCTTTTAGGCGCACTCTACCTCCATAACTGTACTTTTTGGGCGCACTTGATATCCTTTCACCACACTGGTTTGAGAAACCAGTGGTACGGTAGGAAGAAGAAGAAGAATTATTTAAGCCTCAAATATTTTATACCTACCCTTTTGCCTAATCGGTTTTGATGTTCTAGAACTTATATTTTAATCACACGAAATTGTTATCTGGTAAACCTATTTTAACTCACGTGAGTTTCATTATTTGTCTGATACCATCAATACTTACTTATCGACTATTAAGAACTATTGTTATTCGTTCGCATTTTTTTTATAGGTACTTAGTAAACTGCCGTGTCTTTAACAGATAGTTTACCAGTGGTAAGTGCGAAGTTTTCATTTATTTATCGTTTTATTATCAGACCTTTCATTACGCTACTGTATGGATGCCAAAGCTGAGCACTGACTAAGAATGTGATTCACAAAATACAGGTATTCCAAAGACCAGCGAAAGGGAGTCTGCTTGGACTGAACCTGAGTGACAGAATAATGAACGCTGCCATCCGGGCAAAAATTAAAATATGTGATGCGGAACTAGCATAAAAACTCAAATGATTTCTTTGAAATGATCAGAAGATGGGTGGAACACGTAGCACGAGCGACAGAAGAAAGGTGGAGTGAACGAATTCTCCACTGATACCCCCGAAATAAGACTCACCCCCTTGGAAGACCAAGACGACGATGGCGGGACGATATAATGAGAATAGCGGGTGCAACATGGACCTGACCAACGTTAAAGGACTTGGAGAAGCCCTCTTCCCCTAAGTGAGCGCCCCAAGACTAAACGCAAATATTATATAATCACGAGCTGGTATGACCGAGCTTTGCTTGATATTTTGTTTTAGTAAATTGTGTTTTTAGAAATTATTTAAATAAGAATTACATACTGATGAAAATGGTGCATTATGAATAATATTTATCAAACTTACTAACAGCGCCATCTGCTGGAATAGCTAAAATAAGTTTATGTTTAAGTTGATTAGTAATAGATAAAGTTGATTATTGAAAACAATAAAATAGATTTTCTAAAAAAATATCCCAGCTATCTAAATCGATTTATCGCCCTTCTGTATACTAATTTTCATGAAAATCTCCGGAACTTTTGTCTCGAGTGTTTACGTAAAAGCTCAATAGATGGCGTTCTCCGTGACACTAATAACTTGCAAGGAATAAAATACTCTCTACGAGAGCTAACTCGTGTTTTTTTTGTTGTTGTTGTTGTTTAATTACAACATTTTCTCGTTTAAAGGTATAAGATATAGGTAAGAGTCAGCTAGGTAAGTTAAGTCTGTGAAGACTAAACATAGCAGATTAGATTATGGTTCATATTCGTAGAATGGCAACACCAGAGCGATTAGAGCGACGCTCTTTCAATAAAAAATCAATAACTAATAATTATCATCATCATCATCATCATTATCAGCCTGAAGAAGTCCACTGCTGGACATAGGCCTCCCCTACACATTTCCAAGAAGAACGATTCTGAGCCCTTTCCATCTATCGACTTCCCGCGATCTTAACAATGTCGTCGGTCCATCTGGTGGGTGGGCGCCCTACGCTTCGTCTTCCGGTTCGTGGTCGCCGTTCGAGAACCTTTATTCCCCAAGGTTGTCGGTTCTTCGAGCTATGTGGCCTGCCCATTGCCACTTCAACTTACTATCTCTACGAGCTATGTCGGTGACCTTGGTTCTTCTACGGATATCCTCATTTCTGATTCTATCACGTAGTGAAACTCCCAGCATAGCTCTCTCCATAGCTCGATGCGCTCGTCGTTAATTATCATATTTATAGATAATCTAAATTTATGTAATAATTAGATAAAGCAGACGTGCCCATTAGGCCAGCATCTGTACACTCCTCTCAGCCTAGTTGGTTTGTCCACAAGAAAGACATGGTCAATACTGACGATCACTAAGCCGTGACTTTTCTTTGTCGTTTGTGAGTACTAGTTTGACATGCATTTTTCGATAAGAATCCAAGGTTAAGTTAAGTAAGCTAATCGGTACTCTTCAATAACATACGATGCTTTTTAGGGTTCCGTAGCCAAATGGCAAAAACGGAACCCTTATAGATTCGTCATGTCTGTCTGTCTGTCTGTCTGTCTGTCTGTCCGACCGTGTCACAGCCATTTTTCTCCGAAACCATAAGAGCTACACTGATGAAACTTGGCGAGTAGATGTATTCTGTAAACCGCATTAAGATTTTTACACAAAAATAGAAAAAAAACTATAAATTTTGGGGGTACCCATACTTTAAACTGCAACTCAAAAAAAATTTTTTCGTCGAACCCATACGTGTAGGGTATCTATGAATAGGTCTTCAAAAATGATGTTGAGGTTTCTAATATAGTTTTTTTCTAAACTGAATAGTTTGCGCGAGAGACACTTCCAAAGTTGAAAAAAGTTGGTCCCCCCCCCTCTAACTTCTAAAATAAGGGAATGATAAAACTAAAAAAAATATATGTTGTACATTACTATGCAAACTTTCAACGATATTTGGTTTGAACGAGATCTAGCCAGATTTTTTTTTTTTATACGTCATAAATCGTAAACCGCAATTTACCTTTCGACGAACTACAAGAACCTGTTTCCTGTTTATTTTCTGTATATTATGTTACTTGATGCTACGGAACCCTTCATGGGCGAGTCCGACTCGCACTTGGCTGCTTTTTTTGGTATTATGTATTGATCTTCCGGTTTATTTCGTCTTTACTGTCTTAACATTTCAATTGGTACTATTTAATAGCCTGCCTTCGTTGCTTGAGGCCGTGGGTTTGATCCCCACTGATACTTTGTTCTCGCGATCGTAACGCACAACGCTGCGGTATGCAGCATGCGGCGGCGGACACATAATCTTATGAAAAACGAGAATCAAGAATGGTCTCTTGTTCCGTCGCAGTTTGCGTCAGCGGCGAAGTGCAATCGTGTGACGCTGCGTCAAGCCGTATACCGCAGCGTTGTGCGTTACGATCGCGAGACCAAAGCTTTAGAACAAATAGTTGATTGTACAAGATAAATGCACAAGCCCGGATATTATCGCCCTGTGTATAACATCTAGTCAATTCACTATCACGTCTACGATTCATATTATTCGTTTTGAACACGCTGGCTAGTATTTGTACAATCCATGCATCGTCAAGCTTGCTTCAAGCAAAGACGTTTGTTGCCATGGACGCACATGGCTTTAGAGTACAAGAACTGGATTTTGTCTCTTTGAAGTCAGCTGCGTAGATATTTTTGGTTTAGTCTTCTTGAGCACGGGTAGCCTTTTCCAGCTCCGCCTTCTGATCCTTAGGTCGTGGCTGGGCTCAAATCTGGTCACAAACTGATGGGTTTTTGTAAATTGATGTACCCAATGCTAGTTACTCTTGAACTGTGGAAGAAAACATCGTGCGGATGTCAAGAAAACAAAAAGAGTCTTTTTGAGACGGACTTAAAATTATTTTACCAGACTGTTTTGAAAGAACCAGTGACACGATAGGAAGAAGACCAGCTCTCCCAAAGCAGTGTGGTGAATTTGGTGGCTAAGTCGCTGCTAGTGGTATAGGTCGGTAGTGCAGATGGTCAGAAATAAGCAAGTCCCAAATCCACGGTAGGTAAACAAACTGTTTATTGCACAAGCCACACAATTTAGATTAGAAGGAAGAATAGAGGAAGAGGCACAGATAGTTCCTAGAGCTTAGGTACACAGCACAAGAGAAAGTAAGAGTTTGAAAGCGATGAAACAATAACATTTACGAGAGCGCGTGAAGTACAGAGCGACACAGTTATTGCGTCGCGTAGCAGATCTCGACTGGCGGCCGGCGGGTAGCGAAGACCGCACGCGCGGTGCGCGTGCGCCGCATCGCTGCTATAGAACAATAGCCCGCCGCATACTACGGGTTTCGCCCGGATTTGCGTGTGTGTTTAATATTAATGTGAAATTTATAAACTATTGTGTGTATGATTATGTGTGGAGCGTGATGTATGAATGTAGTGTGAAAGTATACGTATAAATAGATATGAAATACTATATAATAAGTTAATTGTTAAGTGTTTATAAATAAATAGGATAGATCATGTAAATACTATGTAGTGTGTAGTAAGTCACCTACATCTCTCCCTTCCAGAGGCCGTGTCTACGGGCGATAGTAGTCCGGAAAATGGACACGCCTTCCTGAACGTGTAGTTCGAGTAACCGGGGTGTCAGGAGGTTGTGTCTGTGGCGGATCTGGGAGGTGTATATCGCGTCGTAGTGGCGTAATGTCGTCGGACAGCATAAAGGCTGGCTTAAGGCGGTCTATGCTTACTGTCACATCCTTGCCTTTGACGCTGATTTTAAAATATTTGGCACCTCTCTTCAGAACTTCGTGTGGCCCTGTGTACGCAGGCTGGAGTGAGCCACGCAGCGCGTCTTCCCTGAGGAATACGTGGCTACGTGTGGCAAGTTCTTTGAACACAAAGACTCTGTACTTGGAGTGGTGCTGAGGTGGGACTGGACGTATGTTCTCGGCGAAGGACTTCATACGTGCTGAGAAATCGGTGATGTCGGTGGTGTAACTCGCGACGTTGTGGCCGAAAAATTCGCTGGGCAGACGAAGCGGCTCACCATACACCAGCTCAGCCGATGAAGTTTGGAGGTCTTCCTTGAAGGCACTCCTTATGCCGAGAAGAACGAGTGGCAGTGACTCGGTCCAGTTAACGTCGGCATGGCAGGTGATAGCTGCTTTCAGCTGCCGGTGGAAGCGCTCAACCAAGCCGTTGCATTGTGGGTGGTATGCGGTTGTCCTGCGGTGATCGAAACCGACGGACTTGGACAGCTGCTGAAATAGCGCCGACTGAAATTGTCCACCGCGATCGGTCACGATCTCCACTGGACAACCGTATCGGGATATCCAACATGCAACGAACGCTTTGGCCACTGTTTCGGCGGTGATATCGGTAAGAGGTACAACTTCCGGCCATCGCGTGAAGCGATCGACGGCTGTAAGGCAATACCGATAGTCACCAGCTGGCGGTAATGGTCCGATCAGGTCTATATGGACATGTTTGAAACGCGCTGATGGTAAATCATGCGTACCCAAAGGAGACGTGACATGCCTGTTTACCTTTGTGCGCTGGCACGTCAAACATGCCTTAGACCATTCATGGCAGTTCTTACGCATTAAAGGCCATACGAAGCGTTGTGCAACGAGCTTGGCTGTAGCGTTGGCTCCGGGGTGGCTGAGTGAGTGAAGGCAATTAAATACTTGCTGACGTAGCTGTTTGGGGACGTAGGGCCTGGGAGTCGGGGTACTGACGTCGCAGTACAATTCAGTACGACTTCCGGGAATATTCGTCTTGATCAAACGAAGAGAAGTTTCCCCTTGTAGGAGTTCTACGAGCTCTGAGTCTGTAGCTTGGAGTCT
This sequence comes from Thera britannica, assembly GCA_939531255.2. Taxonomy (NCBI): domain Eukaryota; kingdom Metazoa; phylum Arthropoda; class Insecta; order Lepidoptera; family Geometridae; genus Thera; species Thera britannica. The sequence goes on from OW618042.2 coordinate 19,704,854, forward strand.
GGCCATCACTTCTGGGTTGACGGGTGTCTGCAGTTCATCAACTCTGGAAAGTGCATCTGAGACCACATTGTCTTTTCCCGAAATATGCACAAGATCGGTTGTGAACTGCGAGATGAAGTCCAGGTGTCTATACTGACGCGGCGAACAGTTACTTTTCCGCTCGTGGAAAGCGTAACATAGCGGTTTCTGGTCAGTATAGACTGTGAAGTTAGTGGCCTCTAGCATGTGGCAGAAATATTTGATGCTCTCATAGATAAAAATTTACAACCAGACAGACTGTGTGAAAAATCGTGTATATGACGAATCGGATATTTGTCTGGTATGGTTCGGGCATTTAATAACCTATAGTCGCCGCACGGACGCCATCCATTGTCCTTTTTGGACGCAAGGTGAAGGGCTGATGCCCACTGGCTGTCAGACGGACGAGCAGTTCCGTTGGCCAACATGGCATCAAACTCTTGTTTGGCGATTTTGAGTTTGTCGGGGGCGAGACGTCGAGGTGAGCATGAGACGGGCGGACCTGGTATAGTACGAATGTGGTGTGTAGTGTGGTGCTTGACAATACCCGGAGTACCAGCAGGGCGTGTTATATCCGGATATTCAGATAAAATTTTATGATACCTACTATTACCACCAGTCGAAACCTTTACACTCGAGACAAGACAATCAGGTTTTGCTATAGTGGCTACAATGCTTACGTTGGTTAGGCTATCGACAAGCTTTTGTTTGCTGACGTCAACTATGAGGCGGTAAAATGAAAGAAAATCTACACCGATTATAGCTTTAGTGACGTCAGCAACAACAAAGCGCCATGGGAAATTACGGCGTAAGCCTAAATTTAAATTAAGTTGTATGTAACCAAATGTGTCGATAGCTGAACCATTGGCTGCGCTGAGCTGATAAGCAGTTTTACAACGGCGCTCACGTAGAGCGGATACCGGATATACACAAATGTCACTACCAGTGTCTATTAAAAATTCGGTATTGGTTCCGCGGTCCGTGACGAAGAGGCGACCCGTTGAGCTGTGGCAGTCGTTAGTCGCCATCACTGACTGCCCGGAGAGTTTTCCGATCTGTAGTCGCAGGGTTTGGTACAGCGGCTTGCCTCGGCCCCGTGCTTGTGGTGGTACCAACAGATTGGGAAACAACGGTAGTTAGACTGCGACCTGCGCGATGATGATGATGATCTGCCGCGTTTCTCCTGTCCTCGTTCTCTGGATCGTGGTTGGTGGTTGAACCTCGCTGTCAGAGCGCTTACTTGCTTGGTCAGCTCCGCTACCTGGCGCGTCAGCAAATCCATCGGTGATGATGGTGATGACGATGATGGTGATGGTGATGACGCCGCAGCGACCTGCTGCGATGGCATTGCGATGTCGTTGATCCGGTCGGCGAGCTCCGCCAGTGCGTCCAGAGTCAGCGTCGGCTGTGACGCAACGATCGGCTGCATTCCAACTGGTAAGCGGCTGGTCCAGATCGTCTTCAGGAAGTCCTCGGGAATCTCGGGTCCGGCAAGGTGTTGCAAGTGTCGTAGAAACTGCGAGGGTTTGCGGCTGCCAAGTTGTTCGTGCATAAGCAGCTGCTTTACCTTGTTCTCCCGAGACACCGACAATCGCTTAATGAGCTCACTTTTCAGGCGTTTATAATCGGCTGGCCCGGTGAGGATATCCTCTACTTCTGCAGCATATTGCCTATCCAGCGTGGCTAAAATATGGTAGAACTTGGTCGCGTCGTCAGTTATTCGCATTATTGCAAACTGACCTTCTACTTGTGCGAACCATATCGCTGGTTTTTCTGGCCAGAATGGAGGAATCCGGATCTGAACAGGCGTTGAGGGCATCGTGGGCGTATCGTCCGGGTCGCGTTCAGTCTTTGTAGCGCGCGCCCGTGGTCGTACGGTGACGTTTTCTTGCTGGTCTTCGCTATTGCTTTCACTCGACGACATCAATTCTGTTGACTCTTCGCTTTTGTGTTCTTGGGGGTCACCAGTTTGGTGGCTAAGTCGCTGCTAGTGGTATAGGTCGGTAGTGCAGATGGTCAGAAATAAGCAAGTCCCAAATCCACGGTAGGTAAACAAACTGTTTATTGCACAAGCCACACAATTTAGATTAGAAGGAAGAATAGAGGAAGAGGCACAGATAGTTCCTAGAGCTTAGGTACACAGCACAAGAGAAAGTAAGAGTTTGAAAGCGATGAAACAATAACATTTACGAGAGCGCGTGAAGTACAGAGCGACACAGTTATTGCGTCGCGTAGCAGATCTCGACTGGCGGCCGGCGGGTAGCGAAGACCGCACGCGCGGTGCGCGTGCGCCGCATCGCTGCTATAGAACAATAGCCCGCCGCATACTACGGGTTTCGCCCGGATTTGCGTGTGTGTTTAATATTAATGTGAAATTTATAAACTATTGTGTGTATGATTATGTGTGGAGCGTGATGTATGAATGTAGTGTGAAAGTATACGTATAAATAGATATGAAATACTATATAATAAGTTAATTGTTAAGTGTTTATAAATAAATAGGATAGATCATGTAAATACTATGTAGTGTGTAGTAAGTCACCTACATCGAAAGGGTTTTAAGTGCGCCACAGAAAGGTTTCTTCTGTTTATTTAACTCTTTAAAAAGGAAAGCTTAGATATTTATTTTAACAACATGGTAAAATACTTATTAGTTGAGGCCCGATGAGATCTGCTACCGCCGTGTCGCGGCCAACCTCAAAACGGCGCGCTTGGTCCAGTATTTGATCATGCAGCCGCTTGGCAACATCCATGTTGCAGTAGGTATGCTGTGGGTTTTAAAATAAGCTTTTAATCAAAATCTCGGGAGGCGCCAAATATCAGGCCTCACGGTATGAGTTATAAGGCCTCCAACGGCATCAGTTATTAAGGCCCCAACGGCATCAAATATTGGGTGTTGAATTCATCAAACATCAATCTCGCATGGCATTTAATACGTTACATGTCGAAGACTTCAGATGTACAGCTCCTCACTCACAGGCGCCGCACGCGCTTACCAAGCGACGGAAAGTCGCACGCGTTCACCCAGCAGCGGAGCGCTGCATGTGCTACCAAGAAGCAGAGCGCCGCATGCACCCTCCAAGCGGCGGAGAGTTGCACGCTTTCATCAGCGGCGGAGCGCCGCACGCGCTCACCAAGCAGTGGAGCGCCGCATGCGCCCTCCAAGCGGCGGAGAGTCGCACGCGTTCATCAGCGGCGGAGCGCCGCACGCGCTCACCAAGCAGCGGAGCGCCGCATGCGCCCTCCAAGCGGCGGAGAGTCGCACGCTTTCATCAGCGGCGGAGCGCCGCACGCGCTCACCAAGCAGCGGAGCGCCGCATGCGCCCTCCAAGCGGCGGAGAGTCGCACGCGTTCACCAGCGGCGGAGCGCCGCACGCGCTCACCAAGCAGCGGAGCGCCGCATGCGCCCTCCAAGCGGCGGAGAGTCGCACGCGTTCACCATCGGCGGAGCGCCGTACGCGCTCACCAAGCAGCGGAGAGCGCCGCTGTCATCGTCGTTGCAATCATCAGACATTAAGCCCCGTAGGCGTCACTTGTGATCCTCAGACGTTAAGCCCCGTAGGCGTCCTTTGAAAGCATCAGACGTTAAGCCCCAAAGGCGTCCTTTGCAAGCAGTTACCATTGAGCCCCGTAAGCTCCTTTAATACTCATCAGACGTTAAGCCCCGTAGGCGTCCTTTGCAAGCATCAGACGTTAAGCCCCGTAGGCGTCCTTTGCAAGCCTCAGATGTTAAGCCCCGTAGGCATCCTTTGCAAGCAGTAAACATTGAGCACCGTAAGCTCCTTTAATACTCATCAGACGTTAAGCCCCGTAGGCGTCCTTTGCAAGCATCAGACGTTAAGCCCCGTAGGCGTCCTTTGCAAGCCTCAGATGTTAAGCCCCGTAGGCATCCTTTGCAAGCAGTAAACATTGAGCACCGTAAGCTCCTTTAATACTCATCAGACGTTAAGCCCCGTAGGCATCCTTTGCAAGCCTCAGATGTTAAGCCCCATAGGCATCCTTTAATACTCATTGGATGTTAAGCCCCGTAGGCATCCAATACTCTAGAATGAAGTTATTTTTGTTTGCTCATCTTGTATCTTGTATTAAGACTCTGGAAACGTTAGTCTTCTGATACAAAATCTGATACTCTGACCCCTGTTGGTGTGAAATGGAAACCAACCTTAAACACTTTATTAAGTATATCCCTTTTATTGACCTTTGGCCCCAGTCAATGTGAAATGGGTCAGTCTCCATTATAGATCCTATAGATATTTCTTATTGGTTATGTGTGATTCTGATGGTATAGGAAGGTTAAGTTGTTGAAAGGTTCCACCATCAGTGCCCATCATGAGTCTGCGCATTATAAACATTCACATTACCAACTGGTACTTGTGGTGCTAGGAACACCCCTGTTCTTATGACCCTTAGAGAATTTGTTAAAAAGGAACTCTTGATTGAGAGTAAATAAGTAACACCATAATGATTGTCGACCATATCACACCTCATATCATCTCAGCAGACACTGTTTAAACATTTTATTTGGTCATCCCATTCGCTCATTGAATCTAGATAAAACCTGTAGCCTGAGACAAGTTCTCAAACAGACATAGACTTCTTCAGGCTGATGATGGTGATTTTAAGACATATAGTATGGAGAAATAATGTTGCTATCAGCCTCACATAATTAGTATTTAGGCTACCAAAACAAACATTAGTTATACTTAGACGACCAACTTCAATAATATATTCAGAGCACATAATTGTTTTGAACAGGTAGGCACTTCTGTCACAATTCCTTGCAATATTTATGTTGTCACTTACCAACACCTGGAGTATAATTCCAAAAATGCATATCATCCTCTTACCAGAAAATAACACTTTACCGCAGACATTTTTATTATTTGTACTCTTACAAACTCCATGAATAGTGTTATTGCTTGTTAGCCTTTGTTATTCAGTTCAATAAATTAGATGATAACATGAGGCATCATTCAGCCACCTAAAATGAACACAAACACAGTATACAAACATCAACAGTGAAGATATCCTGTGAGAATGAACATAGATCAAACAATCAGTTTATCAATCCATGTGGAAGTAGTTGATCAACACAGCACAAGAAGCACATAGTAAGGTTGTAGATAAATAGACTTCTAGTCTTCCTTGAATTATCACCATTCATGATCACCTTTCTATCCAAGAAATATAACGGCTAATTACAGATTCACATTTTCAATAAATTATTGGATATTTCCCACAAATGCAAATAAGAAATATGAATAACATGGTACCCAAGGGTACAAAAGATCCAGCCAGAATGTATGTTACAATCCTCAAAATCATCTAATTGTCTTTTGAATAACCCACAACTTGAACTACAAAACAAAACTTGTTTGAATTTTATAAACTTGTTATGACACACCGATTAGCTTCAATGTATGCAGGCATATAAACTTTCAGTAGGTGATAATATATTATAATATCCCGGCTTGTTTGAGTTGAGTTCAACTCCAAACAAGACAGCCTCAGTGTTTTCTGTCGTTGGGATCTTCAATTAAGAACAAAATCTTCCGGTCTTTTGCTCATAGCAGGAACTAGCCGGAGGCTGTGCCAATAGTCACCAGAGTGCCCAACAATGTCAATGCTCTGCATTGGAGTTAGCATCTCATTGTATCGTATACCAACTTTTTAACTTTTTCAACAATTTACTTTATGTTAATCGCCACGAACGGTTTGTTTTATTGGCGCGTGTCTCAGATCCCAATTCTGATCTGTTAGATGAAAACTATCCATTGAATACAGCTAGAACTCGTTAAACTCTATAATACAGAACAACCCCTTCTATAATTATTCCGACGCCATTACTCTCTCCACGACTAGAGATGTGTTTCGTTCCTCGGTCTGAATAGTGATGTCCTATTACTAAAAACCGCTATTAGTATGTAATGGAATATTTGAGCATAATTTTCACCAACTTCCAGAAGTTTGATTAATTTTAAACTTTGCACACCTATCAAGGACCGATGACAATGCATTAATTTGATAACAGTCTCCCATTATCCTTATTAGGACCACCAGGATTAATAAATTACTTCGAAAACTATGTCTATCCTTTTCTGTCACTTAAGGATTTTTCTGAATATTATCGATTTTGACGAGAATAGAATGCTCCTAAGCACTCTAGAATGTCCTATAAGCTTCCGTAATTATCTGGAATGATCAAATTTGATTCGAAGACTTTGAAATTATTTAGAATGGTTAGCATCCGCAGAATTATCTATATACCTACCCATGCAAACGGTTCAATTTTCGTTTCTCGTTTTCCTGAATGGAATAAGTGAGTAGCACATATTTTGTATTCTCCTACCTATATAGCGTAGTCAGGCCGCAGTTTAGGAACGCTCGGCCGGTGGGCGGCGGGCGGTGCTCTTATCAAGTAGGAAACGCGCAGGGCTGCCACAACACGTTTCGCCGGTTAGCCGGGTCGCGCGTAATACATTTATTTATATTTAGGTACCATATCAGCTATCTGGTTCACATAGTACATCATCATCATCATCCGCAGCCCGACTTAACCCACTGCTGGGCATAGGCCTCTCTTTGCTCCTGCCACTTACCACGATCTTGGGCTACCCTCATCCAACTGCGGCCCACGACGCTGGTAATGTCGTCAACCCATCGAGCTAATGGACGTCCAACACGTCTCTTCCCAGTCCTTGGCCACCACTCCATCAATCTTTTGCACCACCTGTCGTCACCACGCCTTGCCAGGTGTCCTGCCCAACTCCATTTGAGTTCCATAATTCGTATGCCGACGTCTTGGACCTTGGTACGTCCTCGGATCTCGATATTAGGAACTCTGTCTAAAATCTTTATGCCGAGCATGGCACGCTCCATGGCTCTCTGTGTAACCCTCATCTTGTACACAGCTGCTTGCGTGAGTGTCCATGTCTCGGCACCGTAAGTCATCGTGGGCAGAACACACTGGTTAAAAAGGCGGGTCTTCAGACATTGTGGTACATTGATAGACTTGAGGATGTCTTCAAATTTCCCAAACGCAGCCCACCCTAACTGTATCCGTCTTTCAATCTCTTTCTTCTGATGTTCCTTGCCAAAAGATAAAATATGTCCCAGATAAACGTATTGGGCAACCATCTCCAGTTTCTCATTGCCAACTGTGACCGCAGAGTCAACAAAGCTGGAGAGGTTTCCCATAACCTTCGTCTTGGACATATTCATCTTAAGGCCTATCCTCAAGGACGCATCACTGAGTTGGTTTAGCATACTCTGGAGATTTTCAAAACTTTCTGCAAAAAGAACGAGGTCGTCCGCGAATCGCAGGTGCGACAGATAGACACCATTGATATTAATACCAAGGTTTTCCCATTCAAGCGTTTTTATGACGTCCTCTAAAACAGCCGTAAAAAGCTTGGGTGATATGGTGTCGCCCTGTCTCTCACATAGTACAAGCTCGGCTTAATTGTTATCCCGAATTATCTAGAATACTCAAATGTACCCATGCAAACCGTTTTGAAAAATCGAACTATTGAATGAAAAATAAATAAAAGTTAAAAAAAACTAAAAAACACGCTTTTAGAGCTAGTCGAACTAAAAAGTAGAAAATAAAGATAATTACAGTTTCAGAGTAAAAAGCGTGGCGTAAAGCGTAAGTTAATTAGATATTTATGTTGTTATTGCGTAGTTTGTAGTACTGTTTGTTTTCCGAATAAAATAAAATAAAATAAAATAAATTAAGAGGTAGGTATGCATAAACATAAACTAAGTAGAACAACAAATATATAGTACTAATCCGCTAATCTAATCTAAGTAAGTACGTGTCGAATCTTATTAAGTTTTTTATTTCTTGTGGTATTATTGTTGTGTCTAATACACCTTATTTCGCTTTGCAGGATTTGCAGGTGTTACGTGGGGTGCACACACGAGTCTGCATTAAGTTAACTTACTTAGATTAGATTAGCGGATTAGTACTATATATTTGTTGTTCTACTTAGTTTATGTTTAACAATGGAATTCCGCAAAGTCACGCCTGAATCTATTAATTAGGTATGCATAAAACAAAATAGCTTTTATTTGTGGTATTTATTATATCACGGTTTATTATGGTAAGTGTATGTTATTTATAAGCAATAAAATGATAGGTATGTATTTTCGTAAAAGTGAGATAGCGGATACTTTGTTGTCAGCGCCTTAATACGGTCACGATCATCCAATCTTCAATCCGTAAGCATCGATTCTGTAAACACAATGGCTTGTTAGTGAAGATACCCAGAAATAGATTATAGAAAACTATGATATACACCACTATTTTGTAACACCAAAAAAAAATATAGGGTAATGTAGTAGGGGTAGAACATTCAAAGTCAAAGTCAATAATTTTTTATTCATTACGATGCAAGAATCACTTTGAAACGTCTTAAAGCTAGGTGAGTCTAGGTGCTTCTTAGGAACTTCTCTACTCTGTAAGGTGATGGAGCGAGTTATAAACACTCGACTTCTGGGGTACCTGGAAGAGCACCAGCTGATCAGCGACCGTCAATACGGATTCCGTCATGGGCGATCCGCTGGTGATCTTTTTTGTATTTTTTTCGAGACTAACTGGCTAATCAAAGTAAATATTAAATATTTTTTATTCAACAAAATAACAATCCTTCTTCCTTCCGTTATCCCACTTTATGTGGGGTCGGCACAACATTATTTTGTTCCTTCATTCCCCACAATCAGCCGTCAACTCTGCATTCACTACTCTCTTATCTTACGGTGCACCCGTCCCTTACTACTAAGTCAAGCATTCCCTAAGAACTTTTCTAAAAGCTAGAAATATAGATAAATTTATTTTATAACCGTTACTGACCATTTTCATAATCTACCAAACTTGGCAGCAATTTGCTTTTTTTTTATTAAAGCACAATAAATACTCACATTAAGCCGTAGCCGTAGAAGTAGAGGTACCAGAAGCTTCGTTCCTAGTTGAGGTCACAACCGTAGCCCTGCTCGTAGCCGTAGCGCTATTTGTACCCGTACACGTAGTAGTCGCCGTAGCCTCAGACTCAGATGAAGCTATAGATGTAGCCGTAGCAATATTTGCAGACGTTGCCGTAGACGTTGACGTAGCCAAAATGGTTGCTGTAGACGTAGACGTAGACCTAACTGCATCTGTACCCGTTGATGTAGTCGTAGCCGTGGCCAAATTTGGAGCCGTAGCCACAGACGTAGCCGTAACTGTAGTTGCACCGGTAGTAGCCGTGGCGGTAGCAGTAGCCGTATTAGTGCCCGTTGCCGTAGCCGTAGCCGTACCCACAGCCGTCATTGTTACGACGCTATTGGCTTCTGAAAAGTCCAAAATGGTTTAAAAAGGTTTCACGCAGCAGAACCCCTACCGTTTATCTTTGTGCGATTGAAGTCAATCGCGCGAAGATATACGGTAGGGGTTCTGCTGCGTGCCCTAAAACTGATAACTTGTAAGCTAGGTAATTTTCTATGTCAACCAGTTACACTATATTCAGCATTTTTTAGGAGATCACGTTTCGGTTTAAGCAGACTTACTTCATGTATACCTCGTGCTATTCAGCAATAAGTGCCTATTACAATACATTCAGTGAGATCTGAAATAAAACAAAAGTCACGGTATTATTAAAATTTATTATAGCTAAGCTATTATTTCATTATTAGCATAGTATAAAATGACGTCTAATTTTGGATTGCAATATGGCCCCGAGCTTCCCGTCCTGAGTCCTTAAACACAGCTTCTGAAAACAAAATATGATTTTTGTTATGATACCAAAACATACCACCAATTCATATGATGTGACCTTTCAATTATAAGCACTTACCTCCATTAACCCGTAGCCGTAGCTTTAGCCCTAGCTGTAGCCGTTCTCAAAGCCGTAACTGTAGTCGTAGATGTAGCCGTAGCCTTATTTGTCCTAGCTGACGCATAAGCCGTAGCCGTAGCCATAGTCGATCCCGTAGCCGTAGCCGTAGCAGTAGCTGTACCCACAGCTGAGAGTGCGCCTGTAGCCTCAGCATTAGCTGTAGCCGTACCCTGACCCGTAACCGTAATCGTTACGACCGACGGATCTGAAAAGTGTCCGAGTTGCTTCGAAATAAAGTACTGAAACTTGGCTGAGGCACTTCTGCATCCTCCACTTGACACCCCCTGTAAATCAGGGGCATTTCTGCGTACAGCTAGTTCCACGCTATGAAGCACTCTGGCCCTAAAGTTACAGCTTAGGCATTTACACCAAATGTTTTGTAAATGTCTTGACAGTGGCACTTTTACATCCCCTTTTTGATACTCTCTGTAAACCATGGAAATTTCCGCGTACAGCTAGTTCTCCGCTATGAATCAATATGACTAAGACATGGCTTGATGCTTTTTTTAAGGAATCAAAATGATTGCATGTATAAAAAAATATAGTAAGTAATATTCCAACAGCCTACTTATTTTGGGCGTATTCTTTTTATCAGATAACATGAACGTAACAGTAAGACGCACAACACTTAATAAGTTAAGGTGTGCCTGTTACTACATGAGCAACACATTCAATTCAGAACGCAGCCATGCAAGTTTATCTATTATTTTCGTATGACTCCAGACGATCTGTACCTTCCCTGGATAAAATCATTCCGATAATGTATATGTATGATATATAATGTAAAATATACCTCTGCTTGCTAAGAACTCCGTTGCCCATATTAAACGTGTCTCAGCTACGCTGCAAGATCTGCGGCTGGCTGATATTGAAGAACAGCCTGCCCACCAGGTGGTTGATCCTGATTCCGGCTGCGAACAGTTTCCAAGCACGGTTGTGCTGATCCAGCAGCCTGGTTGAGAACTGCGGCCAGTGTTGGGGAAGAAGTCATCGTCAGCGACCCTGTAGAAGACGCCAAGGTTATAATCTGCTTTTTTACAGAGGTCTAATTTCATCAGTTTTAAAATTCCACGCCATACCATGTATAATTTATTTAAAATAAATGAGTTTGAAGATATTGAATATGTAGTGAGAATAAACCCTGTCATAATATCAGTCTTAGCTATCCGAGTAGCATTCGCTAAAACTCTGACATCAGAATAGTATCTTACTTGTCAAAGATGCCTTGAAGAGCTCCGTCGGTGTGGAGAGCCTCAACGTATTGTCCCGCGTTGCCTGCATCTCCGTTATTGGCCCACTCAGGGTCAGTTGGGTCCAAGCCTGAAATTTTCCAAATATGAGCCATATTTGCCATAACCCTCCTCTTATTGTATTGATCTCTCTGACACGATGTCAAGTAATAAATGTGACTTCCTTTACTAGTAACCACTAATTGATGACTGAGCTCATAAAAAAGCCAGTCAACAGCGTAATAGGGTAATGGCAGCATATTATTATAGTCGGGAAAGAGATGCTATACATCCACAGTCCAGCCAGCAAAGTGCTTACCAGTAACTCTTAGCGGTCGGCCGCCAGTAGCCTTTCCAGCGCTTCCCACCACATGGGCTCCCAAATTGAATCCCACCAGGTGCACTTCATTCCAAGTTCCACCCGCAGTTTTGATCAGCCAGCCCAGAAAGTTGCCCAGAGACAAGCCCACGCTAGGCACGCTCGCAGCAGCTGTGGTATACTCAGAGTTGGCTAACTGTCTCCAGTCTACCACGATCACGTTGACATCCGCGAAGGCAAGGAAGGCGGTAGTGGAAGTAACACTAAAGTCAGAACTGCCATCACTGCTCCAACCGTGAACGATGACCTTCAGCGCACGTTGTGGATTGTAGTTGGAGTCTCGAATAGAATCGGGGTTGTTGAAGATTATCCTTTGTGGGGTGGTTGGATTTTGTCTGAAAAAGCATTGGTTTAAATTGAGAATTGAGAATTTAAAACTAAAATCTAACAAGATATTTATTGGCATAATAAGTGTTTCACAAGTTATCTCACCTGGTGTAGAGCCAGTACTGGTTGTCAGCTCCATTGTCCAAGATGGTATCACTGTCCACTTCATTCTGGTCTTCTAAATACTGGTTGCCTTTATCATTGTCCACATATTGGGTGGCTTCTACTACAGTCGGGATTGCACTGCTGGAGCATACTGAAAATATGTTTATGTTTGAATGTTATTTTTGTTACGATTTCTTTCGTGTTTTTATATTTTGTGATTTAATCATGTAATTTTAATTAATATTTATTTATATTAACTAGTGTTTTTTTTTCCTGATTTTTTACTTTAATTGTTTAGTCATATTATTTATTTATGTACTTGTACATAAATAAATAATATGCCTTAAACTTGATGACGAAGGCCTAAAAGTACCTTTACTGAGCAATTTTAATAGTTAGTTCAAACATTTACTCGTTAGATGGATAGAAAGTGATTATAATATAAATAAAAGGGTTACCCACACGAAACTAAACCTGCCAGTAACACTATGATTTTCATATTGATGATGAATTTAATTATCCTTGATAGTGGCTCATATTTATACAGATATTAAATACTTAATTCAAGACATTGATAAGATTAAACAATCATAGGAAAGTTTTATGATTTTTAATAGATTATGTGCTCAAATTAATTAATATAAATTCTATACAGGGTGGCTGAAACATTAGCATCCAAAATAAAAATTTTGGTCCCTCGTATTGTGGGGTATCCGAATCATCCCCATGTATGTTCCGCGATTTTTTATAGTTTTCGAGTTCTGATTTTTTTCTGAAATTTCGGGAATTTTCGACCTGAACAACTTAAAAATTTCAAAAAAAAAAGTAGAAGACGTTTTCGATTTTTTTTTTGCAACTGAATCCTCATGAGTTGTACTTTTATGCCTAATATAATTAGCTTTGTTACTTTGATGAAAGTTATAAAAAACATGATCCAAAGCGAAAATATTACGTTCGGTTAAACCGGTTATTTTATGGCTCTTAAGTAGCTCTAAAAAATGCGCCATATTTTCAGCTTCCATAATAATTTAATAATAAAAATAGTACTTAAGGAGCCTCTTTTGCTAAAATCTGGCATAAAAGACAGCATGGTGGAAAGTTCTTATGAAAAGCTAATTTTATTTAAACAATTTTTTTGCCCATTTTGTCATTCTTATGGTTAATTATTAATAGAGAATACTGGAAACTAACCAAAAAATAGCTTCAGAGGTTTGGTTGGTCCGGCCACCCTGTATACATTATCATTTATGCTTTATTAAAAATACCACTTCTTACTTAAAACTTTTCTTACCAAACCTCTGAAGCTATTTTTGGTTAATTTCCAGTATTCTCTATCAATAGTTAAGAAGAATGATAAAATGGGCAAAAACTTGTTTAAATCAAATTTAGCCTTTCATAAGAATGTTCTATTTTGCTGTCTTTGAAGCCCGATTTTAGCAAAAGTAACCAATTAAGTACTGTTTTTTTTAATGATTATGGAAGCTGAAAACATGGCGCATTGAGTTGGTCATCTCAAAATTACTCAAAAATTCAGAAAAAAAAAATCATAACTCAAAAACTATACAAAATCGCGGAACATGCATGGGGGTGATTTGGATACCCCACGATACGAGGGACCAAAATTTTTATTTTGGACGTCAATGTTCCGGCCACTCTGTATTATCTTATTGTACATGGAATATTATAGTGCACGAATATAGAGACTTTTAGGCGCACTCTCCCTCCATAACTGTACTTTTTGGGCGCACTTGATATCCTTTCACCACACTGGTTTGAAAAACCAGTGATACGGTAGGAAGAAGAAGAAGAATTCTTTAAGCCTTAACATTTTTATAAATATTTTATACCTACCCTTTTGGGTAATCGGTTTTGATGTTCTAGAACTTATATTTTAATCACACGAAATTGTTATCTGGTAAATCTATTTTACCTCACGTGAGTTTCAATATTTGTCTGATACCATCAATACTTATTTATCGACTATTAAGAACTATTGTTATTCGTTCGCATTTTTTTTTATAGGTACTTAGTAAACTGCCGTGTCTATAACAGATAGTTTACCAGTGGTTATCATATTTATAGATAATCTAAATTTATATAATAATTAAGATTAATGTGAAGTAATATTATATAACTATGTTACGAATAATTTGTCTTTGGAATATAATGGCTTAATAATTAAGAGACGCTGTAGTGCCTGTGAATAGATTAGAGATAAAGCAGATGTGTCCATTAGGCCAGCATCTGTACACTCCTCTCAGCCTAGTTGGTTTGTCCACAAGAAAGACATGGTCAATACTGACGATCACTAAGCCGTGACTTTTCTTTGTCGTTTGTGAGTACTAGTTTGACATGCATTTTTCGATAAGAATCCAAGGTTAAGTTAAGTAAGCTAATCGGTACTCTTCAATAACATACGATGCTTTTTTTGGTATTATGTATTGATCTTCCGGTTTATTTCGTCTTTACTGTCTTAACAGTTCAATTGGTACTATTTAATAGCCTGCCTTCGTTGCTTGAGGCCGTGGGTTTGATCCCCACTGATACTTTGTTCTCGCGATCGTAACGCACAACGCTGCAGTATGCAGCATGCGGCGGCAGACACATAATCTTATGAAAAACTTCTAGAATGGTCTCTTGTTCCGTCGCAGTTTGCGTCAGCGGCGAAGTGCAATCGTGTGACGCTGCGTCAAGCCGTATACCGCAGCGTTGTGCGTTACGATCGCGAGACCAAAGCTTTAGAACGAATAGCTGATTGATAAATGCACAAGCCCGGATATTATCGCCCTGTGTATAACATCAATTCACTATCACGTCTACGATTCATATTATTCGTTTTGAACATGCTGGCTAGTATTTGTACAATCCATGCATCGTCAAGCTTGCTTCAAGCAAAGACGTTTGTTGCCATAGACGCACATGGCTTTAGAGTACAAGAACTGGATTTTGTCTCTTTGAAGCCAGCTGCGTAGATATTTTTGATTTAGTCTTCTTGAGCACTTTGCACACCTATCAAGGATCGATGACAATGCATTAATTTGATAACAGTTTCCCATTATCCTTATTAGGACCACCAGGATTAATAAATTACTTCGAAAACTATGTCTATCCTTTTCTATCACTTAAGGATTTTTCCTAATATTATCGATTTTGACGAGAATAGAATTCTCCTAAGCACTCTTGAATGTTTTATAAGCTTCCGTAATTATCTGGAATGATCAAATTTGATTCGAAGACTTTGAAATTATTTAGAATGGGTGATCGGTTAGCATCCGCAGAATTATCTATGTAGGTATATATGCAAACCATGCAAACGGTTCAATTTTCGTTTCTCGTTTTCCTGAATGGAATAAGTGAGTAGCACATATTTTATTCTCCTACCTATAGCGTAGTCAGGCCGCAGTTTAGGAACGCTCGGCCGGTGGGCGGCGGGTGGTGCTCTTATCAAGTAGGAAACGCGCAGGGCTGCCACAACACGTCTCGCCGGTTAGCCGGGTCGCGCGTAATACATTTATTTATATTTAAGTACCATATCAGCTATCTGGTTCACATAGTACAAGCTCGGCTTAATTGTAATCCCGAATTATCTAGAATACTCAAATGTACCCATGCAAACCGTTTTGAAAAATCGAACTATTGAATGAAAAATAAATTATAGTAAAAAAAACTAAAAAAACACGCTTTTAGAGCTAGTCGAACTAAAAAGTAGAAAATAAAGTTAATTACAGTTTCAGAGTAAAAAGCGTGGCGTAAAGCGTAAATTAAGAGGTATGCCTAAAACATAAAAAAAATTCCAAAAAAAATATAACCAACTTCAAAAAATACATGCACTAAAAAGCGAAAAATAAGAATAGTAAACAGATTTAGTTTGAAGTCGGTGTTAAGGGGGTACGATTTCCATACAAACTTAATTTACACAACTATGGGCGAATAAAGTATTAATGTACACTGAAATAGCTGTAATAGGCTTTTACAGTGGTCCTTATTACCGGCCAGTTATATAAAATTGGAGTGGTAGCCGTGGGTCGTGGCTGTCGGGGCTTCAGAAAAAAAACTAACAGACTTTTACGACTATTTTGAGACATATGTTTTAAGCTCATTCACGTATTCAATGCCGAGTACCCGTTAGAAAGAATGACGAAAAAATTTCTTTTTTGTTTTTTTTATTAATATTTCTGTTATCCTACATTTTTCTCCAACTTTATATAACTGGCCGGCAATAATTACCATTGTAAAATTCTATTACAGCTATTTCAGTGTACATTTATACTTTGTTTGCCCATATATGTGTAAATTCAGTTTGTATCGGAATCGAACAACCTTAAGTGAAACAATGACCATATTTTATATAATTAATGTTGAAATCGGCAAGCATAAAATATAGTCATTGTTTTACTTAACACCGACTTCCAAACTAAATCTGTTTACTATTCTTATTTTTCGCTTATTTGTGCAAGTATTTTTTGAAGTCGGTTATATTTTTGTTTTTTTGAAAATTTTTTATTTTTCCATTTTTAGTGTTGTGTTTTTTTTTAATTAGGTAAGTACCTACCTACTTACTTATTTCTGTTTTTTTTTAATTTAGAAAGACGTCATTTGACTCATTGGTGTTTCGCTCATCAAGCCCTTTTATTTGATACCCATATCACTAAAAAGTTCCATGGAACAAGTCCTGACTCCATCATCAGATCAGCATTGTGTTTCGCTCATCAAGCCCTTTCATTTGATACCCATATCACCTAACAGTTCCATGGAACAGGTCCTAACTCCATCATCAGATCAGCTTGTTGACAACATATTACTACATTGTAGTCGGAACTTGACAGATATGCCGAGTTTCAACTCAATCGGCTTATTTACTGAGGAGTTCTGTTGAACAGCTCTTGACTCCATCATCAGATCAGCTCGCTGATACCACAATATTTCATTGTCACCAAGAATCTATGAGTACGCAAAAGTATTTATAGTTCCACAAACACACTAAAAATTTGAGGGTTTCCCTCGATTTCCATGGGATTCCCTCATCAGATCCTGACTTCGTGACGACGGGACTACCTCGGGAGTGTACCCTTTGTAACAAAAAAATAATTTTCAAAATCGGTTCACAATTGACGGAGAAATCCATGAACATACATACAGCCGAACATAGAACCTCCTCCTTATTGGAAGTCGGTTAAAATTAGCTTTTATTTGTGGTATTTATTTTAACACGGTTTATTAAGGTAGGTGTATGTTATTTTTAAGCAATAAAATGATGGGTATGTATTTTCATAATAGTGAGATAGCGGATACTTTGTTGTCAGCGCCTTAATACGGTCACGATCATCCAATCTTCAATCCGTAAGCATCGATTCTGAAAACACAATGGCTTGTAAGTGAAAATACCCAGAAAATATATATAGAAAACTATGATAAACACCGCTATTTTGTAACTACCAAAAAAAAATTGGGTCATGTAGTAGGGGTAGAACATTATGAATTTGTAATCAGAATTTTTAGTTTCGATAAAATGACAAAGTTATTAAATGTTAAAATTTTTAGAAATTGACTAACTCGATAATCAAAGTAAATATTAAATATTTTTTTTTTAACAAAATAACAATCCTTCTTCCTTCCGTTATCCCTCTTTATGTGGGGTCGGCACAACATTATATTGTTCCTTCATTCCCCTCGATCAGCCGTTATCTCTGCATTCACTACTCTCTTATCTTACGGTGCACCCGTCCCTTACTACTAAGTCAAGCATTCCCTAAGAACTTTTCTAAAAGCTAGATAAATAGATAAATTTATTTAATATTACTGATCATTTTCATAATCTACCAAACTTGGCAGCAATTTTCTTTTTTTTTATTAAAGTACAATAAATACTCACATTAAGACGTAGCCGTAGAAACAGTGGTAGCAGAAGCTGCGTCCCTAGTTGAGGTAACCGTAGCCCTGCTCGTAGCCGTAGCCAAATTTGCACCCGTAGATGTAGAAGTCGCCGCAGCCTCATACTCAGATGATGCTGTAGATGACGTTGTAGCAATATTTGCAGACGTTGCCGTAGACGTTGACGAAGCCATAATGGTTGCTGTAGACGTAGACGTAGACCTAGCTGTATCTGCAGCCGTTGATGTAGCCGTAGCCATGGCCAAAGTTGGAGCCGTAGCCATAGCCGAAGTCGTAGCCATAGCTGCAGAATCACCCGTAGCCGTGGCGGTAGCTCTAGCCGTATTAGTGCCCGTTGCCGTAGCCGTAGCCGTACCCACAGCTGCAACTCTTACGACGCTATTGGCTTCTGAAAAGTCCAAAATGGTTTAAAAAGGTACCATATATCTTCGCGCGATTGACTTCAACCCGTAACCGTAATCGTTACGACCGACGGATCTGAAAAGTGTCCGAGTTGCTTCGAAATAAAGTACTGAAACTTGGCTGAGGCACTTCTGCATCATCCACTTGACACCCCCTGTAAATCAGGGGTATTTCTGCGTACAGCTAGTTCCACGATAAGAAGCACTCTGGCCCTGAAGTTACAGCTTAGGCATTTACACTAAATGTTTTGTAAATGTCTTGACAGTGGCACTTTTACATCCCCTATTTGAAACCTTCTGTAAACCAGGGAAATATCCGCGTACAACTAGTTCTCCGCTATGAATCAATCTGACTAAGACATAGCTTGATCCTTTTTTTAAGGAATAAGAATGATAGAATGTACAAAAAAGATAATAGTACGTAATATTCCAACAGCCTACTTATTTTGGGCGTATTCTTTTTATCAGACAACATGACCAAAACAGTAAGACGCACAACACTTAATAAGTTAAGGTGTGCCTGTTACTACATGAGCAACACATTCAATTCAGAACGCAGCCATGCAAGCTTATCTATTATTTTAGTATGACTCCGGACGATCTGTACCTTCCCTGGACGAAATAATTCCGATAATGTATATTATATAGGTATTTGTATATTATAATGTATAGTATACCTCTGCTTGCTAAGAACTCCGTTGCCCATATTAAGCGTGTCTCAGCTACGCTGCACGCTCTGCGGCTGGCTGATATTGAAGAACAGCCTGCCCACCAGGTGGTTGATCCTGATTCCGGCTGCGAACAGTTCCCAAGCACGGTTGTGCTGATCCAGCAGCCTGGTTGAGAACTGCGGCCAGTGTTGGGGAAGAAGTCATTGTCAGCGACCCTATAGAAGACGCCAAGGTTAAATTCTGCTTTTTACAGAGGTCTCGTTTCATCAGTTTTAAAATTCCACGCCATAACATATAGAATTTATTTAAAATAAATGAGTTTGAAGATATTGAATGTGTAGTGAGAATAAACCCTGTCATAATATCAGTCTTAGCTATCCGAGTAGCATTCGCTAAAACTCTGACATCAGAATAGTATCTTACTTGTCGAAGATGCCTTGAAGAGTTCCGTCAGTGTGGAGAGCCTCAACGTATTGTCCCGCGTTGCCTGCATCTCCGTTTTTGGCCCACTCAGGGTCAGTTGGGTCCAAGCCTGAAAGTTTCCAAATATGAGCCATATTTGCCATAACCCTCCTCTTAGGCCCGTATTCCGAAACAGCGCTTGAGTCTGAGTCGAGCCTCAAGCATAGATTTTATGACAGTTCTCCATTGAAAAGTGTCAAAAATCTGTGCTTGAGGCTCGACTCAGACCTAAGCACTGTTTCAGAATACGGGCCTTAGTGTATTGTTCTCACTGACACGGTGTCAAGTAAGGAATAGGACAACATAATACGCATAAGTAACCACTAATCAATGACTGAGCTCCTATAAAAAGCCAGTCAACAGCGTGATAAGGAAATGGCAGCATATAGTTGAAAAAGAGATGCTATACATCCATAGTCCATCCAGCAAAGTACTTACCAGTAACTCTTAGTGGTCGGCCGCCAGTAGCCTTTCCAGCGCTTCCCACCACATGGGCTCCCAAATTGAATCCCACCAGGTGCATTTCATTCCAGGTTCCACCCGCAGTTTTGATCAGCCAGCCCAGAAAGTTGCCAAGAGACAAGCCCACGCTAGGCACGCTGGCAGCAGCTGTGGTATACTCAGAGTTGGCTAGCTGTCTCCAGTCTACCACGATCACGTTGACATCCGCGAAAGCAAGGAAGGCGGTAGTGGAAGTAACACTAAAGTCAGAACTGCCATCACTGCTCCAACCGTGAACGATGACTTTCAGAGCACGTTGTGGATTGTAGTTGGAGTCACGAATAGAATCGGGGTTGTCGAAGATTATCATTTGTGGGGTGGTTGGGTTTTGTCTGAAAAAGCAATGGTTTTAGTATATGAACCGAATTGACAACTTAATACTAAAGAAAACGGTTGTCTGTAATGTCGGTTTACTGACGTAGTTGAACGTGACAACGTCATACAGCTGTCCACGCGGACGCATCGCTCACTCAAGTAGGAGAGAGACAGATGTCGAATGCTGCCGTACGTGGAGGCTGATTGTGCCTCTTTGTCGCTCGTTCCGCGCTCTCGCTTGCACTTCAAGCCTTAAATGGAACGTCTCAGAGCGAGGGAACGCCACATGACGTCATGTTTTTTCGTGCGTGCAGCCGGCTCCATCGAATTATAAGACGTTGTCACGTCAAAACTAACAAGATATTTATTCGCATAATAAGTGTTTCACTTGCATTTGAATTATGGTGCTGGACAAGAATGAAACGAATCAGCCAGACAGAAAGAGTAATGAACGTAGAAGTATTAAGTAGAGTGACGAGGAAAGAGCCCTCATAGAAGTTGTTGAGAACACGAGAGAAAAGATGATTGGCCATCTTGTACGACATGACAGTTTGATCAGAAATATCATCGAAAGAAAGGTAGATGGAAAGAAAAGAAGAGGAAGGCCAAGGATAAGCTACATGAGTCAAATAAAAGCATAAGCAGAAGATCGCCGGCATGTCGTCTATGGACGTCAAGGAGGTTACCCTCAAAATAAATACCTGGAGAAAAATGTATACATTACGCCGACAAGAGCATTGCTCTTATATAAGAAGGGAAGTGTTTCACAAGTTATCTCACCTGGTGTAGAGCCAGTACTGGTTGTCAGCTCCATTGTCCAAGATGGTATCAATGTCCACTTCATTCTGTCCTTCTAAATACTGGTTGCCTTGATCATTGTCCACATATTGGGTGGCTTCTACTACAGTCGGGATTGCACTGCTGGAGCACACTGAAAATAACTCAAGATTCATAAATACCTGAGGTATTTTTCGATTACAAAAGCTTAAGGAAGCATCTGATTAAGTGGTTTAGCCATTTGTTCCAGTTGCTCTTTCAAAGAAACTAAAAACAAAACGCTTTAATAACTAACTAGCAGCCCGTCCCGGCTTCGCACGGGGTAGACAATATTGTTGTACATTATTTTGTTCTATCGCTAATAGCTTCGGCAGCGCATTCGACGAAAGACATTTTAAGACTCATTTTTCTACACCTTCGGTTACATTGTTCAAATTTTACCAAGGATCCCTATTTTTTTTCAAAATGAAATGTAGCCTATGTCAAATTGGAAGAATGTAGCATTCTATTGGCGAAAGAATTTTTTAAATTCTTTTTAGTACTTTTTGAGCCTATTCATTACAAACATACAAACATACAAAAATAGGTACCTGTATAATATTAGTATAAATTGAACTAAAAAGTTAAAAATAAAACTGTAATAATAAATTGGAAAATTTATATTATTGTACAAAAAGTGTGGGGTGCTTTTTATAATAACTTCAGATATAATAAACTATTGCTAAAATAATTACAACAATCAAAATCAAGCCCCCCACGCTTTTTGTACAATAATATAAATTTTTCAATTGATTATTACAGTTATATTTTTAACTTTTTAGTTCAATTAGTTATAAAATCGTGTCTTTTTAGTTTAAAAAAAAGTTAAGTTAAAAAAAAAAAAAATAGTTTAACCTAATTTTTTTTTACTTTTTTTCATATTATTGCATTGTCATTGACCTTTGACAGGTGTACAAAGTTTGAATCAAATCGGATCGTTCAAAGTAGGACAAAATCGAGCTCAAAGGGGTCGGTTACACACAAACATACAGGTGAAGCTAATAAAAGCGTTATAAAAATGCACTAATTCTTTCACTTTGAAGCCTTGCGTAGGTACATCTAGGTGATCTGCGATGGCGATGGCGATGGCCGCAATCTTTGACAGTGCTATATTTTACAACGATACTCTAATCGCCATTGCAGGTGATCTAGATGTGTGCAAGGTTTAAACTTGACTATGAAGACCTTTACTGAGCATGTACCATACTCTTTAGATGGATAAAAAGTATTTATATAAATAAATAAATAAATATTGTGGACAATTCACCCAACACTACCCAGCTCCAAATTAAGCAGAGCTTGTAATATGGGAACCAGATAGCTGATGTAATACTTGAATACATTTTTTTTGTAAATACATACTTAGAATAAGTACAATATAACACCCAGACCGAGAACAAATATCAATGTTCACAACACAAATATTTGTTCTCGGTGGGAATCGAACCCACGACCTACAGCGCAGAAGGCAGAGCTACTACCAACTAAGCTGAGAGGTCAGTCAACAAAAGAAGAAAATAAAAGGTAAAGAAATGAAAGGAACACCCACACGAAACTAAACCTGCCAATAGCACTATGATTTTCATACTGAGAATAAATGTAATAATCCTTGATAGTGGCTCATATTTATACAGATAATTATTCAAGTCATTGTTGATGAGATGAAAAAAGCGGCCAAGTGCGAGTCTGACTCGCCCATGAAGGGTTCCGTAGCAACAAGTAACATAATATATAAGTTCTTGTAGTTCGTCGAAAGGTAAATTGCAGTTTACGATTTATGACATATAAAAAAAAACTACTCACTAGATCTAGTTCAAACCAAATATCGTTGAAAGTTTGCATAGTAATGTACATCATATATTTTTTTTAGTTTTATCATTCTTTTATTTTAGAAGTTAGAGGGGTGGGGGGGACCAACATTTTACCACTTTGGAAGTGTCTCTCGCGCAAACTATTCAGTTTAGAAAAAAACGATATTAGAAACCTCAACATCATTTTTAAGGACCTATTCATAAATACCCCAAACGTATGGGTTTGATGATAAAAATTTTTTGAGTTTTAGTTTCAAGTATCAAAAAATTGAGGGGTCCCCCTCAATTTTTTTGTTTTTTTTCTATGTTTGTGTAAAAATCTTAATGCGGTTTACAGAATACATCTACTCGCCAAGATTCATCAGTCTAGCTTTTATAGTTTCGGAGAAAAATGGCTGTGACATACGGACGGACAGACAGACAGACAGACAGACAGACAGACATGCCGAATCTATAAGGGTTCCGATTTTGCTATTTGGCTACGGAACCCTAAAAATAAAGATGAAAACATAAACCAAACACAGGAAAGTTTTATGACCTTGTGAGACCTTGTGAGATATACACACGTCTGATTTTTCTATCTGTTTTTAAACCAAAAACTAAGTAAAAAGTTTGTTTTGCTTATCAAAGTATAGTTCAGTGAACTCGTAATAGCATTGCTTATACATTTGTGCAATTTTTTTTCACACAACATCTCGAACTTAAGTCGTAATTTGTAAAACTTATTAAATCATAGTGCAAAAAAAAGCAGCCAAGTGCGAGTTGGACTCGCCCATGAAGGGTTCCGTAGCACCAAGTAACATAGCCGTTCGTTGGCTGTCACTTTTTATAACGCTTTTATTAGCTTCACCTGTATTGTATGTATGTATGTATGTAACCGACCTCTTTGAGCTCGATTTTGTCCTACTTTGAACGATCAGATTTGATTCAAACTTTGCACACCTGTCAAAGGTCGATGACAATGCAATAATATAAAAAAATAAAAAATAAACTAAATAGTAAAAAATAAATTATGCACGCTTTTTTGTACAATAATATATTTTTTTCAATTGATTATTAGTTTTATTTTTAACTTTTTAGTTCAATTAGTCATAAAAGCGTTTTTTTTTAGTTTTTTAAACTATAATTTATTAGGGTTCCGTAGCCAAATGGCAAAAACGGAACCCTTATAGATTCGTCATGTTTGTCTGTCCGTCTGTCTGTCCGTCCGTATGTCACAGCCACTTTTCTCCGAAACTATAAGAGCTACACTGATGAAACTTGATAAGTAGATGTATTCTGTGAACCGCATTAAGTTTTTTTTACACACAATAAAAAAAACAATAAATTTTGGGGGTCCCCATACTTAGAACTGAAATTCAAAAAACTTCTTTTCATCAAACCCATACGTGTGGGATATCTATGAACAGGTCTTCAAAAATGATGTTGAGGTTTCTTAAATCGTTTTTTTACTAAACTTAATAGTTTTTGCGAGAGACACTTCCAATATGGTTAAATGTTGGTCCCCCCCCCCCCCCCCTGTAACTTCTAAAATAAGAGAATGATAAAACTAAAAAACAAATATGATGTACATTACTATGTAAACTTCCAACGATATTTAGTTTGAACAAGATCTAGTAAGTAGTTTTTTTTATACGCCATTAATCGTAAACAGCAATTTACCTTTCAACGAACTACAAGAACTTATATTATATTACTTACTGCTACGGAACCCTTCATAGGCAAGTCCGACTCGCCCTTGGCCGCTTTTTGTTATTACACGCGCGGATATCCACGGCGCTAATAGAACTTATAACTTTACAGAATATAAAAAAAAGCAGCCAATTGCGAGTTGGACTCGCCCATGAAGGGTTCCGTAGCAATAAGTAACATAATATAAAGGTTCTTGTAGTTCGTCGAAAAGTAAATTGCGGCTTACGATTTATGAGTTTTAAGACGTATAAAAAAAAACTACTGACTAGATCTCGTTCAAACCAAATATCGTTGGAAGTTTGCATAGTAATGCAACACAATCATTTTTGAAGACCTAGTCATAGAATCTATGAATAGGTCTTCAAAAATGATGTTGAGGTTTCTCATATCGTTTTTTTCTAAACTGAATAATTTGCGAGAGAGATACTTCCAAAGTGGTAAAAAGTTGGTCCCCCCCCCCCCCCCCCTCTAACTTCTAAAATAAGAGAATGATAAAACTAAAAAAATATATGATGTACATTACTATGCAAACTTCCAACGGTATTTGGATTGAACGAGATCTAGTGAGTAGTTTTTTTTATACGTCATAAATCGTAAACCGCAATTTACTTTTCGACGAACTGCAATAACTTTTATATCATGTTATTTGTTGCTACGGAACCCTTCATGGGCGAGTCTGACTCGCACTTGGCCGCTTTTTTTAAATATAGTGAAGAATTGCTTTTATAGGATAAAATTGTTGTACAAAATCAGTTTTTTTTTAAAGAAGACGTACGCATCAAAGTCTGCGAGTCTCTAATTTTGTCAAAGTTAAGCTATGAAGACCTAGAGTATGGACCACGATTGACGTCAAAAACGGTCCGTCTGTCCGTCGTCACGTTAACTATTCTAACGCGTAGATTTGACTATATTCTATCTCTTTTTCCGCGTGGTTTTGTCGATCTGCTCTGACGCCAGCCACACTTCGGTCCTCTGGCCGCCGTTTTTATTTCACTTGATCACAGCGAAATTCAACTAGCGGTGCTGCTTTAGCGGTTCCGCAGCGGAGGTGTGCTACGGGCGTTTGCTCAATTTATAGCCCCTTTTTGGAAGAACTGTCCAATCAAAAATCCCCGACTTCATAAAAAAACTATGAAGTCATGCAACGTATGTATCAAGTTTTGTCCAGTACCCTTAACCTGAATTTTACTTGATCAGTTTGTTTTGTTTACGTCTCCCCTTTTATATGTAGAAATGATGAGACGAAAACTCGTTTCGATCGTTTCTAAGTAACGTATTGTTGTTGTTTCATCTTCTCTCCTTAAAAAGAAAAGTGAAACTAATTGTTCAAACTGATCGAATAAAACTCAGTTTACAATTAGGTTGAAAACTGCGACCTGCAGGCCTACCACAAGCTCTGTTTCTGTCTCTGGTTCTGGTTTTGAGTCTGTGTGAGTGTTGACTTAATAAATCCTACGTCAAAACGTCACACACACATTATAATGCACTGGTGAGCACTCACACAGACTCCAAAACTAGAGCCAGGGACAAAGCCAGACAGAGCGTGTGGTAGGTCTAGTTTGCATACCTAACTGCTGGCCTACTGCTGGCTTACGCTACCACAAGCTCTGTCTGGCTCTGTTTCTAGCTCTCTGTGTGAGTGCTCACCAGTGTATTATACTGTGTGTGTGACGTTTCGGCGTAGGATATATTTAGTCAAGACTCCAACAGACTCAACCATGCAATAGTGTACTATATATTTTTTGACTGAGTACTCTTGCAACTATGATTATACTATAACTTTTGAAACTATCATGGTTTTTAACACTATTTTTATGAAACAACGGGATATTTACCATGATTAAATATTCAGAAAAATTTAATCATGGTAAATATTTTATCCCGTTGTTTCATAAAAATAATGAATAGACTAGTAGTTCGCCTCAAACTGAGATCTCGTGATGCGATCCAAATGCTCCGAAAAGTTAAGTTAACATTTATCTACTTTGAGAAAATATTTCTGTCCAGATCCACTGTTTGGCCTTGCCTCTGACTATCCCTCACCAACTTTGTATGGTAACCAAGTTGTAACTCAATTGGCCAATTTAGTCAAGAGTTCCTTTGGACAGACACCATCATCAGATCAGGTCACTTTCACCATTTTATAACAACTGAGTACCTCCTCAATTTATTTCAAGAAACAAAAAATAAGAAAAAGCAAACGAATTGACCGACCAGTAGAAAAACCTTGATGTCAACGATATTCTTAGAGATGGGAGCTCTTGGATCGTTGGTTATCTTAATTTGACCTTTTTTTATGCATAGCAAAAACTGATTATCCTAGAAAAAAAGTAAAAACGGTTTTGGAATGTCCAAACCAAGTTCTTTCATATGACATGTAACTTGATTTTTTTGGGTATTTTTTTTATTTTGCGCCCTTAAATAACCCCATATCTTAATAACCCCTCATCCGATTTTACTCATATACTTACCAGTAAATTTCTCAAGTACACGCTATCGACTTATCAAATTTTATGCAGATCGGATGAACGGTTCGAAAGTTATCGTCAGACAAACATACATAAATACATACATACATACGCACATAAAAAGTTGTTTGTAAGATCTTCGTTTGCTTCGATCACTCGATCAATAATGAAAAGGTTTTATGCATAAAAACAAAATAGCTTTTATTTGTGGTATTTATTAGATCACGGTTTATTTTGGTAGGTGTATGTTATTTATAAGCAATAAAAAAATAGGTATTTATTTTCGTAATAGTGAGATAGCGGATACTTTGTTGTCAGCGCCTTAATACGGTCACGATCATCCAATCTTCAATCCGTAAGCATCGATTCTGAAAACACAATGGCTTGTAAGTGAAGATACCCAGAAAATATTATATAGAAAACTATGATATACACCACTATTTTGTAACTACCAAAAATAATATAGGGTAATGTAGTAGGGGTAGAACATTATGAATGTGTAATCAGAATTTTTAGTTTCGATAAAATGACAAAGTTATTAAATGTTAAATTTATTAAAATCTAGATAAATAGATAAATTTATTTAAAACCGTTACTAACCATTTTCATAATCTACCAAACTTGGCAGCATTTTTCTTTTTTTTTATTAAAGCACAATAAATACTCACATTAAGCCGTAGCCGTAGAAGTAGAGGTAGCAGAAGCTTCGTTCCTAGTTGAGGTAACCGTAGCCCTGCTCGTAGCCGTAGCCCTAGTTTTACCCGTACATGTAGTAGTCGCCGTAGCCCCAGACTCAGATGAAGCTATAGATGTAGCCGAAGCAATATTTTTAGACGTTGCCGTAGACGTTGATCTAGCAAAAATGGTTGCTGTAGACGTAGACGTAGCCGTGGCCACAGTTGGAGCGGTAGCCACAGACGTAGCCGTAGCTGTAGCCGCGACCGTAGCCGTGGCGGTAGCTCTAGCCGTATTAGTGCCCGTTGCCGTAGCCGTAGCCGTACCCACAGCCGTAATTGTTACGACGCTATTGGCTTCTGAAAAGTCCAAAATGGTTTAAAAAGGTTTTACGCAGCAGAACCTCTACCGTATATCTTCGCGCGATTGACTTCAATCACGCGAATATATACGGTAGGGTTCTGCGGCGTGCCCTAAAACTGATAACTTGTAAGCTAGGTAATTTTCTATGTCAACCAGTTACACTATATTCAGCATTTTTTAGGAGATCACGTTTCGGTTAAAGCAGACTTACTTCATGTACCTATACCTCGTGCTATTCAGCAATAAGTACCTATTACAATAAATTCAGTGAGATCTGTAATAAAACAAAAGTCACGGTATTATTAAAATGTATTATAGCTAACCTATTATTTAATTATTAGCATAGTATAAAATGACGTCTAATTTTGGATTGCAATATGGCCCCGAGCTTCCCATCCTGAGTCCTTAAACACAGCTTCTGAAAACAAAATATGATTTTTGTTATGATACCAAAACATACCACCAATTCATATGATGCGACCTTTTAATTATAAGCACTTACCTCCATTAACCCGTAGCCGTAGCTTTAGCCTTAGCTGTAGCCATTCTCAAAGCCGTAACTGTAGTCGTAGCCGTAGCCGTAGCCTTGGTAGTCGTAGCTGACGCATGAGCCGTAGCCGTAGCCATAGTCGATCCCGCAGCCGTAGCCACAGCAGTAGCTGTACCCACAGCTGTATGTCTGCCTGTAGCCACAGCATTAGCTGTAGCCGTATCCTGACCCGTAACCGTAATCGTTACGACCGACGGATCTGAAAAGTGTCCGAATTGCTTCGAAATAAAGTACTGAAACTTGGCTGAGGCACTTCTGCATCATCCACTTGACACCCCCTGTAAATCAGGGGTATTTCTGCGTACAGCTAGATCCACGATAAGAAGCACTCTGGCCCTGAAGTTACGGCTTAGGCATTTACACTAAATGTTTTGTAAATGTCTTGACAGTGGCACTTTTACATCCCCTATTTGAAACCTTCTGTAAACCAGGGAAATATCCGCGTACAACTAGTTCTCCGCTATGAATCAATCTGACTAAGACATAGCTTGATCCTTTTTTTAAGGAATAAGAATGATAGAATGTACAAAAAAGATAATAGTACGTAATATTCCAACAGCCTACTTATTTTGGGCGTATTCTTTTTATCAGACAACATGACCAAAACAGTAAGACGCACAACACTTATTATGTTAAGGTGTGCCTGTTACTACATGAGCACCACTTTCAAATCAGAACGCAGCCATGCAAGCTTATCTATTATTTTAGTATAACTCCGGACGATCTGTACCTTCCCTGGACGAAATAATTCCGATAATGTATATTATATAGGTATTTGTATATTATAATGTATAGTATACCTCTGCTTGCTAAGAACTCCGTTGCCCATATTAAGCGTGTCTCAGCTACGCTGCACGCTCTGCGGCTGGCTGATATTGAAGAACAGCCTGCCCACCAGGTGGTTGATCCTGATTCCGGCTGCGAACAGTTCCCAAGCACGGTTGTGCTGATCCAGCAGCCTGGTTGAGAACTGCGGCCAGTGTTGGGGAAGAAGTCATTGTCAGCGACCCTATAGAAGACGCCAAGGTTAAATTCTGCTTTTTACAGAGGTCTCGTTTCATCAGTTTTAAAATTCCACGCCATAACATATAGAATTTATTTAAAATAAATGAGTTTGAAGATATTGAATGTGTAGTGAGAATAAACCCTGTCATAATATCAGTCTTAGCTATCCGAGTAGCATTCGCTAAAACTCTGACATCAGAATAGTATCTTACTTGTCGAAGATGCCTTGAAGAGTTCCGTCAGTGTGGAGAGCCTCAACGTATTGTCCCGCGTTGCCTGCATCTCCGTTTTCGGCCCACTCAGGGTCAGTTGGGTCCAAGCCTGAAAGTTTCCAAATATGAAACACATTTGCCATAACCCTCCTCTTAGTGTATTGCTCTCTCTGACACGGTGTCAAGTAAGGAATAGGACAACATAATACGCATATGTAACCACTAATCAATGACTGAGCTCCTATAAAAAGCCAGTCAACAGCGTGATAAGGAAATGGCAGCATATAGTCGGGAAAGAGTTGCTATACATCCACAGTCCAGCCAGCAAAGTGCTTACCAGTTACTCTTAGCGGTCGGCCGCCAGTAGCCTTTCCAGCGCTTCCCACCACATGGGCTCCCAAATTGAATCCCACCAGGTGCACGTCATTCCAGGTTCCACCCGCAGTTTTGATCAACCACCCCAGAAAGTTGCCCAGAGACAAGCCCACGCTAGGCACGCCGGCAGCAGCTGTGGTATACTCAGAGTTGGCCAGCTGGTTCCAGTCTACCACAATCACGTTGACATCCGCGTAGGCAAGGAAGGCGGAGGCGGTAGTAGCGCTCAAGTCGGAGCTGCCATTACTGCTCCAACCGTGAACGATGACCTTCAGAGCACGTTGTGGATTGTAGTTGGAGTCACGAATAGAATCGGGGTTGCCGAAGATTATCGTTTGCGGGGTGGTTGGGTTTTGTCTGAAAAAGTAGTAAGGTTTTAGTATATGAACCGAATTAACAACTAAATACTATAAATAAAAAGCAGCCAAGTGCTAGTCGGACTCGCCCATGAAGGGTTCCGTAGCATCAAATAACATAATTATAAAGGTTTTTGTAGTTCGTCGAAAGGTAAATTACGGTTTACGATTTATGACGTATAAAAAAAAAACTACTGACTAGATCTCGTTCAAACCAAATATCGTTGAAAGTTTGCATAGTAATGTACAACATATATTTTTTTTAGTTTTATCATTCTCTTATTTTAGAAGTTAGAGGGGGGGGGGGCAACATTTTACCACTTTGGAAGTGTCTCTCGCGCAAACTATTCAGTTTAGAAAAAACTATATTAGAAACTTCAACATCATTTTTAACCGATTTCCAATCTAAAAGGAGGAGGTTCTCAATTCGGTTGTAGTTGTTTTTTTTTTTTTTTTTTTATGTTTGTTACCGCATAACTTCGTCATTTGTGAGCCGATTTGAAAAAATATTTTTTTTATCTGAAAGGTATACTGCTTCCAAATTGGTCCCATTTTAATTTTATTAAAATCGGTGCTGCCATTTTTTTTTAAATATTTTTTTTAATGTTTGTAACTGCATGCCTCCGTCATTTATTAACCGATTTAGAAAATTATTTTTTTATTTGGAAGGTTATTTTTACGTCGAGATTGTCCCAAACAAATATCATTAAAATTGATTTAGCCGTTTGGCAAGGAAGTCGGTTTCTCAAGTATTTTAAACTTATAATTATTGAAGACCTGTTCATAGATACCCCACACGGGGTTTGATGAAAAAAAGAATTTTGAGTTTTAGTTTCAAGTATGCCCCCAAATTTTTTTTCTACTGTTGTGTGAAAATCATAATGCGGTACACAGAATACATCTACTCGCCAAGTTTCATCAGTCTAGCTCTTATAGTTTCGGAGAAAAATGACTGTGACATATGGACGGACAGACAGACAGACAGACATGACGAATCTATAAGGATTCCGTTTTTGCTATTTGGCTACGGAACCCTAAAAATGGTTGTCTGTAATGTCGGTTTACTGACGATAGTTGAACGTGACAACGTCAAACAGCTGTCCACGCGGACGCATCGCTCACTCAAGTAGGAGAGAGACAGATGTCGAACGCTGCTGAACGTGGAGGCTAATTGTGCCGAAAATTGTGAGAAAAATGTATACATTACGCCGACAAGCGCATTGCTCTTAAATAAGAAGAGAAGTGTTTCACAAGTTATCTCACCTGGTGTAGAGCCAGTACTGGTTGTCAGCTCCATTGTCCAAGATGGAATCAATGTCCACTTCATTCTGTCCTTCTAAATACTGGTTGCCTTGATCATTGTCCACATATTGGGTGGCTTCTACTACAGTCGGGATTGCACTGCTGGAGCACACTGAAAATAATTCAAGATTCATAAATACCTGAGGTATTTTTCGATTACAAAAGCTTAAGGAAGCATCTGATTAAGTGGTTTAGCCATAATTTGCTCCAGTTGCTCTTTCGAAAAATCCCTCAAGTCAAGATATATCTAGTGAATCTACATAAATCTGTTTTATGAATTGGTCGTTTTTATTCTGATGATTGCTAAATCTTAGACTTGATTATGGTGTTTTTGTGGTTGGTTGAGAGGACTGGATAATTTAGGTAGATAAGAAGACTGGATTATTTTCACTATTATTGTTATTTATATATGGTGAGCAATACTTTCAACTCTGGGTGTTCATCAAGTAGATGGCCCACCTTACAGCGTTTACATCTGTATAATATACAGATGTAAACGCTCAACAAAGATATTTACAAGGGGACTGTGTGCAAAGAAAGAATAAATAAAAAAGTGCCTTAAAATTTTTGATGTGTAGCTAGCTACATACACACAAAAGAAAGTTAATACATAAGGAGTCTGAAAATACTTATATTATCCATAGAATATTATATTACATACTATACAATTTCACATATACCTACTAATAAATACATACCTATTTAAATACATAAACACATATATACTATAGATAGATGAATCACGAGCAAGTGAAGGGTTCTAACGAATGAACCACGACCATAGGG
Source organism: Thera britannica (assembly GCA_939531255.2). NCBI lineage: Eukaryota > Metazoa > Arthropoda > Insecta > Lepidoptera > Geometridae > Thera > Thera britannica. Next base: position 19,737,440 of record OW618042.2, read on the forward strand.
AGTGATTCATAATGATTGAATCACGAGCGTAGCGAGTGATTCAAGTGTTAGAATCCTAAACGACGCGAGTGATTCATGGCCCTCGATACAAATCCATTTTATTCAAGAGTTGCATACTATACTTTATACCATGACTTCGAGAAAAATTATGCGAAAAACGTACGTGGGGCACCCACCCACCAGATGGACCGACGACATTGTTAAAATCGTGGGAAGTCGGAGGATGGATGGCTCAGAATCGTTCTTCCTGGAAATGTGTAGAGGAAGCCCATGTCCAGCAGTGGACTTTGGTCGGATATTGGCCGACCTCTCTTTCTAAACTAAACAACTCAATTGAACAACAACAACACACAATTTTTTCATCCCTAGAATGCATTTTCAATCGATTTATTATTACCGAACTTTGTGTTGTATAACTTACATAGGTATTCAAAATAGCGCCAATTTACTAATATGACAATGACAAGAAAGAACACAAAACAGTACTTAACCAAGGAGTAGCATTGTCTAAACTCTTTGTTAAACATTTCGACCAATCAAATTAGAGTATTTTTGGCGCAAAAAGGTTGTATCATGGTTGTATAGTATTAATATGTAGGTCGACCTTATTGGTGTGTTCCAAATTCAAACACCAAAACAGTGATTAAAAGGGCTTTTTGTTCACTGTTTTCAGAGAATAAAATAAGCTTTTTAGAGGGGGTATGGTATAAATAAATATTGTGGACAACTCACCCAACACTACCCAGCCCCAAACTAAGCAGAGCTTGTAATAAGGGAACCAGATAGCTGATATAATACTTGCATACATTTTTATTTGTAAATCAATGTTTACCAAACAATGTTCTCGGTGGAAATCGAACCCACGACCTACGGCGCAGAAGGCAAAGCTACTACCCACTAAGCTGAGAGGTCAGTCAACAAAAGAAGAAAATAAAAGGTAAAGAAATAAAAGGGTTACCCACACGAAACTAAACCTGCCAATAGCACTATGATTTTCATACTGAGAATAAATTTGATAATCCTTGATAGTGGCTCATATTTATACAGATAATTATTCAAGTCATTGTTGATGAGATGAAAAAAGCGGCCAAGTGCGAGTCGGACTCGCCCATGAAAGGTTCCGTAGCAACAAGTAACATAATATATATAAGTTCTTGTAGTTCGTCGAAAGGTAAATTGCAGTTTACGATTATATACGATATAAAAAAAACTACTGACTAGATCTAGTTCAAACCAAATATCGTTGAAAGTTTGCATAGTAATTGTACATCATATATTTTTTTAGTTTTATCATTCTCTTATTTTAGAAGTTAGAGGGGGGGGGCAACATTTTACCACTTTGAAAGTGTCTTTTTCGCAAACTATTCAGTTAAAAAAACAATATTAGAAACCTCAACATCATATTTGAAGACCTATTCATAGATACACGTATGGGTTTAATAAAAAAAAAAAAAAAAGTTTTAGTTTTAAGTATGGGGAGGATTGTTTTGTTTTTTTTCTATGTTTGTGTAAAAATCTTAATGCGGTTTACAGAATACATCTACTCGCCAAGTTTCATCAGTCTAGCTTTTATAGTTTCGGAGAAAAATGGCTGTGACATACGGACGGACGGACAGACAGACAGACAGACATGCCGAATCTATAAGGGTTCCGTTTTTGCTATTTGGCTACGGAACCCTAAAAATAAAGATGAAAACATAAAACAAACACAGGAAAGTTTTATGACCTTGTGAGACCTTGTGAGATATACACACGTCTGATTTTTCTATCTGTTTTTAAACCAAAAACTAAGTAAAAAGTTTGTTTTGCATAACAAAGTATAGTTCAGTGAACTCGTAATAGCATTGCTTATACATTTGTGCAATTTTTTTTCACACAACATCTCGAACTTGAGTCGTAATTTGTAAAACTTATTAAATCATAGTGCAAAAAAAAGCAGCCAAGTGCGAGTTGGAATCGCCCATGAAGGGTTCCGTAGCACCAAGTAACATAGCCGTTCGTTGGCTGTCACTTTTTAGGGTTCCGTAGCCAAATGGCAAAAACGGAACCCTTATAGATTCGTCATGTTTGTCTGTCCGTCTGTCTGTCCGTCCGTATGTCACAGCCACTTTTCTCCGAAACTATAAGAGCTACACTGATGAAACTTGATAGGTAGATGTATTCTGTGAACCGCATTAAGTTTTTTTTACAAACATAGAAAAAAAACAATTAATTTTGGCGGTCCCCATACTTAGAACTGAAATTCAAAAAACTTCTTTTCATCAAACCCATACGTGTGGGATATCTATGAACAGGTCTTCAAAAATGATGTTGAGGTTTCTAAAATCGTTTTTTTCTAAACTTAATAGTTTTTGCGAGAGACACTTCCAAGGTGGTTAAATGTTGGTCCCCCTCCCCCCTGTAACTTCTAAAATAAGAGAATGATAAAACTAAAAAACATATATGATGTACATTACTATGTAAACTTCCAACGATATTTAGTTTGAACAAGAAGTTGTTGTTGAGTAGGTAAGTAGTATTTTTTTATACGCCATTAATCGTAAACAGCAATTTACCTTTCGACGAACTACAAGAACTTATATTATATTAATTACTGCTACGGAACTCTTCATAGGCGAGTCCAACTCGCCCTTGGCCGCTTTTTGTTATTACACGCGTGGATATCCACGGTGCTAATAGAACTTATAACTTTACAGAATATTAAAAAAAAGCAGCCAATTGCGAGTTGGACTCGCCCATGAAGGGTTCCATAGCAACAAGTAACATAATATAAAGGTTCTTTTAGTTCGTCGAAAGGTAAATTGCGGTTTACGATTTATGAGTTTTATCACGTATAAAAAAAACTACTGACTAGATCTCGTTCAAACCAAATATCGTTGGAAGTTTGCACAGTAATGCAACACAATCATTTTTGAAGACCTAGTCATAGATACCCCATACGTATCTATGAATAGGTCTTCAAAAATGATGTTGAGGTTTCTCATATAGTTTTTTTCTAAACTGAATAGTTTGCGAGAGAGATACTTCCAAAGTGGTAAAAAGTTGGTCCCCCCCCCTCTAACTTCTAAAATAAGAGAATGATAAAACTAAAAAAATATATATTATGTACATTACTATGCAAACTTCCAACGATATTTGGATTGAACGAGATCTAGTGAGTAGTTTTTTTTTATACGTCATAAATCGTAAACCGCAATTTACCTTTCGACGAACTACAAGAACCTTTATATTATGTTACTTGATGCTACGGAACCCTTCATGGGCGAGTCCGACTCGCACTTGGCTGCTTTTTTTTTATACGTCATAAATCGTAAACCGCAATTTACCTTTCGACGAACTACAAGAACTTTTATATCATGTTATTTGTTGCTACGGAACCCTTCATGGGCGAGTCTGACTCGCACTTGGCCGCTTTTTTTAAATATAGTGAAGAATTGCTTTTATAGGATAAAATTGTTGTACAAAATCAGATTTTTTTTAAATGAAGACGTACGCATCAAAGTCTGCGAGTCTCTAATTTTGTCAAAGTTAAGCTATGAAGACCTAGAGTATGGACCACGATTGACGTCAAACGGTCCGTCTGTCCGTCGTCACGGAAACTATTCTAACGCGTAGATTTGACTATATTCCATCTCTTTCTCCGCGTGGTTTTGTCGATCTGCTCTGACGCCAGCCACACTTCGGTCCTCTGGCCGCCGTTTTTTTTCACTTGATCACAACGAAATTCATCTAGCGGTGCTGCTTTAGCGGTTCTGCAGCGGAGGTGTGCTACGGGCGTTAGCTCAATTTATTACCCCTTTTTGGAAGAAGTGTCCAATCAAAAATCCCCGTCTTCTTATAAAAACTATGAAGTCATGCAACGTATGTATCAAGTTTTGTCCAGTACCCTTAACCTGAATTTTACTTGATCAGTTTGTTTTGTTTACGTCTCCTTCTTTTATATCTTATCTTATACCTCTAAACGAGAAAATCTTGTATATATATATATATATTTAGGATCTCGGAAACTGAGCCAACAATTTTCATGAAATTAAGTATACAGGGGTTTTCGGGGACGATAAAACGATCTAGCTAGGATTTATTTTCAGAAAATGAGTCTGTTCGTTAAAAAAAAACTAAAAACATAAACTGAATATGTGACTGCTCCTGCCATCTATTAACGATTGTGAGCAACTAACTGCAAGCTAAATGGCGTTGTTAATTAAAAATAAGCCAATAAAGATACGACTCTTCCTGACATCTATTGGCAAATAATAATACTATTATTTTTAAAACCGAGCGAAGCTCGGTCATACCGGCTCGTGTAGAAATGATGAGACGTAAACTCGTTTCGATCGTTTCTAAGTAACGTATTGTTGTTGTTTCATCTTCTCTCCTTAAAAAGAGAGAGACAAAACTAATTATTCAAACTGATCGAATAAAACTCAGTTGAAAACTGCGACCTGCAGGCCTACCACAAGCTCTGTCTGGCTCTGTCTCTGGTTCTGGTTTTGAGTCTGTGTGAGTGTTGACTTAATAAATCCTACGTCAAAACGTCACAAACACATTATAATGCACTGGTGAGCACTCACCAGTGTCTCACCAGTGTCAGTCTAGTTTGTATACCTAACTGCTGGCCTACTGCTGGCTTACGCTACCACAAGCTCTGTCTGGCTCTGTTTCTAGCTCTCTGTGTGAGTGCTCACCAGTGTATTATACTGTGTGTGTGACGTTTCGGCGTAGGATATATTTAGTCAAGACTCCAACAGACTCAACCATGCAATAGTGTACTATATATTTTTTGACTGAGTTCATTGTTTTGCCAAAAATCTTCATGAATCCTGTATTATGTTTCTGTGTGGTGAACAATAAAGAGTTATCTATCTATCTATCTATCTATCTTGCAACTATGATTATACTATAACTTTTGAAACTATCATGGTTTTTAACACTATTTTTATGAAACAACGGGATATTTACCATGATTAAATATTCAGAAAAATTTAATCATGGTAAATATTTTATCCCGTTGTTTCATAAAAATAATGAATAGACTAGTAGTTCGCCTCAAACTGAGATCTCGTGATGCGATCCAAATGCTTCGAAAAGTTAAGTAAGTACATTTATCTACTTTGAGAAAATATTTCTGTCCAGATCCACTGTTTGGCCTTGCCTCTGACTATCCCTCACCAACTTTGTATGGTAACCAAGTTTTAACTCAATTGGCCAATTTAGTCAAGAGTTCCTTTGGACAGACACCATCATCAGATCAGGTCACTTTCACCATTTTATAACAACTGAGTACCTCCTCAATTTATTTCAAGAAACAAAAAATAAGAAAAAGCAAACGAATTGACCGACCAGTAGAAAAACCTTGATGTCAACGATATTCTTAGAGATGGGAGCTCTTGGATCGTTGGTTATCTTAATTTGACCTTTTTTTATGCATAGCAAAAACTGATTATCCTAGAAAAAAAGTAAAAACGGTTTTGGAATGTCCAAACAAAGTTCTTTCATATGAAATTTAACTTGATTTTTTTGGGTATTTTTTTTTATTTTGCGCCCTTATATAACCCCATATCTTAATAACCCCTCAACCGATTAGTAGAGTAGTTCGCCCCGAACTGAGATCTCGTGATGCGATCCCAAATGCTCCGAAAAGTTAAGTATATAGTTGTATGAGTAAAAATTGAAGTAAAAATGATTTATTTTCTTTCACAATGCATAACATTTATGATGAATGATAATGCGTAATGGCTTTTACAAACAAAGTTAAGTATGCCTGCATTGTGAAAGACTGGTGCCTGAGGTAAGTTCGTAAGAACCTATATCACCAGGCCACTAGGCCAGAGTAGCTAGCCGAAGGAAGATGATTTGTAGAGAAAGCAAAGGCCAAGTATTTGGTTTTTGTTACATTTAAAGTGAGAATATTACTCCACTCACTAACCCTATCAAAGCCCAACTGTGCCAGTTCAATCTTCTTCAGTGGTGACAGCTGGGATGAAGACATTCGACTGGCCTCTAGCTCAGTTGATGACTGGCCTCTAGCTCAGTTGGTAGTAGCTCTGCCTTCTGCGCCGTAGGTCGTGGGTTCGATCCCCACCGAGAACAATAATTTGTGTGGTTAACAGAAATGTTTGTTCTCTGTCTGGGTGTTATATTGTATTCTAAGTATGTATTTACAAAATAAAAATGTATTCAAGTATTATATCAGCTATCCGGTTTCCATAGTACAAGCTCTGCTTAGTTTGGGGCTGGGTAGTGTTGTGTGAATTGTCCACAATATTTATTTATTTATTTATTTATTTATTCATCCCAGCTGGCACCACTGAAAGATTGCGGTATCATCAGCGTAAGTGAAGATTCTACCGCCTTTAACCCTGAGGTCGCAAAGGTCATTATTGTAGGCGAGGAACAATGTTGGACCAAGGATGCTACCTTGAGGGACTCCATACGCGGTAACTTACTCCTACTGAGCCATACCTATAACACTATACCCATGTAACTAGAGATGGGCGGGTGGGTAAAAATTGGAAGGGTAAAAAAGGAAAGGGAAGGGAGGAAATGTTAAAAATTAAAAATACCCATTTATACCGGGTAAATTTTATTAATACCGGGTAAAAATTCGGCCTGCATTTTTATAATCCAAGAAAATCTAAATACTTATAAAAGTACTAACAATGTATTTTAATGGTAAATATCATCTTATTAAACCTTTATGATACATGCTTTGACAAATAAAACCAATGACAGAAGATAAATAAGTGTGCTATTTGGTCCAATATAAATAAATAGCGCACTAATTATCGTTTCACTTAAGTGCTCATCAATGAAACTCATCACAATAACTAGTAGTTCGCCCCGAACTGAGATTGCGTGAATCGATCCAAATGATCCTGTCCATCCAAAGGTTGTCTGGAAGAGATCGCTCATAGCGGTAAGACCGCCCATTACCAAAAGCCCAAATTACCTACCCACAAAAAGAAAATCACGAAAAAGATGTTTACAAAATACGCAAAAAAACATTAAAAAAAATTCAGCTACCGTAGCATCTGTCACCAGGTTTGAATACACACAAAGGTTAACAAAAAAACCGATGATAACCACTAAGACAAAATCACGGAAAACACCTATCATACCGAAGCTAAGCACCGCTGAAAAAAATCAGCTACAATAGGACATGCCTCCAAATTCAAATACACTCTAAAGTACAAGCTCAAAACTATGGTAACTAGCAGTTGGTCATGTCAAATAAAAAAACCAGATTCGATTATACACCAACGAATACGATATTACCCAAATTACCCAATAGAAGAAAATCACGAAAAAATCTTTACAAAATACGCAAAAAAAACATTAAAAAAATTTCAGCTGCCGCAGCATCTGTCACCAGGTTTGAATACACACTAAGGTTAACAAAAAAACCGATGATAACCACTAAGACAAAATCGCGGGAAACATCTATCATACTTAAACTAAACACTGCTGAAAAAAGTCAGCTCCAACAGCACTCGTCTTCAAATTCAAATACACTCTAAGTACAAGCTCAAAACAATGGTAACTAGCAGTTGGTCATGTCAAACTAAAAAGTGCGAGTCGGATTCGCCCATGAAGGGTTCCGTAGCAACAAGTAACATAATATAAAAGTTCTTGTAGTTCGTCGAAAGGTAAATTACGGTTTGCGATTTATGACGTATAAAAAAAAAACTACTCACAAGATCTCGTTCAAACCAAATATCGTTGAAAGTTTGCATAGTAATGTACATCATATATTTTGCTTAGATTTTTCATTCTCTTATTTTAGAAGTTATGGGGGGGGACCAACTTTTTACCACTTTGGAAGTGTCTCTCGCGCAAACTATTCAGTTTAGAAAAAAACGGTATCAGAAACCTCAATATCATTTTTGAAGACCTATTTATAGATACCCCACACGTACGGGTTTGATGAAAAAAAAATTTTTTGAGTTTCATTTTCAAGTAATTTCATTTAATTTTTAATTTTTTTAATTTTTTTTTTTAATTTTTCCCCATACTTGAAAATGAAACTCAAAAAAGTTTCATTTTCAAGTATGGGGACCCCGTTTTTTTTCTACTTTTGTGTAAAAATATTGATGCGGTTTACAGAATACATCTACTCGCTAAGTTTCATCAGTCTAGCTTTTATAGTTTCGGAGAAAAATGGCTGTGACATACACGGACAGACATGACGAATCTATAAGGGTTCCGTTTTTGCCATTTGGCTACGGAACCCTAAAAACGAATTCAAATATCCACGATGACGAAGTCGTGGGTAACAGCTAGTTAGGTGATGATCACAAACAATCGATCTTTTAATCAAAGATGGAGTTCATTTTACCCAATATCACCATATTGGGTAAAATGAACTCCATCTTTGATTTGATATCTTTAAATGTGTTTATTACATTCATTTGATTTAAGTTTGAAAATAGGTCCTCTAACTGGTTCCAAAATTGCAATCCAATCTTCTATCATACTCCAAAAATCTTCATCCAGAAGTTTAGACTTTGTTTCTGAAGGCAATAGTACCGTGGTTTCGTGTATAGCTAGGGCCATTAAGGCTGTTTTTGTATTTTTTAGACTTTTTAGAGCGGTTACATGACTACCCCACCGTGTCTTTACCAGCAACTTTAACGTTTCACCACTTTTCTTTTCTCTTACAATTTTGTTCATTATGTCGGGTTGTTTGAAAGATCTTCGTTCGCTTTGCTCACTCGATCTATAATACTTAGTTAAAACTACACCTCATCAAAAATATATGTTTTTAATAGTTACCTACACTGGTGAAATGTATTTTTTTTGGTTTATTTTACCTTTAATACTAAACCATTGTAGATCAGAATGAATACTTACCAATAAAAACATAATATTCCTACTAAAACTAAACTTCATTAATAGACAAGTTGTTTTGAATTTTTACCCGGTATTAATTCAAAATGGGTGGGTAAAATTAGGTATAAATGGGTAAATACCCAAAGTTCGGGTTTTTACCGGGTAAGCGCCCATCTCTACATGTAACACATATAATACTAGCAGCCCGTTCCGGCTTCGCACGGGGTAGACAATATTGTTGTACATTATTTTGTTCTATCGCTAATAGTTTCGGCAGCGCATTCGACGAAAGACATTTTAAGACTCATTTTTCTACACCTTCGGTTACATTGTTCAAATTTTACCAAGGATCCCTAATTTTTTCAAAATGAAATGTAGCCTATGTCAAATTGGAAGAATGTAGCATTCTATTGGTGAAAGAATTTTTTAAATCGGCCCAGTACTTTTTGAGCCTATTCATTACAAACATACAAAAGTAGGTACAAATCTTTCCTCTTTATAATATTAGTGTAGATGGGTAGATGGTAATCAGAAATAAATGTGCCACCATCACGCATTGTGTTTTATCTACTTTAAGAAAGTATTTCTGTCTAGATTCACTGTTTGGCCTTGCCTCTGACTGTCCCTCACTAACTTTGTATGGTAGACAAGTTTTAACTCAATTGGCCAATTTATTTGAAGAGTTCCGTTGGACAGACCTTGGCTCCATCATCAGACCAGGTCGCTTTCACCATTTTATGACAACTAAGTACCTCATTAATTTATTTCAAGAAAAAAAAATAAGAAAGAGCAAACGAATTGACCGACCAGTAGAAAAACTTTGATGCCAACGAAACTCTTAGAGATGGAAGCTCTTGGATCGTTGGTTATCTTAATTTGACCTTTTTTCATGCATAGCAAAAACTGATTATCCTAGAAAAAAAGTAAAAACTGTTTTGGAATGTCCAAACAAAGTTCTTTCATATGACATGTAATTTAATTTTTTTGTGTCACTTTTTTATTTTTGCATCCTGAAAAATCCCCATTTCTTAATCCCCTCATCTGATGTTACTTACCAGTAAATTTCTCAAGCACAAGCTACCTACTTATCAAATTTCATGCAGATCGGATATACGGTTTGAAAGTTATCGTCGGACAAACATACATAAATACATACATACATACGCACATAAAATGCCGAATCGCCCCAGTTGTTTGTAAGATCTTCGTTCGCTTCGCTCACTCGATCAACTAGTAGTTCGCCCCGAACTGAGATCTCGTGATGCGATCCAAATGCTCCGAAAAGTTAAGTAGGTCTAAATAAATACCTAATCAGAAAAAATTACCACCTTGATGGTGGTAGTTTGTTTTATCTACTTTGAGAAGGATTTCTGTCCAGATTTACTGTTTGACCTTGCCTCTTACTTCACTAACTTCGTATGGTAAATAAGTTATACCTCAATTGGTCAATTGATAAAAGAGTTCCGTTAGACAGACCTTGGCTCCATCATCAGACCAGGTCACTTTCACCATTCTATGTAAACTGAGTACCTCCTTAATTTATTTCAAGAAAAAAAGAAATAAGAAAAAGCAAACTAATTGACCGACCTGTAGAAAAACCTTGATGTCAACGAAATTCTTAGATATGGGAGCTCTCAGATCGTTGGATATTTTAATTTAACTTTTTTTTATGCATAGCAAAAACTGATTATCCTAGAAAAAAAGTAAAAACGGTTTTGGAATGTCCAAACCAAGTTCTTTCATATGACATGTAACTTGATTTTTTTGGGTATTTTTTTTATTTTGCGCCCTTAAATAACCCCATATCTTAATAACCCCTCATCCGATTTTACTCATATACTTACCAGTAAATTTCTCAAGTACACGCTATCGACTTATCAAATTTTATGCAGATCGGATGAACGGTTCGAAAGTTATCGTCAGACAAACATACATAAATACATACATAGGTACATACATACGCACATAAAATGCCAAATCGCTCAAGTTGTTTGTAAGATCTTCGTTTGCTTCGATCACTCGATCAATAATGAAAAGGTTTTATGCATAAAAACAAAATAGCTTTTATTTGTGGTATTTATTAGATCACGGTTTAATAAGGTAGGTGTATGTTATTTATAAGCAATAAAAAAATAGGTATTTATTTTCGTAATAGTGAGATAGCGGATACTTTGTTGTCAGCGCCTTAATACGGTCACGATCATCCAATCTTCAATCCGTAAGCATCGATTCTGAAAACACAATGGCTTGTAAGTGAAGATACCCAGAAAATATTATATAGAAAACTATGATATACACCACTATTTTGTAACTACCAAAAATAATATAGGGTAATGTAGTAGGGGTAGAACATTATGAATGTGTAATCAGAATTTTTAGTTTCGATAAAATGACAAAGTTATTAAATGTTAAATTTATTAAAATCTAGATAAATAGATAAATTTATTTAAAACCGTTACTAACCATTTTCATAATCTACCAAACTTGGCAGCATTTTTCTTTTTTTTTATTAAAGCACAATAAATACTCACATTAAGCCGTAGCCGTAGAAGTAGTGGTAGCAGAAGCTTCGTTCCTAGTTGAGGTAACCGTAGCCCTGCTCGTAGCCGTAGCCCTAGTTTTACCCGTACATGTAGTAGTCGCCGTAGCCCCAGACTCAGATGAAGCTATAGATGTAGCCGAAGCAATATTTTTAGACGTTGCCGTAGACGTTGATCTAGCAAAAATGGTTGCTGTAGACGTAGACGTAGCCGTGGCCACAGTTGGAGCGGTAGCCACAGACGTAGCCGTAGCTGTAGCCGCGACCGTAGCCGTGGCGGTAGCTCTAGCCGTATTAGTGCCCGTTGCCGTAGCCGTAGCCGTACCCACAGCCGTAATTGTTACGACGCTATTGGCTTCTGAAAAGTCCAAAATGGTTTAAAAAGGTTTTACGCAGCAGAACCTCTACCGTATATCTTCGCGCGATTGACTTCAATCACGCGAATATATACGGTAGGGTTCTGCGGCGTGCCCTAAAACTGATAACTTGTAAGCTAGGTAATTTTCTATGTCAACCAGTTACACTATATTCAGCATTTTTTAGGAGATCACGTTTCGGTTAAAGCAGACTTACTTCATGTACCTATACCTCGTGCTATTCAGCAATAAGTACCTATTACAATAAATTCAGTGAGATCTGTAATAAAACAAAAGTCACGGTATTATTAAAATTTATTATAGCTAACCTATTATTTAATTATTAGCATAGTATAAAATGACGTCTAATTTTGGATTGCAATATGGCCCCGAGCTTCCCATCCTGAGTCCTTAAACACAGCTTCTGAAAACAAAATATGATTTTTGTTATGATACCAAAACATACCACCAATTCATATGATGCGACCTTTTAATTATAAGCACTTACCTCCATTAACCCGTAGCCGTAGCTTTAGCCTTAGCTGTAGCCGTTCTCAAAGCCGTAACTGTAGTCGTAGCCGTAGCCGTAGCCTTGGTAGTCGTAGCTGACGCATGAGCCGTAGCCGTAGCCATAGTCGATCCCGCAGCCGTAGCCACAGCAGTAGCTGTACCCACAGCTGTATGTCTGCCTGTAGCCACAGCATTAGCTGTAGCCGTATCCTGACCCGTAACCGTAATCGTTACGACCGACGGATCTGAAAAGTGTCCGAGTTGCTTCGAAATAAAGTACTGAAACTTGGCTGAGGCACTTCTGCATCATCCACTTGACACCCCCTGTAAATCAGGGGTATTTCTGCGTACAGCTAGTTCCACGATAAGAAGCACTCTGGCCCTGAAGTTACGGCTTAGGCATTTACACTAAATGTTTTGTAAATGTCTTGACAGTGGCACTTTTACATCCCCTATTTGAAACCTTCTGTAAACCAGGGAAATATCCGCGTACAACTAGTTCTCCGCTATGAATCAATCTGACTAAGACATAGCTTGATCCTTTTTTTAAGGAATAAGAATGATAGAATGTACAAAAAAGATAATAGTACGTAATATTCCAACAGCCTACTTATTTTGGGCGTATTCTTTTTATCAGACAACATGACCAAAACAGTAAGACGCACAACACTTATTATGTTAAGGTGTGCCTGTTACTACATGAGCACCACTTTCAAATCAGAACGCAGCCATGCAAGCTTATCTATTATTTTAGTATGACTCCGGACGATCTGTACCTTCCCTGGACGAAATAATTCCGATAATGTATATTATATAGGTATTTGTATATTATAATGTATAGTATACCTCTGCTTGCTAAGAACTCCGTTGCCCATATTAAGCGTGTCTCAGCTACGCTGCACGCTCTGCGGCTGGCTGATATTGAAGAACAGCCTGCCCACCAGGTGGTTGATCCTGATTCCGGCTGCGAACAGTTCCCAAGCACGGTTGTGCTGATCCAGCAGCCTGGTTGAGAACTGCGGCCAGTGTTGGGGAAGAAGTCATTGTCAGCGACCCTATAGAAGACGCCAAGGTTAAATTCTGCTTTTTACAGAGGTCTCGTTTCATCAGTTTTAAAATTCCACGCCATAACATATAGAATTTATTTAAAATAAATGAGTTTGAAGATATTGAATGTGTAGTGAGAATAAACCCTGTCATAATATCAGTCTTAGCTATCCGAGTAGCATTCGCTAAAACTCTGACATCAGAATAGTATCTTACTTGTCGAAGATGCCTTGAAGAGTTCCGTCAGTGTGGAGAGCCTCAACGTATTGTCCCGCGTTGCCTGCATCTCCGTTTTCGGCCCACTCAGGGTCAGTTGGGTCCAAGCCTGAAAGTTTCCAAATATGAAACACATTTGCCATAACCCTCCTCTTAGTGTATTGCTCTCTCTGACACGGTGTCAAGTAAGGAATAGGAGAACATAATACGCATATGTAACCACTAATCAATGACTGAGCTCCTATAAAAAGCCAGTCAACAGCGTGATAAGGAAATGGCAGCATATAGTCGGGAAAGAGTTATTGCTATACATCCACAGTCCAGCCAGCAAAGTGCTTACCAGTAACTCTTAGCGGTCGACCGCCAGTAGCCTTTCCAGCGCTTCCCACCACATGGGCTCCCAAATTGAATCCCACCAGGTGCACATCATTCCAGGTTCCACCCGCAGTTTTGATCAACCACCCCAGAAAGTTGCCCAGAGACAAGCCCACGCTAGGCACGCCGGCAGCAGCTGTGGTATACTCAGAGTTGGCCAGCTGGTTCCAGTCTACCACAATCACGTTGACATCCGCGTAGGCAAGGAAGGCGGAGGCGGTAGTAGCGCTTAAGTCGGAGCTGCCATTACTGCTCCAACCATGAACGATGACCTTCAGAGCACGTTGTGGATTGTAGTTGGAGTCACGAATAGAATCGGGGTTGCCGAAGATTATCGTTTGTGGGGTGGTTGGGTTTTGTCTGAAAAAGTAGTAAGGTTTTAGTATATGAACCGAATTAACAACTAAATACTATAAATAAAAAGCAGCCAAGTGCTAGTCGGACTCGCCCATGAAGGGTTCCGTAGCATCAAATAACATAATTATAAAGGTTTTTGTAGTTCGTCGAAAGGTAAATTACGGTTTACGATTTATGACGTATAAAAAAAAACTACTGACTAGATCTCGTTCAAACCAAATATCGTTGAAAGTTTTGCATAGTAATGTACAACATATATTTTTTTTAGTTTTATCATTCTCTTATTTTAGAAGTTAGAGGGGGGGGGGGCAACATTTTACCACTTTGGAAGTGTCTCTCGCGCAAACTATTCAGTTTAGAAAAAACTATATTAGAAACTTCAACATCATTTTTAACCGACTTCCAATCTAAAAGGAGGAGGTTCTCAATTCGGTTGCAGTTGTTTTTTTTTTTAATGTTTGTTACCGCATTACTTCGTCATTTGTGAGCCGATTTGAAAAAATATTTTTTTATCTGAAAGGTATACTGCTTCCAAATTGGTCCCATTTTAATTTTATTAAAATCGGTGCTGCCATTTTTTTTTAAATATTTTTTTTAATGTTTGTAACTGCATGCCTCCGTCATTTATGAACCGATTTAGAAAATTATTTTTTTATTTGGAAGGTTATTTTTACGTCCAGATTGTCCCAAACAAATATCATTAAAATTGATTTAGCCGTTTGGCAAGGAAGTCGGTTTCTCAAGTATTTTAAACTTGTAATTATTGAAGACCTGTTCATAGATACCCCACACGGGGTTTGATGAAAAAAAGAATTTTGAGTTTTAGTTTCAAGTATGCCCCCAAATTTTTTTTCTACTGTTGTGTGAAAATCATAATGCGGTACACAGAATACATCTACTC
The DNA here is from genome assembly GCA_939531255.2 of Thera britannica. Taxonomy (NCBI): domain Eukaryota; kingdom Metazoa; phylum Arthropoda; class Insecta; order Lepidoptera; family Geometridae; genus Thera; species Thera britannica. Next base: position 19,752,570 of record OW618042.2, read on the forward strand.
GCCAAGTTTCATCAGTCTAGCTCTTAAAGTTTCGGAGAAAAATGGCTGTGACATATGGACGGACAGACAGACAGACAGACATGACGAATCTATAAGGATTCCGTTTTTGCTATTTGGCTACGGAACCCTAAAATGGTTGTCTGTAATGTCGGTTTACTGACGATAGTTGAACGTGACAACGTCAAACAGCTGTCCACGCGGACGCATCGCCCACTCAAGTAGGAGAGAGACAGATGTCGAACGCTGCTGAACGTGGAGGCTAATTGTGCCGAAAATTGTGAGAAAAATGTATACATTACGCCGTCAAGAGCATTGCTCTTAAATAAGAAGAGAAGTGTTTCACAAGTTATCTCACCTGGTGTAGAGCCAGTACTGGTTGTCAGCTCCATTGTCAAAGATGGTATCAATGTCCACTTCATTCTGTCCTTCTAAATACTGGTTGCCTTGATCATTGTCCACATATTGGGTGGCTTCTACTACAGTCGGGATTGCACTGCTGGAGCAGACTGAAAAGAATTCAAGATTCATAAATACCTGAGGTATTTTTCGATTACAAAAGCTTAAGGAAGCATCTGATTAAGTGGTTTAGCCATAATTTGCTCCAGTTGCTCTTTCGAAAAATCCCTCAAGATATATCTAGTGAATCTACATAAATCTGTTTTATGAATTGGTCGTTTTTATTCTGATGATTGCTAAATCTTAGACTTGATTATGGTGTTTTTGTGGTTGGTTGAGAGGACTGGATAATTTAGGTAGATGAAGACTGGATTATTTTCACTATTATTGTTATTTATAATAATATATGGTGAGCAATACTTTCAACTCTGGGTGTTCATCAAGTAGATGGCCCACCTTATGTTGAGCGTTTACATCTGTATAATATACAGATGTAAACGCTCAACAAAGATATTTACAAGGGGACTGTGTGCAAACAAAGAATAAATAAAAAAGTGCCTTAAAATTTTTGATGTGTAGCTAGCTACATACACACAAAAGAAAGTTAATACATAAGGAGTCTGAAAATACTTATATTATCCATAGAATATTATATTACATACTATACAATTTCACATATACCTACTAATAAATACATACCTATTTAAATACATAAACACATATATACTATAGATAGATGAATCACGAGCAAGTGAAGGGTTCTAACGAATGAACCACGACCATAGGGAGTGATTCATAATGATTGAATCACGAGCGTAGCGAGTGATTCAAGTGTTAGAATCCTAAACGACGCGAGTGATTCATGGCCCTCGATACAAATCCATTTTATTCAAGAGTTGCATACTATACTTTATACCATGACTTCGAGAAAAATTATGCGATATTTAAGCGAAAAACGTACGTGGGGCGCCCACCCACCAGATGGACCGACGACATTGTTAAAATCGTGGGAAGTCGGAGGATGGATGGCTCAGAATCGTTCTTCCTGGAAATGTGTAGAGGAGGCCCATGTCCAGCAGTGGACTTTGGTCGGATATTGGCCGACCTCTCTTTCTAAACTAAACAACTCAATTGAACAACAACAACACACAATTTTTTCATCCCTAGAATGCATTTTCAATCGATTTATTATTACCGAACTTTGTGTTGTATAACTTACATAGGTATTCAAAATAGCGCCAATTTACTAATATGACAATGACAAGAAAGAACACAAAACAGTACTTAACCAAGGAGTAGCATTGTCTAAACTCTTTGTTAAACATTTCGACCAATCAAATTAGAGTATTTTTGGCGCAAAAAGGTTGTATCATGGTTGTATAGTATTAATATGTAGGTCGACCTTATTGGTGTGTTCCAAATTCAAACACCAAAACAGTGATTAAAAGGGCTTTTTGTTCACTGTTTTCAGAGAATAAAATAAGCTTTTTAGAGGGGGTATGGTATAAATAAATATTGTGGACAACTCACCCAACACTACCCAGCCCCAAACTAAGCAGAGCTTGTAATAAGGGAACCAGATAGCTGATATAATACTTGCATACATTTTTATTTGTAAATCAATGTTTACCAAACAATGTTCTCGGTGGAAATCGAACCCACGACCTACGGCGCAGAAGGCAAAGCTACTACCCACTAAGCTGAGAGGTCAGTCAACAAAAGAAGAAAATAAAAGGTAAAGAAATAAAAGGGTTACCCACACGAAACTAAACCTGCCAATAGCACTATGATTTTCATACTGAGAATAAATTTGATAATCCTTGATAGTGGCTCATATTTATACAGATAATTATTCAAGTCATTGTTGATGAGATGAAAAAAGCGGCCAAGTGCGAGTCGGACTCGCCCATGAAAGGTTCCGTAGCAACAAGTAACATAATATATATAAGTTCTTGTAGTTCGTCGAAAGGTAAATTGCAGTTTACGATTATATACGATATAAAAAAAACTACTGACTAGATCTAGTTCAAACCAAATATCGTTGAAAGTTTGCATAGTAATTGTACATCATATATTTTTTTAGTTTTATCATTCTCTTATTTTAGAAGTTAGAGGGGGGGGCAACATTTTACCACTTTGAAAGTGTCTTTTTCGCAAACTATTCAGTTAAAAAAACAATATTAGAAACCTCAACATCATATTTGAAGACCTATTCATAGATACACGTATGGGTTTAATAAAAAAAAAAAAAAAGTTTTAGTTTTAAGTATGGGGAGGATTGTTTTGTTTTTTTTCTATGTTTGTGTAAAAATCTTAATGCGGTTTACAGAATACATCTACTCGCCAAGTTTCATCAGTCTAGCTTTTATAGTTTCGGAGAAAAATGGCTGTGACATACGGACGGACGGACAGACAGACAGACAGACATGCCGAATCTATAAGGGTTCCGTTTTTGCTATTTGGCTACGGAACCCTAAAAATAAAGATGAAAACATAAAACAAACACAGGAAAGTTTTATGACCTTGTGAGACCTTGTGAGATATACACACGTCTGATTTTTCTATCTGTTTTTAAACCAAAAACTAAGTAAAAAGTTTGTTTTGCATAACAAAGTATAGTTCAGTGAACTCGTAATAGCATTGCTTATACATTTGTGCAATTTTTTTTCACACAACATCTCGAACTTGAGTCGTAATTTGTAAAACTTATTAAATCATAGTGCAAAAAAAAGCAGCCAAGTGCGAGTTGGAATCGCCCATGAAGGGTTCCGTAGCACCAAGTAACATAGCCGTTCGTTGGCTGTCACTTTTTAGGGTTCCGTAGCCAAATGGCAAAAACGGAACCCTTATAGATTCGTCATGTTTGTCTGTCCGTCTGTCTGTCCGTCCGTATGTCACAGCCACTTTTCTCCGAAACTATAAGAGCTACACTGATGAAACTTGATAGGTAGATGTATTCTGTGAACCGCATTAAGTTTTTTTTACAAACATAGAAAAAAAACAATTAATTTTGGCGGTCCCCATACTTAGAACTGAAATTCAAAAAACTCTTCTTTTCATCAAACCCATACGTGTGGGATATCTATGAACAGGTCTTCAAAAATGATGTTGAGGTTTCTAAAATCGTTTTTTTCTAAACTTAATAGTTTTTGCGAGAGACACTTCCAAGGTGGTTAAATGTTGGTCCCCCTCCCCCCTGTAACTTCTAAAATAAGAGAATGATAAAACTAAAAAACATATATGATGTACATTACTATGTAAACTTCCAACGATATTTAGTTTGAACAAGAAGTTGTTGTTGAGTTGGTAAGTAGTATTTTTTTATACGCCATTAATCGTAAACAGCAATTTACCTTTCGACGAACTACAAGAACTTATATTATATTAATTACTGCTACGGAACTCTTCATAGGCGAGTCCAACTCGCCCTTGGCCGCTTTTTGTTATTACACGCGTGGATATCCACGGTGCTAATAGAACTTATAACTTTACAGAATATTAAAAAAAAGCAGCCAATTGCGAGTTGGACTCGCCCTAGAAGGGTTCCATAGCAACAAGTAACATAATATAAAGGTTCTTTTAGTTCGTCGAAAGGTAAATTGCGGTTTACGATTTATGAGTTTTATCACGTATAAAAAAAACTACTGACTAGATCTCGTTCAAACCAAATATCGTTGGAAGTTTGCACAGTAATGCAACACAATCATTTTTGAAGACCTAGTCATAGATACCCCATACGTATCTATGAATAGGTCTTCAAAAATGATGTTGAGGTTTCTCATATAGTTTTTTTCTAAACTGAATAGTTTGCGAGAGAGATACTTCCAAAGTGGTAAAAAGTTGGTCCCCCCCCCTCTAACTTCTAAAATAAGAGAATGATAAAACTAAAAAAATATATATTATGTACATTACTATGCAAACTTCCAACGATATTTGGATTGAACGAGATCTAGTGAGTAGTTTTTTTTTATACGTCATAAATCGTAAACCGCAATTTACCTTTCGACGAACTACAAGAACCTTTATATTATGTTACTTGATGCTACGGAACCCTTCATGGGCGAGTCCGACTCGCACTTGGCTGCTTTTTTTTTATACGTCATAAATCGTAAACCGCAATTTACCTTTCGACGAACTACAAGAACTTTTATATCATGTTATTTGTTGCTACGGAACCCTTCATGGGCGAGTCTGACTCGCACTTGGCCGCTTTTTTTAAATATAGTGAAGAATTGCTTTTATAGGATAAAATTGTTGTACAAAATCAGATTTTTTTTAAATGAAGACGTACGCATCAAAGTCTGCGAGTCTCTAATTTTGTCAAAGTTAAGCTATGAAGACCTAGAGTATGGACCACGATTGACGTCAAACGGTCCGTCTGTCCGTCGTCACGGAAACTATTCTAACGCGTAGATTTGACTATATTCCATCTCTTTCTCCGCGTGGTTTTGTCGATCTGCTCTGACGCCAGCCACACTTCGGTCCTCTGGCCGCCGTTTTTTTTCACTTGATCACAACGAAATTCATCTAGCGGTGCTGCTTTAGCGGTTCTGCAGCGGAGGTGTGCTACGGGCGTTAGCTCAATTTATTACCCCTTTTTGGAAGAAGTGTCCAATCAAAAATCCCCGTCTTCATAAAAAAACTATGAAGTCATGCAACGTATGTATCAAGTTTTGTCCAGTACCCTTAACCTGAATTTTACTTGATCAGTTTGTTTTGTTTACGTCTCCTTCTTTTATATCTTATCTTATACCTCTAAACGAGAAAATCTTGTATATATATATATATATATTTAGGATCTCGGAAACTGAGCCAACAATTTTCATGAAATTAAGTATACAGGGGTTTTCGGGGACGATAAAACGATCTAGCTAGGATTCATTTTCAGAAAATGAGTCTGTTCGTTAAAAAAAAACTAAAAACATAAACTGAATATGTGACTGCTCCTGCCATCTATTAACGATTGTGAGCAACTAACTGCAAGCTAAATGGCGTTGTTAATTAAAAATAAGCCAATAAAGATACGACTCTTCCTGACATCTATTGGCAAATAATAATACTATTTTTTTTAAAACCGAGCGAAGCTCGGTCATACCGGCTCGTGTAGAAATGATGAGACGTAAACTCGTTTCGATCGTTTCTAAGTAACGTATTGTTGTTGTTTCATCTTCTCTCCTTAAAAAGAGAGAGACAAAACTAATTATTCAAACTGATCGAATAAAACTCAGTTGAAAACTGCGACCTGCAGGCCTACCACAAGCTCTGTCTGGCTCTGTCTCTGGTTCTGGTTTTGAGTCTGTGTGAGTGTTGACTTAATAAATCCTACGTCAAAACGTCACAAACACATTATAATGCACTGGTGAGCACTCACCAGTGTCTCACCAGTGTCAGTCTAGTTTGTATACCTAACTGCTGGCCTACTGCTGGCTTACGCTACCACAAGCTCTGTCTGGCTCTGTTTCTAGCTCTCTGTGTGAGTGCTCACCAGTGTATTATACTGTGTGTGTGACGTTTCGGCGTAGGATATATTTAGTCAAGACTCCAACAGACTCAACCATGCAATAGTGTACTATATATTTTTTGACTGAGTACTCTTGCAACTATGATTATACTATAACTTTTGAAACTATCATGGTTTTTAACACTATTTTTATGAAACAACGGGATATTTACCATGATTAAATATTCAGAAAAATTTAATCATGGTAAATATTTTATCCCGTTGTTTCATAAAAATAATGAATAGACTAGTAGTTCGCCTCAAACTGAGATCTCGTGATGCGATCCAAATGCTCCGAAAAGTTAAGTAAGTACATTTATCTACTTTGAGAAAATATTTCTGTCCAGATCCACTGTTTGGCCTTGCCTCTGACTATCCCTCACCAACTTTGTATGGTAACCAAGTTTTAACTCAATTGGCCAATTTAGTCAAGAGTTCCTTTGGACAGACACCATCATCAGATCAGGTCACTTTCACCATTTTATAACAACTGAGTACCTCCTCAATTTATTTCAAGAAACAAAAAATAAGAAAAAGCAAACGAATTGACCGACCAGTAGAAAAACCTTGATGTCAACGATATTCTTAGAGATGGGAGCTCTTGGATCGTTGGTTATCTTAATTTGACCTTTTTTTATGCATAGCAAAAACTGATTATCCTAGAAAAAAAGTAAAAACGGTTTTGGAATGTCCAAACCAAGTTCTTTCATATGACATGTAACTTGATTTTTTTGGGTATTTTTTTTATTTTGCGCCCTTAAATAACCCCATATCTTAATAACCCCTCATCCGATTTTACTCATATACTTACCAGTAAATTTCTCAAGTACAAGCTATCGACTTATCAAATTTTATGCAGATCGGATGAACGGTTCGAAAGTTATCGTCAGACAAACATACATAAATACATACATACGCACATAAAATGCCAAATCGCTCAAGTTGTTTGTAAGATCTTCGTTTGCTTCGATCACTCGATCAATAATGAAAAGGTTTTATGCATAAAAACAAAATAGCTTTTATTTGTGGTATTTATTAGATCACGGTTTATTATGGTAGGTGTATGTTATTTATAAGCAATAAAAAGATAGTTATGTATTTTCGTAAAAGTGAGATAGCGGATACTTTGTTGTCAGCGCCTTAACACGGTCACGATCATCCAATCTTCAATCCGTAAGCATCGTTTCTGAAAACACAATGGCTTGTAAGTGAAGATACCCAGAAAATATTATATAGAAAACTATGATATACACCACTATTTTGTAACTACCAAAAATAATATAGGGTAATGTAGTAGGGGTAGAACATTATGAATGTGTAATCAGAATTTTTAGTTTCGATAAAATGACAAAGTTATTAAATGTTAAATTTATTAAAAGCTAGATAAATAGATAAATTTCTTTAAAACCGTTACTAACCATTTTCATAATCTACCAAACTTGGCAGCATTTTTCTTTTTTTTTATTAAAGCACAATAAATACTCACATTAAGCCGTAGCCGTAGAAGTAGAGGTAGCAGAAGCTTCGTTCCTAGTTGAGGTAACCGTAGCCCTGCTCGTAGCCGTAGCCCTAGTTTTACCCGTACATGTAGTAGTCGCCGTAGCCCCAGACTCAGATGAAGCTATAGATGTAGCCGAAGCAATATTTTTAGACGTTGCCGTAGACGTTGATCTAGCAAAAATGGTTGCTGTAGACGTAGACGTAGCCGTGGCCACAGTTGGAGCGGTAGCCACAGACGTAGCCGTAGCTGTAGCCGCGACCGTAGCCGTGGCGGTAGCTCTAGCCGTATTAGTGCCCGTTGCCGTAGCCGTAGCCGTACCCACAGCCGTAATTGTTACGACGCTATTGGCTTCTGAAAAGTCCAAAATGGTTTAAAAAGGTTTTACGCAGCAGAACCCCTACCGTGACTTCAATCACGCGAATATATACGGTAGGGTTCTGCGGCGTGCCCTAAAACTGATAACTTGTAAGCTAGGTAATTTTCTATGTCAACCAGTTACACTATATTCAGCATTTTTTAGGAGATCACGTTTCGGTTAAAGCAGACTTACTTCATGTACCTATACCTCGTGCTATTCAGCAATAAGTACCTATTACAATAAATTCAGTGAGATCTGTAATAAAACAAAAGTCACGGTATTATTAAAATTTATTAATATAGCTAAGCTATTATTTCATTATTAGCATAGTATAAAATGACGTCTAATTTTGGATTGCAATATGGCCCCGAGCTTCCCATCCTGAGTCCTTAAACACAGCCTCTGAAAACAAAATATGATTTTTGTTATGATACCAAAACATACCACCAATTCATATGATGCGACCTTTTAATTATAAGCACTTACCTCCATTAACCCGTAGCCGTAGCTTTAGCCTTAGCTGTAGCCGTTCTCAAAGCCGTAACTGTAGTCGTAGCCGTAGCCGTAGCCTTGGTAGTCGTAGCTGACGCATGAGCCGTAGCCGTAGCCATAGTCGATCCCGCAGCCGTAGCCACAGCAGTAGCTGTACCCACAGCTGTATGTCTGCCTGTAGCCACAGCATTAGCTGTAGCCGTATCCTGACCCGTAACCGTAATCGTTACGACCGACGGATCTGAAAAGTGTCCGAGTTGCTTCGAAATAAAGTACTGAAACTTGGCTGAGGCACTTCTGCATCATCCACTTGACACCCCCTTTAAATCAGGGGTCTTTCTGCGTACAGCTAGTTCCACGATAAGAAGCACTCTGGCCCTGAAGTTACGGCTTAGGCATTTACACTAAATGTTTTGTAAATGTCTTGACAGTGGCACTTTTACATCCCCTATTTGAAACCTTCTGTAAACCAGGGAAATATCCGCGTACAACTAGTTCTCCGCTATGAATCAATCTGACTAAGACATAGCTTGATCCTTTTTTTAAGGAATAAGAATGATAGAATGTACAAAAAAGATATAGTACGTAATATTCCAACAGCCTACTTATTTTGGGCGTATTCTTTTTATCAGACAACATGACCAAAACAGTAAGACGCACAACACTTATTATGTTTAGGTGTGCCTGTTACTACATGAGCACCACTTTCAAATCAGAACGCAGCCATGCAAGCTTATCTATTATTTTCGTATGACTCCGGACGATCTGTACCTTCCCTGGACGAAATAATTCCGATAGTGTATATTATATAGGTATTTGTATATTATAATGTATAGTATACCTCTGCTTGCTAAGAACTCCGTTGCCCATATTAAGCGTGTCTCAGCTACGCTGCACGCTCTGCGGCTGGCTGATATTGAAGAACAGCCTGCCCACCAGGTGGTTGATCCTGATTCCGGCTGCGAACAGTTCCCAAGCACGGTTGTGCTGATCCAGCAGCCTGGTTGAGAACTGCGGCCAATGTTGGGGAAGAAGTCATTGTCAGCGACCCTATAGAAGACGCCAAGGTTAAATTCTGCTTTTTACAGAGGTCTCGTTTCATCAGTTTTAAAATTCCATGCCATAACATATAGAATTTATTTAAAATAAATGAGTTTGAAGATATTGAATGTGTAGTGAGAATAAACCCTGACATAATATCAGTCTTAGCTATCCGAGTAGCATTCGCTAAAACTCTGACATCAGAATAGTATCTTACTTGTCGAAGATGCCTTGAAGAGTTCCGTCAGTGTGGAGAGCCTCAACGTATTGTCCCGCGTTGCCTGCATCTCCGTTTTTGGCCCACTCAGGGTCAGTTGGGTCCAAGCCTGAAAGTTTCCAAATATGAAACACATTTGCCATAACCCTCCTCTTAGTGTATTGCTCTCTCTGACACGGTGTCAAGTAAGGAATAGGAGAACATAATACGCATATGTTACCACTAATCAATGACTGAGCTCCTATAAAAAGCCAGTCAACAGCGTGATAAGGAAATGGCAGCATATAGTCGGGAAAGAGTTATTGCTATACATCCACAGTCCAGCCAGCAAAGTGCTTACCAGTAACTCTTAGCGGTCGACCGCCAGTAGCCTTTCCAGCGCTTCCCACCACATGGGCTCCCAAATTGAATCCCACCAGGTGCACATCATTCCAGGTTCCACCCGCAGTTTTGATCAACCACCCCAGAAAGTTGCCCAGAGACAAGCCCACGCTAGGCACGCCGGCAGCAGCTGTGGTATACTCAGAGTTGGCCAGCTGGTTCCAGTCTACCACAATCACGTTGACATCCGCGTAGGCAAGGAAGGCGGAGGCGGTAGTAGCGCTTAAGTCGGAGCTGCCATTACTGCTCCAACCATGAACGATGACCTTCAGAGCACGTTGTGGATTGTAGTTGGAGTCACGAATAGAATCGGGGTTGCCGAAGATTATCGTTTGTGGGGTGGTTGGGTTTTGTCTGAAAAAGTAGTAAGGTTTTAGTATATGAACCGAATTAACAACTAAATACTATAAATAAAAAGCAGCCAAGTGCTAGTCGGACTCGCCCATGAAGGGTTCCGTAGCATCAAATAACATAATTATAAAGGTTTTTGTAGTTCGTCGAAAGGTAAATTACGGTTTACGATTTATGACGTATAAAAAAAAACTACTGACTAGATCTCGTTCAAACCAAATATCGTTGAAAGTTTGCATAGTAATGTACAACATATATTTTTTTTAGTTTTATCATTCTCTTATTTTAGAAGTTAGAGGGGGGGGGGCAACATTTTACCACTTTGGAAGTGTCTCTCGCGCAAACTATTCAGTTTAGAAAAAACTATATTAGAAACTTCAACATCATTTTTAACCGACTTCCAATCTAAAAGGAGGAGGTTCTCAATTCGGTTGCAGTTGATTTTTTTTTTTTTTTTTTTTTTAATGTTTGTTACCGCATAACTTCGTCATTTGTGAGCCGATTTGAAAAAATATTTTTTTATCTGAAAGGTATACTGCTTCCAAATTGGTCCCATTTTAATTTTATTAAAATCGGTGCTGCCATTTTTTTTTAAATATTTTTTTTAATGTTTGTAACTGCATGCCTCCGTCATTTATGAACCGATTTAGAAAATTATTTTTTTATTTGGAAGGTTATTTTTACGTCCAGATTGTCCCAAACAAATATCATTAAAATTGATTTAGCCGTTTGGCAAGGAAGTCGGTTTCTCAAGTATTTTAAACTTATAATTATTGAAGACCTGTTCATAGATACCCCCACACGGGGTTTGATGAAAAAAAGAATTTTGAGTTTTAGTTTCAAGCATGCCCCCAAATTTTTTTTCTACTGTTGTGTGAAAATCATAATGCGGTACACAGAATACATCTACTCGCCAAGTTTCATCAGTCTAGCTCTTAAAGTTTCGGAGAAAAATGGCTGTGACATATGGACGGACAGACAGACAGACAGACATGACGAATCTATAAGGATTCCGTTTTTGCTATTTGGCTACGGAACCCTAAAATGGTTGTCTGTAATGTCGGTTTACTGACGATAGTTGAACGTGACAACGTCAAACAGCTGTCCACGCGGACGCATCGCCCACTCAAGTAGGAGAGAGACAGATGTCGAACGCTGCTGAACGTGGAGGCTAATTGTGCCGAAAATTGTGAGAAAAATGTATACATTACGCCGTCAAGAGCATTGCTCTTAAATAAGAAGAGAAGTGTTTCACAAGTTATCTCACCTGGTGTAGAGCCAGTACTGGTTGTCAGCTCCATTGTCCAAGATGGTATCAATGTCCACTTCATTCTGTCCTTCTAAATACTGGTTGCCTTGATCATTGTCCACATATTGGGTGGCTTCTACTACAGTCGGGATTGCACTGCTGGAGCAGACTGAAAAGAATTCAAGATTCATAAATACCTGAGGTATTTTTCGATTACAAAAGCTTAAGGAAGCATCTGATTAAGTGGTTTAGCCATAATTTGCTCCAGTTGCTCTTTCGAAAAATCCCTCAAGATATATCTAGTGAATCTACATAAATCTGTTTTATGAATTGGTCGTTTTTATTCTGATGATTGCTAAATCTTAGACTTGATTATGGTGTTTTTGTGGTTGGTTGAGAGGACTGGATAATTTAGGTAGATGAAGACTGGATTATTTTCACTATTATTGTTATTTATAATAATATATGGTGAGCAATACTTTCAACTCTGGGTGTTCATCAAGTAGATGGCCCACCTTATGTTGAGCGTTTACATCTGTATAATATACAGATGTAAACGCTCAACAAAGATATTTACAAGGGGACTGTGTGCAAACAAAGAATAAATAAAAAAGTGCCTTAAAATTTTTGATGTGTAGCTAGCTACATACACACAAAAGAAAGTTAATACATAAGGAGTCTGAAAATACTTATATTATCCATAGAATATTATATTACATACTATACAATTTCACATATACCTACTAATAAATACATACCTATTTAAATACATAAACTCATATATACTATAGATAGATGAATCACGAGCAAGTGAAGGGTTCTAACGAATGAACCACGACCATAGGGAGTGATTCATAATGATTGAATCACGAGCGTAGCGAGTGATTCAAGTGTTAGAATCCTAAACGACGCGAGTGATTCATGGCCCTCGATACAAATCCATTTTATTCAAGAGTTGCATACTATACTTTATACCATGACTTCGAGAAAAATTATGCGATATTTAAGCGAAAAACGTACGTGAGGCGCCCACCCACCAGATGGACCGACGACATTGTTAAAATCGTGGGAAGTCGGAGGATGGATGGCTCAGAATCGTTCTTCCTGGAAATGTGTAGAGGAGGCCCATGTCCAGCAGTGGACTTTGGTCGGATATTGGCCGACCTCTCTTTCTAAACTAAACAACTCAATTGAACAACAAAACACACAATTTTTTCATCCCTAGAATGCATTTTCAATCGATTTATTATTACCGAACTTTGTGTTGTATAACTTACATAGGTATTCAAAATAGCGCCAATTTACTAATATGACAATGACAAGAAAGAACACAAAACAGTACTTAATCAAGGAGTAGCATTGTCTAAACTCTTTTCAATTCTCGTGGAGAAATTGGAAAAGCTTGGACTAAGGGGAAATTGTCTAAATCTTTTCAAAGACTTTCTGAGTAACAGGACCCAAAGGGTCAAAATTGGGGACCTTCTCAGCTCAGAGGCCACCATCTCCCACGGAGTCCCTCAAGGAAGCATTCTCGGGCCGAGTCTTTTCCTCATTTACATTAATGAGCTGTGCAGTATGTCACTTCCAAACGCAAAAATTTACACTTATGCAGATGACACTGCGATTATATTTGAGGAAAAGACCTGGCACGAAGTTTTCTCATGTGCTGAAGCTGGGATTGCGAAAATAATGAAATGGCTAAATCACAACCTTTTAACACTAAATATACAAAAAACTAAATTCATTAACTTCATGATACGTTCCAATAATGCCCCACCTCAATGTCTACAGCTCAAAGCTCACTCTTGCTCTAAATGGACAACCTCAGAATGCGACTGCCCCTGCTTTAAAAATACTTCCACCATCAAGTATTTGGGAGTCATGTTAGACGAACGTCTGTCTTGGCTCCCTCATATCACACTTCTGTCGTCCCGGATCCGCAAACTAGTGTGGATTTTTAAAAAACTTAGATACGTAATGAACCAAAAGCTAATAACGTCAATTTATATATCAATATGTCAGTCCGTCTTGTCTTACTGTATCCCTGCTTGGGGCGGTACCTACAAAAGCCATTTGATATCTCTGGAGAGAGCTCAACGTTCGGTGTTAAAAACAATGACTTTTAAACGGTACCGACACCCAACAATAGAACTATACAAATCTAGTGCGGTGCTTACAGTTCGCCAACTCTATATACTAAATATTATTTTAAGAGTCCATTCTAAAATCCCCCTACACCCCTCCCATACTCGCAAAAAGAGAAGAAATCGCATATTTAATGAAGCTCGCAGAACAAAATTTATGCAACATCAATTTGACTTTTTATCAATACATCTATATAATAAATTAAATAAAACCTTATCAATTAATGTATTAAACTTGGCGAACTGTAAACAGGCTGTAAGGAAATGGCTGCAGGGTAAATCGTATGATGAGACTGAAGACCTATTTATAATATCTAAGTAAGATAACAACACACTTAAAATCAAACTTATCTTATTCCTTTTCATCACCTCGCATATCTTTTCAAACACTCACACTTATAAAACCATTTCTTGTAACCAATCATTCGTTATTCAGTATCCACTATCCACCCACACATAACACAAACACACACCCTTTACTTGCGTGTTATGGGCTTTCCTCTGTGATAACCAGACTCTCAAGAGACTGGGAGAATCATGAAAGCCCATACACAATATCTACTCACTCACACATACATGTACACCCACGCACTCACACCCACATGGGGGTCCTCCTGTTTAACCATGACTCTTAATGAGACACGGATGTCAGGAGAACTCCCAGATACACACACCACCATACTTACATACACCCACACACACACTACTTTCACTCTTTCTTTAACCGACGGCGGGCGCTACGAGTCAGGATACAGATATTCTAGTCTGGCTCGTAGTGCGTCACCTCATTAAAATCTAGGTGCATTACTCTAAGATATTGTTAATAATAAGAAACCGTGCTGATCGTACCTGTAATGTACCTACCTTCTTCTTTTGTGTCAATAAATAAATATTTCATTTCATTTCATTTCATTTCTTTGTTAAACATTTCGACCAATCAAATTAGAGTATTTTTGGCGCAAAAAGGTTGTATCATGGTTGTATAGTATTAATATGTAGGTCGACCTTATTGGTGTGTTCCAAATTCAAACACCAAAACAGTGATTAAAAGGGCTTTTTATTCACTGTTTTCAGAGAATAAAATAAGCTTTTTAGAGGGGGTATGGTATAAATAAATATTGTGGACAACTCACCCAACACTACCCAGCCCCAAACTAAGCAGAGCTTGTAATAAGGGAACCAGATAGCTGATATAATACTTGCATACATTTTTAGGGTTCCGTAGCCAAATGGCAAAAACGGAACCCTTATAGATTCGTCATGTCTGTCTGTCTGTCTGTCTGTCTGTCTGTCTGTCTGTCCGTCCGTCCGTATGTCACAGCCATTTTTCTCCGAAACCGTAAGAGCTAGACTGATGAAACTTGGCGAGTAGATGTATTCTGTGAACCGCATTAAGATATTAACATAAAAATAAATAAAAACTATAAATTTCGGGGGTCCCCATACTTGAAACTGAAACTCAAAACTTTTTTTTTCATCGAACCCATACGTGTGGGGTATCTATGAATAGGTCTTCAAAAATGATGTTGAGGTTTCTAATATCGTTTTTTAGGGTTCCGTAGCCAAATGGCAAAAACGGAACCCTTATAGATTCGTCATGTCTGTCTGTCTGTCTGTCTGTCTGTCTGTCTGTCTGTCTGTCTGTCCGTCCGTATGTCACAGCCATTTTTCTCCGAAACCGTAAAAGCTAGACTGATGAAACTTGGCGAGTAGATGTATTCTGTGAACCGCATTAAGATTTTAACATAAAAATAAAAATAAAACTATAAATTTCGGGGGTCCCCATACTTGAAACTGAAACTCAAAAATTTTTTTTTCATCAAACCCATACGTGTGGGGTGTCTATGAATAGGTCTTCAAAAATGATGTTGAGGTTTCTAATACAGTTTTTTTCTAAACTGAATAGTTTGCGCGAGAGACACTTCCAGAGTGGAAAAAAGTTGGTCCCCCCCCCTCTAACTTCTAAAGTAAGAGAATGATAATACTAAAAAAAATATATGTTGTACATTACTATGTAAACTTCTAACGATTTTTGGTTTGAACGAGATCTAGTCAGTAGTTTTTTTTTTATACGTCATAAACCGTAAACCGCAATTTACCTTTCGACGAACTACAAGAACCTTATTATGTTACATCAAGTAACATAATATAAAGGTTCTTGTACGGAACCCTTCATGGGCGAGTCCGACTCGCACTTGGCTGCTTTTTTTCTAAACTGAATAGTTTGCGCGAGAGACACTTCCAAAGTGGAAAAAAGTTGGTCCCCCCCCTCTAACTTCTAAAGTAAGAGAATGATAATACTAAAAAAAATATATGTTGTACATTACTATGTAAACTTCCAACGATTTTTGGTTTGAACGAGATCTAGTCAGTAGTTTTTTTTTTATACGTCATAAACCGTAAACCGCAATTTACCTTTCGACGAACTACAAGAACCTTATTATGTTACATCAAGTAACATAATATAAAGGTTCTTGTAGTTCGTCATGCTACGGAACCCTTCATGGGCGAGTCCGACTCGCACTTGGCTGCTTTTTTATTTGTAAATCAATGTTCACCAAACAATGTTCTCGGTGGAAATCGAACCCACGACCTACGGCGCAGAAGGCAAAGCTACTACCCACTAAGCTGAGAGGTCAGTCAACAAAAGAAGAAAATAAAAGGTAAAGAAATGAAAGGAACACCCACACGAAACTAAACCTGCCAATAGCACTATGATATTCATACTGAGAACAAATTTGATAATCCCTGATAGTGGCTCATATTTATACAGATAATTATTCAAGTCATTGTTGATGAGATGAAAAAAGCGGCCAAGTGCGAGTCGGACTCGCCCATGAAAGGTTCCGTAGCAACAAGTAACATAATATATATAAGTTCTTGTAGTTCGTCGAAAGGTAAATTGCAGTTTACGATTATATACGATATAAAAAAAACTACTGACTAGATCTAGTTCAAACCAAATATCGTTGAAAGTTTGCATAGTAATTGTACATCATATATTTTTTTTAGTTTTATCATTCTCTTATTTTAGAAGTTAGAGGGGGGGGCAACATTTTACCACTTTGAAAGTGTATTTTTTGCAAACTATTCAGTTAAAAAAACAATATTAGAAACCTCAACATCATATTTGAAGACCTATTCATAGATACACGTATGGGTTTAATAAAAAAAAAAAAAAAGTTTTAGTTTTAAGTATGGGGAGGATTGTTTTGTTTTTTTTCTATGTTTAAGTAAAAATCTTAATGCGGTTTACAGAATACATCTACTCGCCAAGTTTCATCAGTCTAGCTTTTATAGTTTCGGAGAAAAATGGCTGTGACATACGGACGGACGGACAGACAGACAGACAGACATGCCGAATCTATAAGGGTTCCGTTTTTGCTATTTGGCTACGGAACCCTAAAAATAAAGATGAAAACATAAAACAAACACAGGAAAGTTTTATGACCTTGTGAGACCTTGTGAGATATACACACGTCTGATTTTTCTATCTGTTTTTAAACCAAAAACTAAGTAAAAAGTTTGTTTTGCATAACAAAGTATAGTTCAGTGAACTCGTAATAGCATTGCTTATACATTTGTGCAATTTTTTTTCACACAACATCTCGAACTTGAGTCGTAATTTGTAAAACTTATTAAATCATAGTGCAAAAAAAAGCAGCCAAGTGCGAGTTGGAATCGCCCATGAAGGGTTCCGTAGCACCAAGTAACATAGCCGTTCGTTGGCTGTCACTTTTTAGGGTTCCGTAGCCAAATGGCAAAAACGGAACCCTTATAGATTCGTCATGTTTGTCTGTCCGTCTGTCTGTCCGTCCGTATGTCACAGCCACTTTTCTCCGAAACTATAAGAGCTACACTGATGAAACTTGATAAGTAGATGTATTCTGTGAACCGCATTAAGTTTTTTTTACAAACATAGAAAAAAAACAATTAATTTTGGCGGTCCCCATGCTTAGAACTGAAATTCAAAAAACTTCTTTTCATCAAACCCATACGTGTGGGATATCTATGAACAGGTCTTCAAAAATGATGTTGAGGTTTCTAAAATCGTTTTTTTCTAAACTTAATAGTTTTTGCGAGAGACCTTGGAAGTCCAAGGTGGTTAAATGTTGGTCCCCCTCCCCCCTGTAACTTCTAAAATAAGAGAATGATAAAACTAAAAAACATATATGATGTACATTACTATGTAAACTTCCAACGATATTTAGTTTGAACAAGAAGTTGTTGTTGAGTAGGTAAGTAGTGTTTTTTTATACGCCATTAATCGTAAACAGCAATTTACCTTTCGACGAACTACAAGAACTTATATTATATTACTTACTGCTACGGAACTCTTCATAGGCGAGTCCAACTCGCCCTTGGCCGCTTTTTGTTAGTACACGCGTGGATATCCACGGCGCTAATAGAACTTATAACTTTACAGAATATTAAAAAAAAGCAGCCAATTGCGAGTTGGACTCGCCCATGAAGGGTTCCGTAGCAACAAGTAACATAATATAAAGGTTCTTTTAGTTCGTCGAAAGGTAAATTGCGGTTTACGATTTATGAGTTTTATCACGTATAAAAAAAACTACTGACTAGATCTCGTTCAAACCAAATATCGTTGGAAGTTTGCATAGTAATGCAACTCAATCATTTTTGAAGACCTAGTCATAGATACCCCACACGTATCTATGAATAGGTCTTCAAAAATGATGTTGAGGTTTCTCATATCGTTTTTTTCTAAACTGAATAGTTTGCGAGAGAGATACTTCCAAAGTGGTAAAAAGTTGGTCCCCCCCCCTCTAACTTCTAAAATAAGAGAATGATAAAACTAAAAAAATATATGATGTACATTACTATGCAAACTTCCAACGATATTATTTGGATTGAACGAGATCTAGTGAGTAGTTTTTTTTTATACGTCATAAATCGTAAGCCGCAATTTACCTTTCGACGAACTACAAGAACCTTTATATTATGTTACTTGATGCTACGGAACCCTTCATGGGCGAGTCCGACTCGCACTTGGCTGCTTTTTTTTTTATACGTCATAAATCGTAAACCGCAATTTACCTTTCGACGAACTACAAGAACTTTTATATCATGTTATTTGTTGCTACGGAACCCTTCATGGGCGAGTCTGACTCGCACTTGGCCGCTTTTTTTAAATATAGTGAAGAATTGCTTTTATAGGATAAAATTGTTGTACAAAATCAGATTTTTTTTTAAAGAAGACGTACGCATCATAGTCTGCGAGTCTCTAATTTTGTCAAAGTTAAGCTATGAAGACCTAGTGTATGGACCACGATTGACGTCAAACGGTCCGTCTAGTCTGTCCGTCGTCACGTTAACTATTCTAACGCGTAGATTTGACTATATTCCATCTCCTTCTCCGCGTGGTTTGTCGATCTGCTCTGACGCCAGCCACACTTCGGTCCTCTGGCCGCCGTTTTTTTATAACGCTTTTATTAGCTTCACCTGTATGTATGTATGTAACCGACCTCTTTGAGCTCGATTTTGTCCTACTTTGAACGATCAGATTTGATTCAAACTTTGCACACCTGTCAAAGGTCGATGACAATGCAATAATATGAAAAAAAAATAAAAAAAATGAAAAAAAACGAAAAACTAATAAATAAATTATAGTTTAAAAAACTTAAAAAAAACGCTTTTATAACTAATTGAACTAAAAAGTTAAAAATAAAACTAATAATCAATTGAAAAATTTATATTATTGTACAAAAAGCGTGGGGTGCTTGATTTTGATTGTTGTAAATACTTTATCAATATAATATCTGAAGTTATTATAAATAGCACCCCACGCTTTTTTGTACAATAATATTTTTATTTTATTTTTAACTTTTTAGTTCAATTAGATATAAAAGCGTTTTTTTTTAGTTTTTTAAACTATAATTTATTTTCACTTGATCACAACGAAATTCATCTAGCGGTGCTGCTTTAGCGGTTCCGCAGCGGAGGTGTGCTACGGGCGTTAGCTCAATTTATTACCCCATTTTGGAAGAAGACAAGTGTCCAATCAAAAATCCCCGACTCCATAAAAAAACTATGAAGTCATGCAACGTGTGTATCAAGTTTTGTCCAGTACCCTTAACCTGAATTTTACTTGATCAGTTTGTTTTGTTTACGTCTCCCTCTTTTATATGTAGAAATGATGAGACGTAAACTCGTTTCGATCGTTTCTAAGTAACGTATTGTTGTTGTTTCATCTTCTCTCCTTAAAAAGAGAGAGACAGAAAGTGAAACTAATTGTTCAAACTGATCGAATAAAACTCAGTTTACAATTAGGTTGAAAACTGCGACCTGCAGGCATACCACAAGCTCTGTCTCTGTCTCTGGTTCTGGTTTTGAGTCTGTGTGAGTGTTGACTTAATAAATCCTACGTCAAAACGTCACACACACATTATAATGCACTGGTGACCACTCACACAGACTCCAAAACTAGAGCCAGGGACAAAGCCAGACAGAGCGTGTGGTAGGTCTAGTTTGCATACCTAACTGCTGGCCTACTGCTGGCTTACGCTACCACAAGCTCTGTCTGGCTCTGTTTCTAGCTCTCTGTGTGAGTGATCACCAGTGTATTATACTGTGTGTGTGACGTTTCGGCGTAGGATATATTTAGTCAAGACTCCAACAGACTCAACCATGCAATAGTGTACTATATATTTTTTGACTGAGTACTCTTGCAACTATGATTATACTATAACTTTTGAAACTATCATGGTTCTTAACACCATTTTTATGAAACAACGGGATATTTACCATGATTAAATATTCAGAAAAATGTAATCATGGTAAATATTTTATCCCGTTGTTTCATAAAAATAATGAATAGACTAGTAGTTCGCCTCAAACTGAGATCTCGTGATGCGATCCAAATGCTCCGAAAAGTTAAGTAAGTACATTTATCTACTTTGAGAAAATATTTCTGTCCAGATCCACTGTTTGGCCTTGCCTCTGACTATCCCTCACCAACTTTGTATGGTAACCAAGTTTTAACTCAATTGGCCAATTTAGTCAAGAGTTCCTTTGGACAGACACCATCATCAGATCAGGTCACTTTCACCATTTTATAACAACTGAGTACCTCCTCAATTTATTTCAAGAAACAAAAAATAAGAAAAAGCAAACGAATTGACCGACCAGTAGAAAAACCTTGATGTCAACGATATTCTTAGAGATGGGAGCTCTTGGATCGTTGGTTATCTTAATTTGACCTTTTTTTATGCATAGCAAAAACTGATTATCCTAGAAAAAAAGTAAAAACGGTTTTGGAATGTCCAAACAAAGTTCTTTCATATGAAATTTAACTTGATTTTTTTGGGTATTTTTTTTTATTTTGCGCCCTTATATAACCCCATATCTTAATAACCCCTCAACCGATTAGTAGAGTAGTTCGCCCCGAACTGAGATCTCGTGATGCGATCCCAAATGCTCCGAAAAGTTAAGTATATAGTTGTATGAGTAAAAATTGAAGTAAAAATGATTTATTTTCTTTCACAATGCATAACATTTATGATGAATGATAATGCGTAATGGCTTTTACAAACAAAGTTAAGTATGCCTGCATTGTGAAAGACTGGTGCCTGAGGTAAGTTCGTAAGAACCTATATCACCAGGCCACTAGGCCAGAGTAGCTAGCCGAAGGAAGATGATTTGTAGAGAAAGCAAAGGCCAAGTATTTGGTTTTTGTTACATTTAAAGTGAGAATATTACTCCACTCACTAACCCTATCAAAGCCCAACTGTGCCAGTTCAATCTTCTTCAGTGGTGACAGCTGGGATGAAGACATTCGACTGGCCTCTAGCTCAGTTGATGACTGGCCTCTAGCTCAGTTGGTAGTAGCTCTGCCTTCTGCGCCGTAGGTCGTGGGTTCGATCCCCACCGAGAACAATAATTTGTGTGGTTAACAGAAATGTTTGTTCTCTGTCTGGGTGTTATATTGTATTCTAAGTATGTATTTACAAAATAAAAATGTATTCAAGTATTATATCAGCTATCCGGTTTCCATAGTACAAGCTCTGCTTAGTTTGGGGCTGGGTAGTGTTGTGTGAATTGTCCACAATATTTATTTATTTATTTATTTATTTATTCATCCCAGCTGGCACCACTGAAAGATTGCGGTATCATCAGCGTAAGTGAAGATTCTACCGCCTTTAACCCTGAGGTCGCAAAGGTCATTATTGTAGGCGAGGAACAATGTTGGACCAAGGATGCTACCTTGAGGGACTCCATACGCGGTAACTTACTCCTACTGAGCCATACCTATAACACTATACCCATGTAACACATATAATACTAGCAGCCCGTTCCGGCTTCGCACGGGGTAGACAATATTGTTGTACATTATTTTGTTCTATCGCTAATAGTTTCGGCAGCGCATTCGACGAAAGACATTTTAAGACTCATTTTTCTACACCTTCGGTTACATTGTTCAAATTTTACCAAGGATCCCTAATTTTTTCAAAATGAAATGTAGCCTATGTCAAATTGGAAGAATGTAGCATTCTATTGGTGAAAGAATTTTTTAAATCGGCCCAGTACTTTTTGAGCCTATTCATTACAAACATACAAAAGTAGGTACAAATCTTTCCTCTTTATAATATTAGTGTAGATGGGTAGATGGTAATCAGAAATAAATGTGCCACCATCACGCATTGTGTTTTATCTACTTTAAGAAAGTATTTCTGTCTAGATTCACTGTTTGGCCTTGCCTCTGACTGTCCCTCACTAACTTTGTATGGTAGACAAGTTTTAACTCAATTGGCCAATTTATTTGAAGAGTTCCGTTGGACAGACCTTGGCTCCATCATCAGACCAGGTCGCTTTCACCATTTTATGACAACTAAGTACCTCATTAATTTATTTCAAGAAAAAAAAATAAGAAAGAGCAAACGAATTGACCGACCAGTAGAAAAACTTTGATGCCAACGAAACTCTTAGAGATGGAAGCTCTTGGATCGTTGGTTATCTTAATTTGACCTTTTTTCATGCATAGCAAAAACTGATTATCCTAGAAAAAAAGTAAAAACTGTTTTGGAATGTCCAAACAAAGTTCTTTCATATGACATGTAATTTAATTTTTTTGTGTCACTTTTTTATTTTTGCATCCTGAAAAATCCCCATTTCTTAATCCCCTCATCTGATGTTACTTACCAGTAAATTTCTCAAGCACAAGCTACCTACTTATCAAATTTCATGCAGATCGGATATACGGTTTGAAAGTTATCGTCGGACAAACATACATAAATACATACATACATACGCACATAAAATGCCGAATCGCCCCAGTTGTTTGTAAGATCTTCGTTCGCTTCGCTCACTCGATCAACTAGTAGTTCGCCCCGAACTGAGATCTCGTGATGCGATCCAAATGCTCCGAAAAGTTAAGTAGGTCTAAATAAATACCTAATCAGAAAAAATTACCACCTTGATGGTGGTAGTTTGTTTTATCTACTTTGAGAAGGATTTCTGTCCAGATTTACTGTTTGACCTTGCCTCTTACTATCCTTCACTAACTTCGTATGGTAAATAAGTTATAACTCAATTGGTCAATTGATAAAAGAGTTCCGTTAGACAGACCTTGGCTCCATCATCAGACCAGGTCACTTTCACCATTCTATGTAAACTGAGTACCTCCTTAATTTATTTCAAGAAAAAAAGAAATAAAAAAAGCAAACTAATTGACCGACCAGTAGAAAAACCTTGTTGTCAACGAAATTCTTAGATATGGGAGCTCTCGGATCGTTGGTTATTTTAATTTAACTTTTTTTGTATAGTAAAAACAAAGCGTTCTAGAAAAAAAGTAAAAATTGTTTTGGAATGTTCAAACCAAGTTCTTTCATATGACATGTAACTTGATTTTTTATTCATTGTCACTTTTTTTATTTTTGCACCCCTAAAAAACCCCATATCTTAATAACCCCTCATCCGATTTTACTCATATACTTACCAGTAAATTTCTCAAGTACAAGCTATCGACTTATCAAATTTTATGCAGATCGGATGAACATACATAAATACATACATAGGTACATACATACATACGCACATAAAATGCCAAATCGCTCAAGTTGTTTGTAAGATCTTCGTTTGTTTCGATCACTCGATCAATAATGAAAAGGTTTTATGCATAAAAACAAAATAGCTTTTATTTGTGGTATTTATTAGATCACGGTTTATTATGGTAGGTGTATGTTATTTATAAGCAATAAAAAGATAGGTATGTATTTTCATAATAGTGAGATAGCGGATACTTTGTTGTCAGCGCCATAATACGGTCACGATCATCCAATCTTCAATCCGTAAGCATCGTTTCTGAAAACACAATGGCTTGTAAGAGAAGATACCCAGAAATAGATTATAGAAAAATATGATATAAAGTAATTACACAAAACAAAAATTGTGCTTGATTCCAAAGACAAACAGGTCTGTGTGATAGACTTTTCGTTAATCAAAGTAAGTCGTCTCGCTAATCAAAGTAAATATTCAATATCTTTTATTCAACTAAATAAAAATCCTTCTTCCTTCCGTTATCCCACTTTATGTGGGGTCGGCACAACATTATGTTGTTCCTTTATTCCCCTCTATTAGCCGTCATCTCTGCATTCACTCCACTCTTATCTTACGGTGCACCCGTCCCTTTTCTTTTATAACCGTTACTGACCATTTTCATAATCTACCAAACTTGGCAGCAATTTTAATTTTTTTTATTAAAGCACAATAAATACTCACATTAAGCCGTAGCCGTAGAAGTAGAGGAAGCAGAAGCTGAGTCCCTAGTTGAAGTCACAACCGTAGCCCTGCTCGTAGCCGTAGCACTATTTGTACCCGTACATGTAGTAGTCGCCGTAGCCTGAGACTCAGATGAAGCTATAGATATAGCCGTAGCAATATTTTTAGACGTTGCCGTAGACGTTGACGTAGCCAAAATGGTTGCTGTAGACGTAGACGTAGACCTAACTATACTTGCAGCCGTTGATGTAGTCGTAGCCGTGGCCACATTTGGAGCCGTAGCCACAGACGTAGCCGTAGCTGTAGCCGCACCCGTAGCCGTGGCGGTAGCTCTAGCCGTATTAGTGCCCGTTGCCGTAGCCGTAGCCGTATTCACAGCCGTAATTGTTACGACGCTATTGGCTTCTGAAAAGTCCAAAATGGTTTTAAAATGTTTTACGCAGCAGAACCCCTACCGTATATCTTCGCGCGATTGACTTCAATCGCGGTAGGGTTAATATACGGTAGGGTTCTGCGGCGTGCCCTAAAACTGATAACTTGTAAGCTAGGTAATTTTCTATGTCAACCAGTTACACTATATTCAGCATTTTTTAGGAGATCACGTTTCGGTTTAAGCAGATTTACTTCATGTATACCTCGTGCTATATAGCAATAAGTACCTATTACAATAAATTCAGTGAGATCTGTAATAAAACAAAAGTCACTGTATTATTAAAATTTATTATAGCTAAGCTATTATTTCATTATTAGCATAGTATAAAATGACGTCTAGTTTTAGATTGCAATATGACCCCGAGCTTCCCGTCCTGAGTCCTTAAACACAGCTTCTGAAAACAAAATATGATTTTTGTTAAGATACCAAAACATACCACCAATTCATATGATGCGACCTTTCAATTATAAGCACTTACCTCCATTAACCCGTAGCCGTAGCTTTAGCCCTAGCTGTAGCCGTTCTCAAAGCCGTAACTGTAGTCGTAGACGTAGCCGTAGCCTTATTTGTCCTAGCTGACGCATGAGCCGTAGCCGTAGCCATAGTCGATCCTGTAGCCGTAGCCGTAGCAGTAGCTGTACCCACAGCTGAACGTGCGCCTGTAGCCACAGCATTAGCTGTAGCCGTACCCTGACCCGTAACCGTAATCGTTACGACCGACGGATCTGAAAAGTGTCCGAGTTGCTTCGAAATAAAGTACTAAAACTTGGCTGAGGCACTTCTGCATCCTCCACTTGACACCCCCTGTAAATCAGGGGCATTTCTGCGTACAGCTAATTCCACGATAAGAAGCACTCTGGCCCTAAAGTTACGGCTTATGCATTTACACTAAATGTTTTGTAAATGTCTTGACAGTGGCACTTTAACATCCCCTGTTTGAAACCTTCTGTAAACCAGGGAAATATCCGCGTACAACTAGTTCTCCACTATGAATTAATCTGACTAAGACATAGCTTGATCCTTTTTTTAAGGAATAAGAATGATAGAATGTACGAAAAAGATATAGTACGTAATATTCCAACAGCCTACTTATTTTGGGCGTATTCTTTTTATCAGAAAACATGGCCAAAACAGTAAGACGCACAGCACTTATTATGTTAAGGTGTGCCTGTTACTACATGAGCACCACTTTCAAATCAGAACGCAGCCATGCAAGCTTATCTATTATTTTCGTACGACTCCGGCCGATCTGTACCTTCCCTGGACGAAATAATTCCGATTGTGTATATTATATATAATAATATGTATATATAATGTGTAGTATACCTCTGCTTGCTAAGAACTCCGTTGCCCATATTAAGCGTGTCTCAGCTACGCTGCAAGATCTGCGGCTGGCTGATATGGAAGAACAGCCTGCCCACCAGGTGGTTGATCCTGATTCCGGCTGCGAACAGTTCCCAAGCACGGTTGTGCTGATCCAGCAACCTGGTTGAGAACTGCGGCCAGTGTTGGGGAAGAAGTCATCGTCAGCGACCCTGTGGAGGACGCTAAGGTTAAAATCTGTTTTTTTAAAGAGGTCTTGTTTAATCAGCTCTAAAATTATTTAAAATAAATGGGCCTGAAGATATTTAACTTCCATGTTTGTTTGTATGGAGAGCTGTGAAGAATAAACCCTCTCATAATATCAGTCTTAGCTGTCCGAGTAGCATTCGCTAAAACTCTGACATCAGAATAGTATCTTACTTGTCGAAGATGCCTTGAAGAGCTCCGTCGGTGTGGAGAGCCTCAACGTATTGTCCCGCGTTGCCTGCATCTCCGTTATTGGCCCACTCAGGGTCAGTTGGGTCCAAGCCTGAAAGTTTCCAAATATGAGCCATATTTGCCATAACCCTCCTCTTAGTGTATTGTTCTCACTGACACGGTGTCAAGTAAGGAATAGGACATCATAATATGCATTAGTAACCACTAATCAATGACTGAGCTCCTATAAAAAGCCAGTCAACACCGTGTTAAGGAAATGGCAGCATATAGTTGAAAAAGAGTTGCTATACATCCATAGTCCATCCAGCAAAGTGCTTACCAGTAACTCTTAGCGGTCGGCCGCCAGTAGCCTTTCCAGCGCTTCCCACCACATGGGCTCCCAAATTGAATCCCACCAGGTGCACTTCATTCCAGGTTCCACCCGCAGTTTTGATCAGCCAGCCCAGAAAGTTGCCCAGAGACAAGCCTACGCTAGGCACGCCGGCAGCAGCTGTGGTATACTCAGAGTTGGCTAACTGTCTCCAGTCTACCACGATCACGTTGACATCCGCGAAAGCAAGGAAGGCGGTAGTGGAAGTAACACTAAAGTCAGAACTGCCATCACTGCTCCAACCGTGAACGATGACCTTCAGAGCACGTTGTGGATTGTAGTTGGAGTCTCGAATAGAATCGGGGTTGCCAAAGATTATCATTTGTGGGGTGGTTGGGTTTTGTCTGAAAAAGCAATGGTTTTAGTATATGAAACGAATTGACAACTTAATACTAAAGAAAACGGTTGTCTGTAATGTCGGTTTACTGACGATAGTTAAACGTAACAACGTCATACAGCCACGCGGACGCATCGCTCACTCAAGTAGGAGAGAGACAGATGTCGAATGCTGCCGAACGTGGAGGCCGATTGTGCCTCTTTGTCGCTCGTTCCGCGCTCTCGCTTGCACTTCAAGCCTTAAATGGAACGTCTCAGAGCGAGGTCATGTTTTTTCGTGCGTGCAGCCGGCTCCATCGAATTATAAGACGTTGTCACGTCAAAACTAACAAGATATTTATTCGCATAAAAGGTGTTTCACTTGCATTTGAATTATGGTGCTGGACAAGAATGAAACGGATCAGCCAGACAGAAAAAGTTATGAACGTAGAAGTATTACGTAGAGTCGACGAGGAAAGAGCCCTCATAGAAGTTGTTGAGAACACGAGAGAAAAGATGATTGGCCATCTTGTACGACATGACAGTTTTATCAGAAATATCATCGAAAGAAAGGTAGATGGAAAGAGAAGAAGAGGAAGGCCAAGGATAAGCTACATGAGTCAAATAAAAGCATAAGCAGAAGATTGCTGGCATGTCGTCTATGGAGGTCAAGGAGGTTACCCTCAAAATAAATACCTGGAGAAAAATGTATACATTACGCCGACAAGAGCATTGCTCTTATATAAGAAGAGAAGTGTTTCACAAGTTATCTCACCTGGTGTAGAGCCAGTACTGGTTGTCAGCTCCATTGTCCAAGATGGTATCAATGTCCACTTCATTCTGGTCTTCTAAATACTGGTTGCCTTGATCATTGTCCACATATTGGGTGGCTTCTACTACAGTCGGGATTGCACTGCTGGAGCACACTGAAAATAATTCAAGATTCATAAATACCTGAGGTATTTTTCGATTACAAAAGCTTAAGGAAGCATCTGATTTGGTGGTTTAGCCATTTGTTCCAGTTGCTCTTTCAAAGAAACTAAAAAAAAACGCTTTTATAACTAACTAGCAGCCCGTCCCGGCTTCGCACGGGGTAGACAATATTGTTGTCCATTATTTTGTTCTATCGCTAATAGCTTCGGCAGCGCATTCGACGAAAGAAATTTTAAGACTCATTTTTCTACACCTTCGGTTACATTGTTCAAATTTTACCAAGGATCCCTATTTTTTTTCAAAATGAAATGTAACCTATGTCAAATTGGAAGAATGTAGTATTCTATTGGTGAAAGTATTTTTTAAATTCTTTTTAGTACTTTTTGAGCCTATTCATTACAAACATACAAACATACAAAAATAGGTACCTTTATAATATTAGTATAGATTGAACTAAAAAGTTAAAAATAAAACTGTAATAATAAATTGGATAATTTATATTATTGTACAAAAAGTGTGGGGTGCTTTTTATAATAACTTCAGATATAATAAACTATTGCTAAAATAATTACAACAATCAAAATCAAGCCCCCCACGCTTTTTGTACAATAATATAAATTTTTCAATTGATTATTACAGTTTTATTTTTAACTTTTTAGTTCAATTAGTTATAAAATCGTCTTTTTAGTTTAAAAAAAAAAAAAGTTAAAAGAAAAAAATTATAGTTTAACCTAATTTTTTTTTACTTTTTTTTCATATTATTGCATTGTCATTGACCTTTGACAGGTGTACAAAGTTTGAATCAAATCGGATCGTTCAAAGTAGGACAAAATCGAGCTCAAAGGGGTCGGTTACACACAAACATACAGGTGAAGCTAATAAAAGCGTTATAAAAATGCACTAATTCTTTCACTTTGAAGCCTTGCGTAGGTACATCTAGGTGATCTGCGATGGCGATGGCCGCAATCTTTGACAGTGCTATACTTTACAACGATACTCTAATCGCCATTGCAGGTGATCTAGATGTGTGCAAGGTTTAAACTTGACTATGAAGACCTTTACTGAGCATGTACCATACTCTTTAGATGGATAAAAAGTATTTATATAAATAAATAAATAAATATTGTGGACAATTCACCCAACACTACCCAGCTCCAAATTAAGCAGAGCTTGTAATATGGGAACCAGATAGCTGATATAATACTTGAATACATTTTTTTTGTAAATACATACTCAGAATAGGTACAATATAACACCCAGACAGAGAACAAATATCAATGTTCACAACACAAATATTTGTTCTCGGTGGGAATCGAACCCACGACCTACAGCGCAGAAGGCAGAGCTACTACCAACTAAGCTGAGAGGCCAGTCAAGAATGGAAGAAAATAAAAGGTAAAGAAATAAAAGGGTTACCCACACGAAACTAAACCTGCCAATAACACTATAATTTTCATATTGAGGATGAATCTAATAATCATTGATAGTAGTAGCTCATATTTATACTAATAAGTATTCAAGTCATTGTTGATAAGATAAAAAATAAAGATAAAAATATACAACAAACATAGGAAAGTTTTATGATTTTTGTTAGATTATTTGCTATTCAGCTATCCTCAAAAGTGATTGAATCTAGATCGTCATGAGTCGTCATAATGATCATCTTAGCCCATTTGCACCCACTACCGAGTATGGAATTGTCATGGATATCCTTACTTCCTTACTATTTGTGTTTTCCTTACTCTCTCTTCTTCTTCCTGCCCTTATCCCACTTTATGTGGGGTCAGCAACCGAGATGTCAGCCGTCATCTCTGCATTCACTCCTCTCTTATCCATGCCATCTTTCACACAGTTCATCCATGCTTTCCTTGGTCTACCTCTGCTCACATATCCATCCACATCCATACTCATCACTCTCCTAGTCACATGACTTTCATCCCTCCTCATGACATGCCCGTACCACACCAGCCTATTGCTTCTTAATTTTACTGTCACTTTCAAACTTCTCCTGATAAACTCATAATCATTCCCTATTCTATCCATTCTTGTCAATCCACACATCCATCTCAACATTCGCATCTCTGCCACACTTTTTTTCATCCGTCTCTTTTGTTGCCCAACACTCAGATACATACATTACGACAGGTCTTATGACCGTTTTTCCTTACTTATATTATACAAGCAGCCCGTCCCGGCTTTGCACGGGGTAGACAATATTGTTGTACATTATTTTTTTCTATCGCTAATATTTTCGGCAGCGCATTCGACGAAAGACATTTTAAGACTCATTTTTCTACACCTTCGGTTACATTGTTCAAATTTTACCAAGGATCCTTATTTTTTTTTCAAAATGAAATGTAGCCTATGTCAAATTGGAAAAATGTAGCAATCTATTGGTGAAAGAATTTTTAAATCGGCCCAGTACTTTTTGAGCCTATTCATTACAAACATACAAAAATAGGTACAAATTTTTCCTCTTTATAATATTAGTATAGAAATGCGAAAGTAACTCTGTACTGTTTAATGCGAAAAAAATGGAAAGCGGAGGGGAAGGGGGGGGGGGAGCGTATAGTGGCAAAAAGCGGCGCAGATGGAGAAATATGCTTATACAGGGTTATTCATTATTAGCTGCAAATACTCAGGAATTAGGTTCAACAAATAAAATAAAAAATATATATGCAATTTTTTTTTTTTATTTTGATTTAAGTTTTTGTATCAATTAAGTAAGTAAGTAATTTCTTTATGGCTATTGCATAATGATTGCCATGGAGAACAGGACGATGACCCACCCAGGCGGTGACTGAACGCAGAGTGTCGCTCACGGCACGCGGGCGCGGATCAAAGGTCAAAATAGGTCAGGCGCCAATGATTCCTTTATCGATTATCTCGGGATTTTCATAACAAAACTTAAAAAAAATCATTTCATAAATATTTTTTATTTTATTTGTTGAACCTAATTCCTGAGTATTTGCAGCTAATAATGAATAACCCTGTATAAGAGTGCTTACCTGTACAGATGACTGTGCCTCAAGCATGCGAACACAGATTTTTCCGCTCTAATCAAAAATGCTACCCAAAGACACTATTCCATACGGACAAAGTCGCAGGCACAGCTATATAGTTATCTGTTAAATCTAACTAACGTTAGATTGAATATTTGTCTGATACCATCAATACTTTCTTATCAGTAATTAGGAACTCATTAGGATTCGTAGCCAAGTGGCAAAAACGGAACCCTTATAGATTCGTCACGTCTGTCTGCCCGTCCGTATGTCACAGCCACTTTTTTCCGAATAAGAGATACTGATGAAACTTGGTAATTAAAAAAAAAATATATTATGATGTACATTACTATGCAAACTTCCAACGATATTTGGTTTGAACGAGATCTTGTGAGTAGTTTTTTTTTATACGTCAAAAATCGTAAACCGCAATTTATCTTTCGACGAATTACAATAACTGTTATAATCAATACTACTCAATACTCAATACATTTATTGCATAAACATGGTTTAGTTTAGGTACATACATAGTTCTTAGGTGTAAGTCAGTATCACATGGACCCTGTGAATAGGGTAAAGCAACATGGAGGTAGGCCGAGGCTTATACACAGTAGTTAGTACGTATATATTATTATAGATTGAGAAATTCCAGGAATTATAATGTAGATAGTTTATATTATGTTACTTGTTGCTACGGAACCCTTCATAGGCGAGTCCGCCTCGCACTTGGCCGCTTTTTTTTGTTCGAATTAATTTTAAGCTTATAAATAGGTAACTACTTAGTAAACTGCCGTGTCTATAACAGATAGTGATAGTGTCTATATCAGGTAGATAGTAAATCAGTGAGGCACAAAATTTTCAATTATCCCTTTTTTACGAGCCTGGGAATCTAAAGAATCTTTAGATAGAGCAGACAGATATAATAACAATAACAATCTATACTAATATTATAAAGAGGAAAGATTTGTACCTATTTTTGTATGTTTGTAATGAATAGGCTCAAAAAGTACTGAGCCGATTTAAAAAATTCTTTCACCAATAGAATGTTACATTCTTCCAATTTGACATAGGCTACATTTCATTTTGAAAAAAATTAGGGATCCTTGGTAAAATTTGAACAATGTAACCGAAGGTGTAGAAAAATGAGTCTTAAAATGTCTTTCGTCGAATGCGCTGCCGAAACTATTAGCGATAGAACAAAATAATGTACAACAATATTGTCTACCCCGTGCGAAGCCGGGACGGGCTGCTAGTTTATTGTAAAACTAGTGGCTGCCCACGGTTTTGCTCCTTTCCCGTTACTTACATCCGTTCTCCGTTACAATATCTTTATGAATTGTAGCCTATGTGTTATTCTTATGTATAAGCTATATTATTGTAAGGTTTTATTAAATTCAATAGTTTTTACGTGAAAGAGTAACAAACATCTCGTTTATAATATTAGTAGGCATTATAAGTATAGATGAGGCAACATTCTGCGTGCAAGGCGTATTATCTTATATTTAAATATTTAAATCATACCGTCAGCGTCAGCCCTAGTAGTTCAGAGATCAGAAATGGCGCATGGCTCTATTCTCACGCGAACTGTTTGGCTATTTTAGGAATAACATTGGCGAACGTGAATCGCAAGTTAGTGACGTTTGCTGTCAAATGTCAGAGGGCATAGTATTCAAATAGAAGTGTCAGATGTAGGTATAGAAATAGCTTTACACTAGGATTCGTTTTCTGTCATTTCGGGAAGGAACATAGCTTTTTTCTGGTGTTATTTTGAGTTCTGTTGTGTAATTTCGGTGGTATTTTAACCAACATTACTTGAGGTCTTAGCTCAAAGTGTTAGCAGTTGGAATTAAAGTGTATTATGTGATGTTCTGATTTGATCGAAAATGTTTCCTAAGGATTTGGAAAAAACGGCCATATTTTTTCCATAGACCGACCGACCTGACAGACGACTGACGATTTGACGGAAAAGTATTTTATCTATGTAATATATTATCATCATTCTCATTGAACTACTCGACACTGGCAAAATTGATTCGAAAAGGACAGATGCCATTCATTAAGAAGAAGCTTTACACTAAAGAAAGACAGTATTAGGTACGAGTAGCTCTGTGAGAATGATCAATTTACTGCATTTTGAGGGTCTATTCTGCTCATCATGTCGAAGATCCTCATCAGACCATCACCAATTTTTTACTCGACTAAAGTGCTTTATAATTAATTCAATTAATAAAAACAAATCTTACATTAAAATATACAAATTAAATCAAGTTTGAAATTAAAAATAGTGTATAATACTGTGGGTGTGACGTTTCGTCGTAGGATATATTTAGTCAACACTCACACAGACTCAACCATGCGGTAGTGTACTATACACCACTATTTTGTAATTACCAAAAAAAAATGCCGATATTGGCTGCTGATACTGAACACATCCACGAAAAAAAAATTTTTTTGAGACACATAAAAAAAAATATTTTTATATAACCAAAATTTTTAATCAAATATTGAGAAATGATTCAACAAGCAAAAATCATTTCATTCATAAACGCTAAATACCAAGCGGAACCGAACAGCGTAATTCTTTCTCTCTCTAGTACTACGTTACTTATGTGTCCATAATTATTATGCAGGATTTCTGAAAATACTAACAACTAATAACTTTGTCATTTTATCGAAACTAAAAATTCTGATTGCACATTCATAATGTTCTACCCCTACTACATTACCCTATTTTTTTTGGTAGTTAGAAATAGTGGTGTATATCTACTGTTTTTTTTCCGCTGCAAATTAAAAATGCTACCCATAGACACTATTCCACGCGGAAAAGTCGTGGGCACAGCTAGTAGAATATAACAAGTAAAGTCATTATTCCCCTCGTAAAGGTTAGGCTGGTAAGTGATACCATCGTTATCCTAACTAGATCTTGCCCACGGCTTGCCGAGGTAATAAGGTTATATAGCTTCGTAAGATAAATACTAGTAAGCATGTTATTTATGTACTGCTAGCAACCGCCTGTGACTCTTCTCGCGTGGAAGTAGTAATTGTTAACACCGAGGCATTTCTTACGAGGAACTTACCTGATGCTAAGTGGTTACCATCGCCCCAGAAAAGAGTGCAGTGGTTTGCACTCTTTTATTGGTTTATTGGTTTTAATCATGGTAAATATCTCCCCCCCCCCCCCCCGTTATTCATAAAAATAGTGTTAAAAACCATGATTGTTTCAAAATAATATCGAAACAAAATGTACAAACAATCGATCGACACTTACCAATAATTATAAAAACGACGTACGACATTTAACAAAACACAACTTAGTTATCACACAGGTCAAATAAATTGAATTTTATATTATAAAAAATCAGCCAAGTGCGAGTCGGACTCGCCCATGAAGGGTTCCGTAGCATCAAGTAATATAATATAAAGGTTCTTGTAGTTCGTCGAAAGGTAAATTGCGGTTTTCGATTTATGACGTATAAATAAAAAAACTACTGGCTCTCTCGTATCTCGTTCAAACCAAATATCGTTGGAAGTTTGCATAGTAATGTACAACATATATTTTTTTTTAGTTTTATCATTCTCTTATTTTAGAAGTTAGAGGGGGGGGACCAACTTTTTTCCACTTTGGAAGTGTCTCTTGCGCAAATTATTAAGTTTAGAAAAAAACGATATTAAAAACCTCAACATCATTTTTGAAGACCTATTCATAGATACCCCGTATGGGTTCGATGAAAAAAAAATTTTTGAGGTTCAGTTTCAAGTATTTGATTGAAACAAAAGATACGTGATCACACCACAGGTGAACTAAGTTGTATAGAAAAAAATATCAACCATGACTCTGCTTGACAAAAGTCTCTCTCAAGATGCGCCTTTGTGCCCGACCTTCAACTTCTCAATAATGCCAGCTCCGTATCACAGATTGTCGCCCACCTTACCAAACAGATCCCTTTATGTACAGTCGCGGTATGAAAATGTTCGTCACCTTAGAGTCGGTTTTCGCTTGCACCAGTGCCTTTATCATGAACACATTTTGACATTAATATGTAAGTGTGATATAAGTGTGCCTATTGTTGCTCTAATAATAAAATCAGTCGTAGCTGTACGGGTTGGGTATATTCTGACCTCTGAACTAGTTTAGAACTGCGTCTCAGGCATCTGTGGGGTGATCACGTAGCTTTTGTTTCAATCAAAATATGCTTGTTGCAATCATCAGTTTTTACATGATTATGAGCTTAGATTACAATAAAAACGAATACAAACAAAGCCTTGTGTCTGGCAAGCAAGGATTGCAATTCATATTCGTTTTATAATGCAATCGAAGCTCAAAAACATGTAAAAACTGACGATTGAAACAAGGATTTCATTGCAACAGAAGATACGTGATCACTTCGCAGTTTCCACCGTCTGCGTTGAATTGTAGAAACACGCCTTTTTTACAAAGCTGATGATGATTATGATGACTCTGTTCGAGTACAAAGACTTCTTAACATCAATAACCACTTAAAACACGTTGTTCTGCCAAAAAGGTCCTTTCGAAGTGGTCTCAAGGGTATTCGTTGGCTCAGTCAGCGAATACACTATTCCTTATTTCAACGCCTTTTAACTCAAGCATTGATCTTTTATATTGTCTATGTATAAAATAAGTAAAAGTATTATTTAGTGCCCAAAACTAAGCATACCTTGTACTCAAGAGAACGTAGGAACACCTGATATAATTATACTTTTTTGTTTCTTGTTTTACAATATTGAATTACACAAATAAACCTACAATTAATACAAGTATTTTCAAAATGTACCAGACCAGATGCATAAATGTAATAGACCGTTACAAATTATGATCTAGAGATAGCTCAACTAATCCAAAATCAACGCCAAGCAGAAGCTTTGACAATACGCTAGTAGCATTGCCACGCTGAATAGCAATGCTAATGCTGTGCCGGTTTACTTACGATAGTTGAACGTGACAGCGTCATACTCTCTCCGATACCTCGAACCCTCACCGCTCTTAACAAACTCTTAAAAGCCAACCCAAACTGTGACTTATTTGTAGACAGCTGGAGGGAAATCATGGCTGAATGCCTCAAAAACTGTGAGACAGACAGGTTTTTTTTTTTTTTTTTTTAGTTTTTGTTAGCAATATCAACGAGTGACATTAGACTTATTATTTTTTTGTTGTTACCAATTTTATTTGTGACTGTTTTTTATGATTAATTAATTTTTGTTTTGTTATTAGTATATTATTTTTATTGTATTCGACGAAAGATAGACCTACTACCTATTAATTTGACATGTTTAACTTCTTGTAATTATGTTCTTTAATGTAAAATCAATTATGTAATTAGAATGACAAAATGTAATTTATCTATTAATTAGTGTAATTGGTTCCCAGACCGTTCTAATTAATTAAATTAAATTAAACAAATACAGCTGTCCACGCGGACGCATCGCTCACTCAAGTAGGAGAGAGACAGATGTCGAACGCTGCCGAACGCGGAGGCCGTGCGTGCCTCTTTGTCGCTCGTTCCGTGCTCTCGCTTGCACTTCAAGCTTTAAATGGAACGCCTCAGAGCGAGGCAACGCCGCATAAGTCACGTTTTTGCGTGCGTGCAGCCGGCTCCATCGAATTATTACACGTTGTCACGTCAAAAATGTACACCCATCGGCAAACAAAACAAATTTTCGTCGCACAATTAATTTATCTCGGTGTGGGTATCGAACCCACGGCCGCAAAATGCAGAGCTACCACCAACTGACCAGCGAGGGTTGTCGAAATCTAGTGTTGCAGAACTAATACTTTTCAAGAAAGGGGTTCTTTACAAATAAAATCAACTTTCAGAATCCACTCAAATATTTATTCAACAGATTCACAAGGTCAGTTCATTCTATCTTCGGTTATTTTCTACAAATAAGGTCGAGAATATTTGCATTCTGCTTGAATGCTTTTCGTATTTCGCATCGTAATTGTTTTTTTAAACATACATATAGCTGATGGAACAATCATAATGGCCCATCTGTTCTGGGCCCTGTTTAATAAAGCTTTTGTGACATATATGTCACAAAATTGTGGAATGGTCGCGCTTAGGCAATTAATAAAAGTAACAAACATGTTCTTAGTTCTTAGGTGTAAGTCAGTTTCACATGGACCCTGTGTATAGGGTAAAGCAACATGGAGGTAGGCCAAGGAGGACATTACAAAGTGGATTTAAGACTTTGTTGTTGTTATCTTTTGACAAACATTCGACATCGAATTTGGTTAGAATATAGGTCGGTGACCGCAAGTCCTTAACTGGACACTTCCCGCTTCTTTTGTTAGACCTTTTTGCATCCATTATATGTACCATGCGGCTTTCAAACCCTCGTCGCATTCATTGTCTCCGTAACCAGAGCACGGTATAATCTAAAGCAGTAGTTTGGCTCTGACTGGCCGTTGAATTCAGTTTTTTTTATACAACAAAGTAGACAGACCTCACGGTCCACATGATGGGAAAAAATTATAGGCTAATGCAAGGTTTTTTAGGCAAACCTTTTGTGTCCCTCTGGGCAAACGTTTCCCCCTAAACCTTCCACTCATCTTGGTCTCTAGCGATCTCCCACCAATCCCGGTGAACGTGGAGATCGTCCCGCCAACGTCCTCTCGGCCGGCCCGTTGGCGTCCTCGTCACCGTCTGTCTCAGGAACCCAAGGGGTGACGATGTTACCCCACTTCTCGTTTCATTCGGCATTGGGCAGCGAGCGTG
Organism: Thera britannica; assembly: GCA_939531255.2. Taxonomy (NCBI): domain Eukaryota; kingdom Metazoa; phylum Arthropoda; class Insecta; order Lepidoptera; family Geometridae; genus Thera; species Thera britannica. The sequence goes on from OW618042.2 coordinate 19,790,485, forward strand.
CCCACTCCCACTTTAGTTTGGCTGTTTTTCGGCCAACGTCGGAATTTCAATTAACGACTAACACATAAATATAAAAATGAAATTTTAATTTTGTGATCGTCTGGCGATTCTTACAGCGCTACCGGACAAAAGAAACAGTGGAAAGTCACAAGCGCAGTCTGTTTACACCGTGAAGTCTCGTGGCGTGAAAGAGCACTCGTTTGATTACGTCACTCAATTCGGGCGTTTAAAGTCAAACTACTGTCTCCTATATTCTGTGCCCCGAACGATGCCAATCTGTCCATTGCAGCAAAACGGAAGACAGCAATTTTCAGAGCGAGTGTACGAGCAATATCCGGAGTTATTTGAACCTTAATACCTGGTAAATAGATTCCATTTTCGATCAGCCAGAATTGATTGGCGAAGCTTGTTTTTAGGTTGATACACTCTCAATTCGAGCTTGTATTTCTTTGCATCCGTTTTTGTGCACGTGGTTTATTTGTATTTTTTATTAATGTTTTATTATTTCAGTATTCGTTTATGATTTTTTTTTCTTTTTTTTGACTTTTTTGGCAGTCTTTTGCATTTTTTGTGGTAAGAAAAAAACAATTAACTAGCGTCACTGTCACTGTGTCACGGTCACATACCCATAGACTTTTTTGGCTCTTTGCTGGCATTTATTTTCTTCATTTTGGGACGTCACCATAGCCTTTTCATTTTAATTGTTTTTCTGGTGTTATTTTGAGTTCTGTTGTGTTAATTTCGGGGGTATAATTAACCAACATTACTTGAGACCTAACACAAAGTGTGAGCAGTTGGAACGAAACTAATTTGAACGAAAATGTTTCCAATGTTTTAGGCCACCGCTGCAAACGAAGAGGCTACGCATGTGTATGTTGTTGTTTCCACTGCAACTTACGGAGAGGTTACGCATGAATTGACGTCATTGACATAGTTGTGGCTTGCTCGAATAGGCGATTACATAGTAACGCTGTCGACGAGGGTCTAAATTTTCTCTGAAATACACGAATATGACCCACGACTACGTACAGCTCTCTTATCGCAGCGCAGTTCGTCCGTGGATTGCAGTGGCGCGTGCGAAGCCTCTCCGTGCGCCGTGCCACGCTATACATAGCCTTCGCGTACTCCAGTGGAAACCCACGTTGTCAAACAAAAAAACTTGAGAGGTGTCAAGGGACACCCGGATGGAACGAAGTTCCTTTATTATTATTTACAAAAAACCTGTATACACTCAACAAAAATAATCGTCACGACACCACACTGTTCAATGCGAAATAGAAATGAAAATATCTGGCGTGCTTTCTATAAGAGAGAGAGAGACAGACAGAGAAACATGCGCACGCTGCACAGCTTACAATAGCTTACTATAGCAAAATGTGTCGTGACAACTTTTCATAAGATTTTTTTCCGTCTAGCCCCTTTTCACAACGCACTATAAGGAACTTCGTTCCAATTAATACACGCAGCTTTACTACGCCGCGTAGCCGTGTACAGCGTGCACCATGATGGGTCCGCGCCTTAACACATTTTGTCAAAAACCTAAGAAACACGAAAACAGTATAAAAAGTTTCCGACCTCCTTGCACGTAACCGACAAATCGACAGACCAATCGACAACCACAAAACTTTGAAATCGGTCCTGTAGTTTTTTATTTTATTCATTACCTACGTGTTACGAATATACAAATACAAATTTCCTCTTTGTTATATTATTATGAAAAATATGAGGATAATATCTTGAAACAATCTTGGAATATTCCAAGACTTTGGAATAACTTTGCGTTAGGAACTTTTACGAGCCACATTTGTGGTGGAACTTTTTGGGTATGCTAAATGTACAAATAACACACAAAGGAAACTATGTGATACAGTCACGTCGACCCTTTTAGGGCAGTGTTCCATCACATTGGCCGGCCGCTAATTGACGGTATGGTACGGACGGTATGGACGGTACGGTATGTTGTCACCATTTTTTAACTTTAAGACCTCACCATGTAACATAATAATTGCAATAAATAATATAAGTATGAGTATGAGTATGAAAAATCACACGTGAGATTGGGGGATGGGGGAGGGGGTTGAATAAAATCTCACGACATCTCACCAGGGATGCGTGTGGAACGGCTCTTAGTCGCCTAGTGACCAGCCCACCCTTTGATATGTATATGAGGTTTGCACTGACCATGGTGATATTAGCTACGTTAAGGTAAACATGGATGATTAAAAAAGCCTTTGATCTGAGGCACGGCCAATATATTTTCGGATCTCTTGGTGCCAAGCTGGGTACATCTGGAGGTTTATTTTACCCACCAGATGTAGATAGATAGGTAGATGTAGATAGATGTAGATAGACGTAGATAGATTGAGATAGTTAGATATAGATAGATGTTGATAGATGTAGATGGATATAGATGTTCTTCTTTTTTGGCAAATCTAAAGTAGAGGCGATTGTTTTTTATCAAACTGGCTTGGTTTTACGGATTACTAATCGATTGATTAAATATTTGACAGATGTTTATCGCAACTGCTCATAACGTTGTAGATATTATACAGCTGTCAATTTGGACGGTCGATTAATAACCCGTGAAATCGAACCAAGAAGAAAACTTTATTCTGATACAACCTACCTTTAGTCATCATCATCTTTTTAGCATTAATAAGAAGGTTCTACGCCGTGCTACGTCGTGGCAGGCCTACGAACGATCGCCTACAACAATATCTCTCCAAATTTTGGCCTTATTTCAGCTGTCTTCAACATCTGTTGCGGCCAAGTGTGAGTCGGACTCACGCATTGAGCGAAGAGCGATGATGGTGGGATAAAGTGAGGTATAGAGACGGTTGGAAGGATTTAGAAAAAACCTTTGCCCAACAGGGGGAAAAAACGTGTTAAAAAACAGGTTTTTTAATCTATTGTAGATGATTTTATATATTTTTCTTTCTCAAGCCTCTATTTACGGGAAGCTATAGTGCCTGGGATAGGATTTTTAGTTAGAGTAGGCTTGTCCAGCACCTTTTCCATCCTGAGAGCTTAGTCGGCCTAATCCGCAGGAAAGGTATGTTTAATACGTGCGGAGCTGACTAAGCCACAGGTTTCCTTACGATGTTTTCCTTCACCGATTTAGATCACTAGCATACGTTTTTCGAAAAGAAAATTCTATTGATGTACGGCTGGATTTGAACCCGTCAGCTCAAGGTCGGAAGGCGGGGTTGCTACCACTAGACTAATAAATTTTATGGTTTAAGATTCTATTCACCACTATTTTGTAACTACAAAAAAAAAACAGGGGATTTTAGTAGGGATAGAACATTATGAATGTGCAATCAGAATTTTTAGTTTCGATAAAATGACAAAGTTATTAAATGTTAAAATTTTCAGAAATCCTGCATAAAGTTATGGACATATTAGTTACGTAGTACTAGAGAGAAAAAAAATTAAGCTGTTCGGTTCGGCTTGGTATTTAGCGTTTATGAATGAAATGATTTTTGCTTGTTGAATCATTTCTCAATATTTGACTAAAAATTGTGGTTATTTAAAAATATTTTTTTATGACTTAATTTTTTTTTTTCATGGATGTGTTCAGTATCAGCAGCCAATATCGGCATTTTTTTTATGGTAGTTACAAAATAGTGGTGTATTTCTCATAAAATTTTACAAATCACTTACTGAGAAACCTATTTACTAATACTACACAAATATTTATGAATTTATAAATGCAGTGAGCTTAGGTATAAAGGTATGTTAAATTGAATAAGTATAGTATCTTATACCTATAATATACCTATAAACGAGAAAATCTTGTGTATATTTAAATACAGGGTGTGGCGTAAAGAGTGGATAATCCTTTCCCTAAGGGTCGGGTGCATCACAACTGTTCAGAAAATAAAAACATGTACCCAGTAAAAGTCCCACGGTTTTCGAGTTATTAAACATTTTCGAAATTTTCATTATTTTGTACTTCTGTCCATACTTTTCGATGCCAAGATCACAAATCAAGGAATTTTCTCCATCTGTTTTTTTTATGGCATTCTTAGATAACTGTTCTATCAAATGCTAACTGGCATTGGTATGTCAAAGGTACAGTTTTTTTTTTAGAATTTTTTTTTGAAATAAAAATGTGATTTGCCAATTTTTTCCAAAAGTTTGACCTCCTGTGGTTTAAAAAAAATGTAAGGTCACCCTGAGTGACCAACTAATAAATAACTTGCCTACTTCATTGAGATTCCGAAATGGTATAGCATTTCGGATCAAGTCCAAGTCATCGGCCCATTTGAGTTGCCAAACACACTGACTGGTATGGAATACTTACGTTTTTTAAGAAACGATCTCCCTACATTGTTAGAGGACGTCTCTTTGGAAGACAGAAGAAGAATGTGGCTGCAGCACGACGGATGCCCCGCGCACTATGCCCGTAATGTGAGACAGTTCCTCGACGAAACGTTTCACCGAATGTGGATCGGGCGCTTGGGAACCATTCTGTGGCCACCACGGTCCCCAGATCTCAACCCACTCGACTTCTTTTACTGGGGGTGCCTTAAGGAGATGGTGTACAAGGAGTCTGTTACCTCAGTTGAGCAGCTGCGTGAACGAATCCAAAGGGCGGCCCAAACCATCACTGAATCTGGGCATGCGCGCAAGATAAAGCGTTCTTTTATTAGAAGATGCAGGGCTTGCATAAGAGCAAGTGGAAGCCATTTTGAGCACTTGTTGTAAGAAATTTTAATGTAATAAATGTATTTTAAATATCTAATTTGTTTTATTTTCTGTTTTTAGTAAATTCGATTGCTATGTAAAATCTTACTTGTAATTTGAAAAAATGACCCTTACCCTTTTTTAACACAAATATTCTTTGCATTGAAAGTTGGAACTAGCAAGTGCTATACCATTTCGGAATCTCAATGAAGTAGGCAAGTTATTTATTGGTTGGTCACTCAGGGTGACCATACATTTTTTTTAAACCACAGGAGGTCAAACTTTTGGAAAAAATTGGCAAATCACATTTTTATTTCTAAAAAAAATTCTAAAAAAAAAACTGTACCTTTGACATACCAATGACAGTTAGCATTTGATAGAACAGTTATCTAAGAATGCCATAAAAAAAACAGATGGAGAAAACTCCTTGATTTGTGATTTTGGCATCGAAAAGTATGGACAGAAGTACAAAATAATGAAAATTTCGAAAATGTTTAGTAACTCGAAAACCGTGGGACTTTTACTGGGTACATGTTTTTATTTTCTGAACAGTTGTGATGCCCCCGACCCGTAGGTAAAGGATTATCCACTCTTTACGCCACACCCTGTATATAATATTTAGGATCTCGGAAACTGAGCCAACGATTTTCATGAATTTAAGTATACGGGGGTTTTCGGGGACGATAAAACGATTTAGCTAGGATTCATTTTTAGAAAATGTCCCCTTTATTGTAAAGTAAATAATCAACTTTATCATAAAATCATAACTCCTAGCGCCATCTGTTGATTAAGTCATGAGTTAGTGGGACAGAGAACGCCATCTTTTGACGAGTAGTGGAGTTTATTATTATGTCGGTAAGATCGAAAAATATTAATATTTAATTAATATTTAATCAGTATGTAAGTAATTCTTATTTAAATATAATTCACAACAACAGTTTACAAAAAAAAAATACCGAGCGAAGCTCGGGCACCAACTGCTAGTAGGTACATAATTCATGCTAACACAATAATAATAACACAACATTTTGCCACCGACTTCCCGCGATCTTTACAATATCATCGGTCCATCAGGTCAGAGGCTTCAGTTAGTTTTTCGGTTTGTGGTCGTTACTACAACTTTTATTCTAACTTTTATTCCCCAACGGCTGTCAGTAGCATAAATATGATGGATGCCGTCACAAAAACCGTAAAAATACGTCTAGGTATGAAAAGTTCGTATTATTTCTAACTTGTGAGCAGCTGTTGTTTTTCTTTGTTCCTCTTTTTCCTGTAATATTTTCTTGAGCGCTAATTCCATTATTTTCTTCTGCTCGTTAAGTCGGTGAAAACAGAGAAATATTTTTTCGCTTTCGGAGCGGACTTTCGCACTTTGCCGATTTTTTCAGTATTGAATACCCACAGATAAAAGTCACACTCGCACATCTTAAAAAAGCAGCCAAGTGCGAGTCGGACTCGCCCATGAAGGGTTCCGTAGCAGTAAGTAATATAATATAGAAGTTCTAGTAGTTCGTGAAAAGGTACATTGCGGTTTACGATTAATGACGTATTAGAAAAAAACTACTAGCTAGATCTCGTTCAAACCAAATATCGTTGGAAGTTTACATAATGTACATCATATATATTTTTTTAGTTTTATCATTCTCTTATTTTAGAAGTTACAGGGGGGGGACCAACATTTTACCACTTTGGAAGTGTCTCTCGCAAAAACTATTATGTTTAGAAAAAAACGATATAGAAAACCTCAACATCATTTTTAAAGACCTATTCATAGATACCCCACACGTATGGGTTTGATGAAAAAAATTTTTTTGAGTTTCAGTTTAAAGTAGGTATGGGGACCCCCGAAGTTTCTAGTTTTTTTTTTTTATGTAAAAATCTTAATGCGGTTCACAGAATACATCTACTCGCCAAGTTTCATCAGTCTAGCTCTTACGGTTTCGGAGAAAAATGGCTGACATACGGACGGACAGACAGACATGACGAATCTATATGGGTTCCGTTTTTGCCATTTGGCTACGGAACCCTAATAAAAAAGAGTGGGAAACACGCTCTTTTTGTTCTTACACTTTTGTAATACTTTTATTTCGAGTATTGGAATTGAATCACACAAATAAAAAGCTTTCTTAAAAGGTGCTTAAAAGATTCGAGGACGACTACGTCTTTGTACAGGGCGTATAAATAAATGAATAAAAAATGCGCACAATCCACACAACGTTATCTAGCACCATATTAAGCAAAGCCTGTACTAAGGGAACCAAATAACGCGTTTTAAAAGTTTTAAAGGGTCGGCAACGCGTTTGTGATGCCTCTGGTATTGCAGGCGACCATTAAAGCTACGGTAACTGCTTCCCATCAGGTGGGTCGTATGTTTGTTTGTCTACTTTGTTGTGTTATATTCCAGATAGCTTATATTTATAGACAATATTTGTCTACATTTTTGACAACGTCTTATAACTCGATGGAGCCTGCTCCACGCACTAAAAAACATGATTCATGCGGCGTTACCTCGCTCTGAGGCGTTCCATTTAAAGCTTAAGGTGCAAGCGAGAGCGCGGAACGAGCGGCAAAGCACGCACGGCCTCCGCGTTCGCCAGCGTTCGACATCTGTCTCTCTCCTACTTGAGTGAGCGATGCGTCCGCGTGGACAGCTGTATGACGTTGTCACGGTCAACTATCGTCAGTAAACCGACTTTAGAGACCACCGATTTTTTTTTGTAAATACATACATGGACAGAGAACAAACATCTGTGTTCACCTCACAAATTATTGTTCTCGGTGGGGATCGAACCCACGCCCTCCAGCGCCAAAGGCCAAATACTACTACTACCAAATGAGCTGCGAAGGCAGTCATCATCATTACCACTGAAATACTAAATTCTCAAATATAAAAACAAGCAGTATGTTTTTTTTTTTTTTTTTTTAATTTATAGGCTAACGCTTGACCGCAATCTCACCTGATGTTAAGTGATGATGCGATCGACGGTGTAGCGCGCTCACCTTGAAGATATCTATTCACCCTTTTTTTGAAAGCGTCCAAGTTATAGGAATTCGGAAAAATAGACGCCGGCAACGAGTTCCACTCTTTGGCTGTCCGCATTATAAAAGTGGAGGCAAAGCGCTATATTATGTAATTACAAAAAAAATATATATAAGTAACATACGAGTATATCAGCTATCTGGTTCCCATAGTACAAGCTCTGCTTAGTTTGGGGCCAGATAGTGTTGTGTAGATTGCCTAAAATATTTATTATTTATAATTCAGGTGAAAGTACGTTACACCTTGTACCTATTGGGCAATAAAGTGACTGTAGCTGTTAAGTCTTTTATGTTCTCGGAGAGCGCAATTATCTTTACAGGAATGTCTATTGGATTTATTCCTAAAATAAAGAGTTATTCTAAAGAAAATCGGCTGTCTGTAAAGTCAGTTTAATAACGATAGTTGAACGTGACAACGTCATAAGCTGCTTTTATCGTTGCTATAAACGCGTTTGCGAAAATTATGTTACGCTGAACATCTTAGGTCTTCCTTGCATTTTAGGTCATATCAATATATTTTTTTTGAGGACGGCGATTGCGTCATAAAGTTTTTTTTTTTTTTGTAGTTTACAGCGATGCTGCTTTACGACAGAAATAGACATGGTGGTAGTAGGTATTACCCCTGGCATTAATATTTAAACGCTTTCGAGAGCACTCTAAGTTGTCGATCCCGGATCCAAAAGTCGTTTAGCAATGACAGAAACCTTTCAAAGCCTTAAAACTTACTTCATTAACTTATCATGACATTTGACAGGCGTCACGACTCAGTTGGTAGTAGCCCTGCCTTCTGCGTCGTAGGTCGAGGATTCGATCCCCGCTGAGAACAAATATTTGTGTGTTGAACACAGCTATAACGTATTTTTAGGGTTCTGTAGCCAAATGGCAAAAACGGAACCCTCATAGATTCGACATGTCTCATCCGTATGTAACAGCCACTTTTTTCCGAAACTATAAGAGCTATACTAATGAAACTTGGTAAGTAGATTTATTCTGTGAATTATCACATAAAAATAGAAAAAAAACACAAATTTTGGGGCGACCCAACACATAGAACAAACTCAAAAAAATTCATCAAACCCGTACGTGTGGGATATTTATGGAAAGTTCTTTAAAAATGATGATGAGGTTTCTAAAATCGTTTTTTTTCTAAACTGAATAGTTTGCGCGAGAGACACTTCCAAAGTGGTAAAATGTGTCCCCCCCCCTGTAACTTCTAAAATAAGAGAAAGATAAAACTAAAAAAAAATATTATTTATTTACTATGCAAACTTCCACCGAAATTTGATTTGAACGAGATCTAGTAAGTAGTTTTTTTTTATAAGTCATAAATCGAAAACCGCAATTTAGCTTTCGACGAACTACAAAAACTTTTATAATGTTACTTGTTGCTACGGAACCCTAATGAAGAGCACTGTGTACGTGGTCTAGTGGTAGTGGCCCCGCCTTCCGTTCCGAAGATCGTGGGTTCAAATCCGGTCGTGTACCAATGAGTTTTTCTGTCGAAATATTTATGTGCACTATGCCAGTACTCTCAAAACGGTGAAGGAAAACATCGTGAGGAAACCAGCGTGTCGTAGAACCTAAAAAAGTTCGAGCAACACGTGTCAAGGGTCACGCAAAAAGGGCCCGCTATAGCGGCCTACTTGCGGAAAAACCAGCCCGCATATCAGGTACGGATGATAAAATTTGCCGAATTTTTAAATCTATATCTATACTAATATTATAAAGAGGAAAGATTTGTACCTATTTTTGTATGTTTGTAATGAATAGGCTCAAAAAGTACTAGGCCGATTTAAAAAATTCTTTCACCAATAGAATGCTACATTTTTCCAATTTGACATAGGCTACATTTCATTTTGAAAAAATTAGGGATCCTTGGTAAAATTTGAACAATGTAACCGTAGGTGTAGAAAAATGAGTCTTAAAATGTCTTTCGTCGAATGCGCTGCCGAAACTATTAGCGATAGAACAAAATAATGTACAACAATATTGTCTACCCCGTGCGAAGCCGGGACGGGCTGCTAGTTACACTATATATATCAAAGCGTCGCACAACATCTTCGAGTCTTGTCTCATGTCATAGGAATTTAATAGTATCATATTAAAATGAACGTAATCCGAACACAAATATGATACGCAATAAAGCCTTCAGCGGTGGGAGGGAAGGGGGTAAAGGGAGGGGAAGGTAAGTAGGCTAATATGAACATTAGCTCAATAGATATTAGGCCCAAAATTGAATGGCTACGTGCTGAGTGCAATATCTGTTACTTATTATGGTTTATTCTCCTTTATACTACTATTTTTTAATTAAGTTTTTAATTTTTGAAGCTTTACTTTTTTTATAGTGACAGCTAGCTTTGACTTTGTCAACCCTCACAGCTCAGTATCTAGCTAGTGTCTGGCTCTGTCTCTGGGTCTGGTTTTGATTGTTGACTAAATAAATCCTACGTTGAAACGTCACACACACAGTATAATACACTGGTGAGCACTCACACATACTCAAAACCAGAGTCAGAGACAGAGCCAGACAGAGCTTGTGGTAGACCTACAGTTGGAAGTAGCTCTACCTTCTGCCCTGTAGGGCGTGGGTTCGATCTCCATTGAGACCACAATTTGTGTAGTGAACGCAGATGTTTGTTCTCTGTGTGGGTGTGTTATATTATACTTTTAGTATGTATTTACAAGAGCGCTGGTGGCCTAGTGGTAGCAGCCCCGCCTTCCGATCCTAAGGTCGTGGGTTCGAATCCAGTCGTGTACCAATGAGGTTTTTCTGCCCAAAAATCTATGTACCCAATGCCAGTGCTCTCAAACGGTGAAGGAAAACATTGTGAGGAAACCGGCATGTCGTAGAATCTAAAAAAGTTCGAAAACATGTGTCGAGTGCACGAAAGGAGCCTCTTTGAGGAGCACTTAAAGTCCTTTCACCACACTTGGTTCGAAAGAACCAGTGACACGATAAGAAGAAGTATGTATTTAAGAAAAAACTATAGTATAAGCTCTGCTTAGTTTGTGGCTAGATAGTGGTGTGTGGGTGGTCCACAATTATTATTTATTTATTTATTTCACTGTGCCTTTGAGGGGGCCGAGTTTCAGTTGAAGGGTGTCTAATAGATTATTACGTGGGCGTCTGCGAGACACTGCGTAACGTAGGCGTAAATACTGTTTTCATTAATTAATTAATTAAACTTTCAAATATGGACGACTGTTTACTTTAATTCTAAGTAGCCTTGCGCACATCTAAGCGTTCTGCGGTGGCGATCAAAACGTCAAATATTACGTCGCTGTAAGTTGACAGCGTGCTACTGATTGCCACTGCAGAACGCTGATGGTGATGATGACGATGACAGATGATGAATTTTAGCATCACCTGACTCAGCAGCAGTGTTTTACCCTCTTCTGCCTCTGGAAGACAGGGTTTATTTTACTTTTGCACTGAAACAGACTGTTTAAAGTGGCTATTCAGAGAGATAGGCCGTCAACTTAGCGGTGTTTCTGGCTTCCTTCTTCTGCCTACCGAAGGCAGGATAGTCAAACGACCTCTCTCTTTGCATAACCACAAGAGACTGTTTGAAATGGCTATTCAGAGAGATAGACCGTCAACTTAGCGGTATTTCTGGCTCCCTTCTTCTGCCTACAGAAGGCAGGTTAGTACAAAACGACCTCTACCTTTGCATATTCCACAACAGACTGTTTGAAGTGACAAAACAGCGTGGCAACTAAAGCTCACTAGCTCAGCGGACTATTCAGAGTTAGGTCATCAACTTAGCGGTATTTCTGGCTTCCTTCTTCTGTCTACAGAAAGCAGGATATTACAAACGTCTTCTATCTTTGCATATTCCACAACAGACTGTTTGAAATGGCTATTCAGAAAGATAGGCCGTCAACTTAGCGGTATTTCTGGCTTCCTTCTTCTGCCTACAGAAGGCAGGATAGTACAAATCGACCTCTCTCTTTGCATAACGACAACATACTGTTTGAAGTGGCTATTCAGAGAGATAGGCCGTCAACTTAGCGGTATTTCTGGCTTCCTTCTTCTGCTTGCAGAAGGCAGGATAGTACTAACGATTCCAATCTTTGCATATTCCAAAACAAACTGTTTGAAGTGACAAAACAACACGTCGACTAATCTCAGCGGACACGAAATGGGCGGTGGCATAACAAAGCACGATTATAAAGTTTCGTCTAAACTTACCGAGTGAAAAGTTTCGGACTTAGATTTGGAAGAATGGGCCACCGTTATAATGGCCGATACACAATACCATCTGTACCATAAGGGCACACGGGGCCCGTGCCCAGGGCCCCCATTCTCAGGGGGCCCCGAAGGACCGACAATTTCTCTAATTTTCTCACATTCATTCTCAAAACATTTTTGTCGGGCACATTAATTTTTTTTTTACAATACTTCTCCATTATAATCCAACTGTATTTGATGGTTATTAGGGTTTGTTCCCGGGAATTCCCGGGACGAGAAATCGGTCGGTCTCGTACCCGGGAAATTCAGCTCGAGAAAAGTCGAGACATCGAGAAGTTTAAATAAACATTTTTACGCTTAGCTTTAAACTGCCAAAAATTGTGATACCATACCATACCACCCACATAGTGAGATTAGTAAGTGATCTTTAGTTATGATGAGAAAAATTATGATTGTTTTTAGTTAAGATGTTTGTTTTAAGCTGATTGTTAACAGAGATTTTGTTTTTTTTTACAGTTTAGTGAGATGAGATTAGTTATGTTAAGGAGAAGAAGTATGATTGTTTTTAGTTAGCAATTTTGTTTTGAGCTGATTTTTTATTGAGAACTTGTTTATTTTGTTAAAAATTATGTTGATTTTTTTCATGTAAAATAAACACAGTTAAATTAAAGACTCTTTTTATTATTTAAACAAAAAATTAGACGTATTTTATTTTTTCTCGACAACCCGAGAAGACCCGAGAAATCAGGCTCGAGAAGTCTCGACACCCGAGAACTAAAAAACCTCGAGAAATCGAAAACCCTAATGGTTATACTTAGTATAAAAATGTTATTATAATTAGCTTTTATTACTTTCCAAAAGGGCCCAAAATTCTTGTGTGCCCAAGGGCCCCAGCCTAGTATAAGACGGCCTTGCCGATACAGCGGCGTTCAATTAAATAATAATAATAAATAGTGCGGACAATCCACACAACACTATCTAGCCCCAAACTAAGCAGAGCTTGTACTATGGGAACCAGATAGCTGATATAATACTTTTTGTAAATACATACATAGAATACAATATAACACCCAGACCGAGAACAAACATCTGTATTCACCACACAAATATTTTGTTCTCGGTGGAGATCGAACCCATGATCTCCGGCGCAGACCTCAATTACTAGCTACGTTCCGCAGTTTTACTCGCATTTATGTGAATTATGAGCATTGGCACAATGAAAATGGGTTTTATGCTCAAAATAGACATGCTACATGCAATTCCAATTGTACTAGATTGTTTAGTCTTGTATTAATTTTCAAAGCCTACTTTTTTATAGTGAAAGTGCTAACTTTGACAGCCTTCACAGCTCAGTTGGTGTTTTTTTTTTATGTTACTAGCTGCAGGGCTACTATGAGCTCCATACGGCTATGGCTGTCAAATTGTGTATTTAGATAAGCTGACCCACGCATTAATTTTCTTCTTGGGTCTGAATGTGTTGACACTTTTGACACAATTTTGACAGCCATAACCATATGAAGCTCATGGTAGGCCAGCTGATGGAACAAGCATATTATTATGGCCCACCTGATATTAAGTGGTAACCATGGCTCGAAGGTCACGCACGTCAGGAACGTGCCCTACCATGCACTGCCCTGCGTCCATCAACTGGACGCAGGCTGGAGTTGCTTTTCCTTTTATGTTGGAGAGCGTGGGTTCGATTCTCAGCGAGAACAAAAATATGTATGGTGAATATAGATGTTTGGGTTTTACAGTGTAAGTATAGTAAGTATTGTATTTAAAAAAAAAAATGAAAAGTATGTCCGCTAGTTCTTATAAAACTCTACTTAATTTGGGGCTAGATGTTGTGGTTTGTCCATAATATTTATTTATTTCAGATTTACTTGAATTATAACATACCTGTTCATGTGCATCTATAAAATCCTTTTTACAAACCAGAGTTTAAACGGACGTGAAATGACGACACCCGTTTCTTCGAAACGAGGTAGTTTCGTACTGATTTATATACGTGTTTGTTTACTTTTGTAAGTGATTAAAACCCCCAGTTGTTGTATCTTGAAACATCAGAAGATGTGGTCCTTTTGATATACTGCGATAGTTTACTTTGGTTGTCTAGTTAGCATACCGACTAAAAGCCTGCGCACACCTAGGTCGCTGGCGATAGCAATCAGTGAAACGCTGTCAAATATCGCTGTCAAATTTGACAGCGTTTCACTGATCACCGACGCTAGCGACTTAAGTGTGCGCAGGCCTTAAGGTATTCAAACTAGACCTGATAGCTTTTATCTATAGCACCTTGGTGTCTTGCATCTATACTAATATTATAAAGAGGAAAGATTTGTACCTATTTTTGTATGTTTGTATGTTTGTAATGAATAGGCTCAAAAAGTACTGGCCCGATTTAAAAATTCTTTCACCAATAAAATGCTACATTCTTCCAATTTGACATAGGCTACATTTCATTTTGAAAAAAATTAGGGATCCTTGGTAAAATTTAGATGGCGTTGTTAGTTAAAAAATAATTTTCTAAATCGTTCATAAATGACGGAGGCATGCAGTTACAAACATTAAAAAAATTATTTAAAAAAAAAATGGCAACACCGATTTTAATAAAATTAAAATGGGACCAATCTGGAAGCAATACCTTTCAGATAAAAAAATAATTTTTCAAATCGGCTCACAAATGACGAAGTTATGCGGTAACAAACATTAAAAAAAAAAAAAAAAAAAAAAAAAAAATACAACCGAATTGAGAACCTCCTCCTTTTTGATTGGAAGTCGGTTAAAAATAAGCCAATAAAGATACGACTCTTCCTGACATCTATTGGCAAATAATAAAACTATTTTTTTTAAACCCGAGCGAAGCTCGGTCATACCGGCTCGTGATGGTTTGTGTACGCTTCAAAAACTCGAATAGTTCTGCACCGATTGCACTGAAATTTTAGCATGATATACAGGGTTATTCATTATCAGCTACACAAACTGACAGGGCCTAATTTTTGGGTCGTGAATATTGGTTTGGTCGAATAAATTTAATTCCCAAACTGATTTAAGTTTTTGTATCAAAATTTTATTTTTATTAATTTGTTTTCGGCAATTGCATAATGATTGCCACGGAGAACAGGACGATGCCCCACCCAGGCGGTGACTGAACTTAAGAGTGTCGCTCACGGCACGCGGGCGCAGTTCAAAGGTCAAAATAGGTCAGGCGCCAATGATTCGAAAGGATATTCTTTAACGATTTTCTCGGGATTTTCATAACAAAACCTAAAAAAATCATTTCATAAATATTTTTTTATTTTATTTGTTGAACCTAATTCCTGAGTATTTGCAGCTAATAATGAATAACCCTGTATAATCCGCATCAAGGATTATTTTTTTCAATCACAATGTGCTACAGCGAAGCGTGACAGGGTAGGTACATCAGCTTGTAAAATATAAATATAGCAGACAATCCACACAACACTATCTAGCCACAATAAAAAGGAGGAGGTTCTCAATTCAGTTGTTTTTTGTTATCGTATGTTAAAATTGTTTAATTTGCAAAATGTTTTTTTTATCCTGAAATGTAGGTACTTCCAGATTGGTCCCATTTATGGAAGTCGCTTCAGCATTTTCCCATGACGTCAGTTTCTCAAGTTTTTTAAACTTCACTTGTTATGTGTATTTAGTTTATCTTATATCTTTAAACGAGAAATTCTTGCATAAATATAATCTGAATCTCAGTAACGGCTCCACCGATTTTCAAGAAATTTAGTATACAGGGAGTTTCGGAAGCAATAAATCGATCTATCAAGGATTCGTTTTAAGAAAATGTCATTTTATTCGCGTTTTCAACAATCAACAACCTTATCTTTTGACTGGCCTCTAGCTCAGTTGGTAGTAGCTCTGCCTTCTGCGCCGTAGGTCGTGGGTTCGATCCCCACCGAGAACAAATATTTGTGCGGTAAACATAAATGTTTGTTCTCTGTCTGGGTGTTGTATTGTATTCTAAGTATGTATTTACAAAAAAAAAATGTATTCAAGTATTATATCAGCTATCTGGTTCCCATATTACAAGCTCTGCTTAGTTTGGGGCTGGGTAGTGTTGTGTGAATTGTGCACAATATTTATTATTATTATTATCATTATCGTGTGTATGTAATAACACCATAACACATGAAATAGTTATTTCTGTGAAGTAGGTCAAAGTAAATAAATTATCGTCTCTTATCTTTTGTTTTAGCGAAATAAGCCGTTGACCTGATTCGATAAAATCAGGAATGCCCATCTTTATTCCTTTCTATTTCCTCAAGCGTGGATGTGGGGCTTTTAGAGCCATCAAATCTATGGTTTTCTATGAATTAGTGACCGTCGCATGACGGTGACAAATAGCAAACAGCATATTAAATAGGACTATTACCTAAAAACAAGCAATATCGATAGAAGTAATTTAACATAATTTAAGTTTAAAAAACTTGAGAAACCGACTTCATTGTCAAACGGCTAAACCGATTTTAATCAAATTTGTTTGGGACAATCTGGACGTAAGAATAACCTTCCAAATAAAAAAATAATTTTCTAAATCGGTTCATAAATGACGGAGGCATGCAGTTACAAACATTAAAAAAAATATTTAAAAAAAAATGGCAACACCGATTTTAATAAAATTAAAATGGGACCAATCTGGAAGCAGTACCTTTCAGATAAAAAAATAATTTTTCAAATCGGCTCACAAATGACGAAGTTATGCGGTAACAAACATTAAAAAAAAAAATAAAAAAAAAAAAAAATAAAAAAAAAAAAAAAAAAAAAAAAAACATACAACCGAATTGAGAACCTCCTCCTTTTTGATTGGAAGTCGGTTAAAAATAAGTGATGTACATTTTCAGAACATGGAAACGACTGCATGGATTTTTATCAAAAAAATCAATTAGGTAGATCAAATTATAACTCATCATCATCAGCCTGAAGAAGTCATTTCCAGGAAGATCGATTCTTAGCCCTTTCCATCGACTTCCCGCGATCTTAACAATGTCGTCGGTCCATCTGGTGGGTGGGCGCCCTACGCTCTACGCCTCGTCTTCCGGTTCGTGGTCGCCATTCAAGAACCTTTATTCCCCAACGGTTGTTGGTTCTTCGAGCTATATGGCCTGCCCATTGCCACTTCAACTTACTAATTCTTCGAGCTAGGTTTTTGACCTTGGTTCTTCTACAGATTTCCTCATTCTGATTCTATCACGTAGTGAAACTCCCAGCATAGCTCTCTCCATAGCTTTGAGCTTGTGCACGAGGCCAATAGTTAGCGACCACATCACAGTTCCATAACGCAACACGCACTGATTATAGACTTTTGTCTTGAGGTTCTGCGGTATCTGCGACGAAAAGATGTGGTTGCTTTGTAGTTGCATAAAAAAAACAATATGGAGAAGCCAGACTTAAGGTAGAAGTTTTTACGGAAACCAAGGCTTAAAGCTTTGCGTCCTCCGCAATCCGTTAATAACGGATATAAAGGATTTCCATGTCATAACGCCGTTATTATGTATTTTTTCCTTATTTTGTAAATATTAACTACTTGGGATATTTATTGTGTATGTGTGCACACCCTTTTTGAGCCCCGACCAAAAACAAGGATGTTATAGGTTTGAAGCTTTCGCACGTATTTTCCGTAAAGAAGTATGAATTATTAAGGCGAAAAGTATTCTATTGAATATAGCTAGATCTTTGTTTATCTATAGCCACTGGTTACTTGGGCCTAGCCCCGCTGTGAGTGACGCATTATAATAATGTTTTTTTAATAATTAGATTAAAACGAGACGCTAGATTCAATTTGGGATTTCCAAGAAAGAGTGTTGTCTATCATAACTCCAAGGTATTTAAGAGTAGACGCGCGTTCTAAGTTCAAGCAGATGCAGTTAGGTGAAGAAATATGATTTTGGCAAACATGAGCACAGAGAGAGTAAGAAGAGGGCGGTTGCGAGGCAAGGGTGGTTGAGAAAGGAATAAACTTACTTTTAAGAATGTTTAGAGTAAGGAGGTTTGCACTCAGCCAGCTCATTACAGACTTGAGGGCGCTTTCAGCACAGTTTCGGGTATCCTGCCAGCTTTTCCCATGGATAAGGAGTGCTGTGTCGTCAGCGTATGCAACGATTTTACAGTTGGGAAGTGATAGGTTACAAAGTTCATTTATGTAGATTAAGAAGAGTGTAGGTCCTAAAACACTCCCTTGAGGAACTCCGAAATGGATGCATTCCTCTTCACTTTGGAAACTGTCTATTGTCACATACTGTGTACGGTTTGTAAGATAGCTCCGGAACATATCGAGGGCAATGCCTCTAATGCCTATATGCTCTAATTTATTGACCAAGATAGGGATTGACACGGTGTCGATAGTTTTGTGTGGATTGGTTTGTTTACAATATTTATTTATTTATCTCAAACGCAATATTTAATTATATTTTCAAAATCCAGGTAAGGCATAATGTATGCCTAGCAGTTGTCTTCTTCAGGCCTTCTCGATGGTTCAACCTATGTCTTTCAATTTTCCCTCAACAATAGTTGAAAACTTGATATGAGGATAATATCCTTTGTCAGTCGAGATTGAGAGAACAATGTGGATCTTAATTTTCAATTATACCGGACCACTAGGATTACTCGAATATCGTAAGTGACATGTTTCCTCTAGGGGTCTACTCCATAAAACAATATACGAAGGTTCTTTGATATTTTGAGTTACAGCTATTATATTATACTAGCAGTTGGTGACCGAGCTTCGCTCGGTATTTTTTATTTGTATTTTACAAAATCTTAAAGAGTCATATTATCTTTATTGGCTTATTCTTACTGAACAACGCCATCTGCTGGATATCTTGCAGTTAGTTGCTCACAATCGTCAATAGATGGCAGGAGCAGTCACATATTCAGTTTATGTTTAATTATTGAACTCGGGGTGAAATAATCATTTTCTTAAAATGAATCCTAGCTAGATCAATTTATCGCCCCCGAAAACCCCTGTATACTAAATTTCGTGAAAACGTTGGCACAGTTTCCGAGATCCTAAATATATATATATACACAATTTTCTCGTTTAAAGGTATAAGATTTTGAGTGGTATATTTCAACATTTTTTATTTAATTTTTTTCATTCATATAGATACCACAACACATAGTACACAAAACACAACAGCAACATACGAAATAGTTTCTATTGCTTGAGGCTTGTAACGCACACAAGGTTCCTATAGCCGTCAGGTTTCTGAGGGAACTGAGCGGCAGATTGCCTACCATTGTGATTCAAAAATTAGACCTATGGCAGCAGCACAAAGATGCTGATTCCGAATCAATCAGAAAAATAGTTAACATTGGCTGAAAGTATCCAAAATTATAGTTTTTTTGGTACTAGGATAGGCAATCTGACGCTCGACTCCCATATTAAGTCTGAAACCCGACGGTTAGCCACTGTATGTGTGGAATAGCACCTTTGTGTTATATGGAATTGAAAACCTAATGGCAACCAGCAATGGTAATATGTTTCTGGCTTTACTTCAAAGGGAACCGGTGCATATTCTGTAGTTAGTTGAACGCCTAACCCATAATCTAGAACATGATTTAAAAAAATCGTAAAAATCACAAAAACCTAAACAACGATCAAAGCGATTCCGTCCATAAACAAACTATTTCCTACTATTCAACCGGTTTCCATTAAAAAACAAAAGAAACCGCTTATTTTTAATAATTTGATTGACGTTTCCCATTTTGCGTCATTGTTGGCTGGACGCCGCTGGCAGAGATTTAAATGGGTTTCAACGGATTTTGGTGGATTTTCACTTTCTGGTGATGATTTATAGCCGGTTTTATTATGCTCTTTCAATGGAGGGAAACTTAATTTATTTCTAGGCCTTCAATATCATCCTAACAATCATTATTTATATCAAAGAAACTTACAATTAAACAAATATTTACAAAATGTACAAAATACACAAGAAACAGTTGAGCTATCTGCAGATCGTTACAAACGATCTAGAGATAGCTCAACTGATCCAAATCAGTGCCAGACGGAAGCGTCCCCAAGACGCTGGCGGCATTGCCACGCTGAATAGCAATGCTTATACGCTGCGCCAGATACCCACCAGCTCTTGGGTCACGCGTCGCTTCAATCAGTCGCCTAGACAAAAATTTGAAGACCCGCGAGGCCTCGGTTCCCCACGGACCCAGAGTCTCAACCCCAAGAGGAGCAAATAAGTAGTCTCTTTCGAGACCTGCATATTTGCATATTTTCAGCCTAACACCAATTACCAATTAAATTAAATACCATGCTAAAAAGTTCACTGGTAATAAAACTTTTGAAACTATCATGGTTTTTAACACTATTTTTATAAAACAACGGGATATTTACCATGATTAAATTTTGAGTTTTGACTTCCGATATTTCGGCACAGTTGCATGCACCATGATCACGGTTGAACTGAAGTCCGCGAGTAAAAGAAATGTTATTGGCAGACAAATCGATCTACCCTCTTTTGCACTCTTTTATTGGTTTCGACATAGATAGATTGGTCAGAAATAGGCATGGTGGTAGTGGGTGCGTACTACCACCATGCCTATTTCTGCCGTGAAGCAGCATTGCTGTGTTACAGTTTGAAGGGTGTGGGTGCCGGTGAAATTACTGAACTAATGTAATGAACCAGTGAAAAAACAAAGGAACCAATAGTAGTATTGGTTCCTTTGTTTTTTCACTGGTTCATTACATTAGTTCACAGGTAATTTTAAGTTTCTTTAGTAGTGTTTTAGTTACGTCGTAGTACTCTGGCTCTTGTTTTGAGTCTGTGTGAGTGTTGATTAATAAAGTAGAAACGTCACACACACAAAGTATAATACACTGGTGAGCACTCACACAGACTCAAAACCAGAGCCAGAGATAGAGCCAGGCAGAGCTTGTGGTAGACCTACTGGTGGAAAATACCACATCTGTTGTTGCAGTCAGCAAGTTATAGGTAAGTCTAGTCACGTGTACAGTAAATTTGATTCGATATCAAACCCACGACCTTGGCTCCAAGGATATCCGGCTTATAAATAGGGCACGCTTGCGTTCATAGTTTCCGCTATGAAGCGCGAAGTTCATACATTGTTTGGACACTCAAAAACGCTTTTTAGCTAGCACAAACAAGTTTATTATTTCAACCATTAGTGATATTGGCTTTTATGATTACAAAAGACTGTAGGCCTACCAAAAGCTCTGTCTGGCTCTGTCTCTGGTTTTGAGTCTGTGCGAGTGCTCACCAGTGTATTATACTGTGTCTGTGACGTTTCGACGTAGGATTTATTTAGTCAACACTCACACAGACTCAAAACCAGAACCAGAGACAGAGCCAGACAGAGCTTTTGGCAGACCTACTGAGTTGAATAGCTAGTTCTCGACATAACGTTGTGCATATAGATCTATTCAGTAATAGTAGAGCTCTTTGTGTGTGGCTCATCTGGGTGCGTACTACCACCATGCCTATTTCTACCGTGAAGCAGCATAGCTGTGTTACGGTTTGAAGGGTGTGGGTGCCGGTGAAATTACTGGCACGTGAGCCTTAACATCTGTATGCCTCAAGTTGACGGCCACGGGGAAGTGCATAGGGCACGTTCGTGATATGCGTGACCTACGAGGCAATGCTTTGTTATAGGCGATGATGGTTACATGGACGCGAGTGTTTTTTGGAACGAAGTTCCTTATCGCGCGTTGTGAAAGGGGGACTAGACGGAAAAAATTCTTACGAAAAGTTGTCACGACACTTTTTGCTATAGTAAGCTATTGTAAGCTGTGCGGCGTGCGCATGTTTCTCTGTCTCTCTCTCTCTCTCTCTCTCTTATAGAAAGCAATCCAGATATTTTTATTTCTATTTCGCATTGAACAGTGTGGTGTCGCCACGATTATTTTTGTTGAGTGTATAGAGGTTTTTTGTAAATAATAATAAAGGAACTTCGTTCCATCTTGGTGTCCCTTGACAACTCTCATTTTTTTTTATATAGATGGCTAAGCATTTGGCTGCCATCACACGTGATAGAAAATGAGGATGCAGCCTAAGAAGGAGCATGCTTAGCCATAATCCACCTGTTCACACAAGAGCACTGGTGGTCTAGTGGTAGTGGCCCCGCCATCCGATCCGAAGGTCTTGGGTTCAAATCCACTCGTGTACCAATGAGTTTTTCTATCGAAAAATGTATGTGCACTATGCCAGTACTCTCAAAACGGTGAAGGAAAACATCGTGAGGAAACCGGTGTGTTGTAGAACCTAAAAAAAGTTCGAGCAACACGTGTCAAGGGTCACGCAAAAAGGGCCCACCAGGCGGCCTACTTGCGGAAAAACCTGCCCGCACATCAAGTGCGCATGATAAACTTGCCACCTGTTCACTCTTGTCTTGAAAATTCCTAAATTAAAGCGTTTAAATACTGACGCTGGTAGAGAGTTCCACTCTTTGGCAGGCATAGATATCTAGTTCAATCTATGCCTATGATAATATCTCTTGATATACGAACCCTATCGTTATTTGGAACGGCATCGTTGGTTACCCCTTGCGGTATCAATTCAATCTGTTCCGACATTTGTTTCCTTTATTGAGGATTGAAATCGAAATAGCAACATTTGTCACTTTTTCCACATTTCAAATTCTTTTTGTCGCAATGTATATCGTCGCGGTATGAAAATGTTCGTCACCTTAGAGTCGGTTTTCGCTTGCACCAGTGCCTTGATCATGAACAAATTTTGACATAATTTGTGACGTTAACTTATCGGTGTATTCTGTCTATTCAATTTCAAAAGGTAGTATGTGATTTGTGATCGTGATACGTTGAACAAATCAAGTTGAAAATCGACGAACATTTTCATTCCGCCACTAGGTATACACAGGTGAGCTTAATGCTATATTAGCATTATCTACCAGCTAAACTTTGGGTAATAAGGAGATAGGTGTAGTGCACATATAAGATGAGGGCAAAAGTAGGTACTAAACAAAAGTAAACACACAGCTACCAGTGTGTTGAAAAGATCATAAATGATTCTCAAAGAGAGTATTCGGTCACTGACACCATGTTTTCAAACATTTTAGTTTCTAACGGCATGCCGCCGGTTCAATATTTTGGTATTTTTTGTAAGTTATATATATTATACAGGGTGGTTTAAAACCTCCTTGACCACCAGAAAACAACCCTGTATACTTGAGTACAATTTATAGCACTATAGTAGTTAGCGAATCTCCGTGTCAATGGGAACTACAATCATATGTAGTTCCCATTGACACGGAGTTTTTTAAAAACTTTTAAATTTAAAATTTAAATTTTTTAAATTTACAAAAAAATAAGTATTGCATCAGTTAACTGATGTAATACTTATTTTTTTGTAAATACATACTTAGAACACAATATAACACCCAGACAGAGAACAAACAGCTGCTATGAAAATATGTTTTCGGTGGGGATCGAACCCACGACCTACAGCGCAGAAAGCGAACTACTACCAACTAAGCTGAGAGGCTAGACACGTGTCGTCATTTCTTTATCTTTGCTTGTATTGATACATCTGACTGGGTTACAGTCTGTATTTTTTCCTTATTATTTTAACGCCCATCGCTTGTTCATAAGAAAAATAAATATTCCTGTACATTCGAATATCCGGCCATTAGTAAGTATTTTATTCGCTTGAATAAATAAGTATTGTCGAGCACAAGAAATAACAAAAATAATGTTCCTCATACATGAAAATAGAGCGGAAGCTTAACCTTAATTAGAACTCTCTAGGCCTCTAGCTAAGTTGGTAGTTGCTCTGCCTTCTGCGCCGTAGGCCGTGGGTTCGATCCCCATTGAGAACAAATATTTTGTGCGTGTTTGTTCTCTGTCTGGGTGTTATATTGTATTCTAAAGGCCCTAAAGGACGCTATTACATTTTTGACTGTCTCGAATTCGGCTTTCTGCGCCAGCACACAACAGCAAAGTGACCACGAACACATTCAAGCCCATTTACGCTCCATTTTCTGCATTATTCAAATAATCTTGATACTTGATGGTTAGGTAGGCAGTTAATTGAAATTACTTTTTTTAATATAAAGTCGAATGTGTCTTTAAGCTATTGTTTTACTCACAAATCAAATCAAAACAAAATCATTTTTTTTTCAGGAATCAAAATACAAAAATACAATATTTTGTTTAGGCGACCGATCGAAGCAACGCGTGACCCAGACGCCAGCGTCTTGGGGACGCTTCCGTCTGGCACTGATTTGGATCAGTTGAGCTATCTCTATATCGTTTGTAACGGTCTGCAGATAGCTCAACTGTTTCTTGTGTATTTTGTACATTTTGTAAATACCTACATGTATTAATTGAAAGTTTTTTGTGTAAATAAATGCTTTATTAAATACTAAATAAAATAAAAATAACACACCAAAACCAAGCAAAAAATTGATGGAATACATTAATGGGGAACTGAGTACGCTCCTACAATAAACTTCCGAAAAATGCAACTAAGCTACATAAGCGGAAGTCCTATACTTCCTACTATCCTACTATATATACACACTATTTTGTAATTACCAGAAAAAAAAATGACGATATTGGCTGCTGATACTGAACACATCAACGCAAAAAAAAAAAAAAACATTTGGAATTAGAACGAGAAGACCGGGACGAGTAGTTTCCAAGATATGACCGTTTCAAGTTTGACAGCTGTCATAAATGAAGGTCTTGGCCATACCTATCATTTGGGATTGGAACGAGGAGTCCTGGACGAATAGCTCTCGAGATATGACCATTTTAAGTTTGACAACCGTCATTTTAAAATGCAGGTCTTGAAACCTTTAATTGGCTGTTTTAAATTTGACCGCTGTCATTAACAGGTATATAGGTAATATCATCCTCATCAGCCTGGAGAAGTTCACTGCTGGACATAGGCCTCGCTTAAACATTTCCAGGAAGAAAATATAAATTTCTATACATAATCAATGTATAAACATTTTCATTTTCCTTTCCCAGCCAATGCCATGACGTATTTGAAGGTTCGTTCCATGACTTTTTCTGGCTGATAATGATGACTTTTATTATGGTCCATGAAAGTATCAACTTTATCCAGGCACAGTACACACACGCACGGCGCATCTTGTGTACTGATGAGAACGACAAGGTTCTTCAAGCAGGCGCCGCAGTGATTTTTTTAGAACCTTGTCGTATTCATCCTAATTATTTGCAAAAATGTGTGAAACCCGTCCTTCCAGGACCGCGTCTGAGCGCGGAATGGCGAACAAAATGTAATGAAGTATACCTACTATCTACCTACCCTTGGAAAAATGTATGGAGAAATTATAGTGCGTTTTAAAATTGTCTATTCTTTCAAAGTAATTTATTTGGGTACAAAATAATAACGAAGACGAATAGAAGACTCTGTATGCCACAATTTCGTTCTATTTTCACGTTATATTATTCAGCGGATTTAGCTATTTATGTACCTATCCAGACCCCATTTTTCGGTATTTTTAGCGATTTTTGCTATGGTAAAAACGTATTCATGTGAAAATGTTGTATAAGACTGCCCATTTTTTATTGGCTATCACTATAGATGAACATATTATCTTTAATTTTATACCATGTTATATCTACAGTTATGATTCCTGGTTCCATAAATGGTACCCAAAAACCGTTGGTATTCGTAAGTGCCCCCTTAATGAGATTGTGGTACAGTGGGATACAGCTCAAGTTACCTAAAAACAAAGTAAAAAGATGCTTACTGCAAGGACATAAGAGCTAGCAGTGTATAGTCTGATACGTATTCTTGTGTACTAGATTACTATCTAGTACCACAATCTCATTAAGTACATAAAAAAGTAAAAAATACAGTGTTACTAACACAATACGCAATAACATAGGATACTAAAAAAAGAAAAAGTAAAAGGAAAAGTAGGTGCAGCTAAGTTACCATTATTATGAGCTTTTTTTATTATAGGGAACGCTGTAACGTTGGAAGTGGCTCTGTTATAACCGAAACTGGACTCGTTGGAACCGGAGTCGTCGTCAGTACTGAAACAAGAAAAAAACGTCAATATTGAAACAAGAAAAAACTTACGTTTTATCACTGGAAAAGAACAAATAAAATGAATCATCTATTATCGACTGGCCTATAGAATAAACAAATTCACTATGCAAATAGGTGAAAATAACTATATCAACTCACCAGTTTATACCTAGCAAACCATAAATTAGACCAGGAAAAAAATAGCAAACACAATGTTTGCATATTATATAGGCTACATTGGGTTGGTAAATATTAAAAAATATATCTACAGTGGGTTGGCTAATAAATTCCTGGCAAGACTATGATTAATTGAAAATTTAAAGATTAGCCAGGAGTTCATTAGCCAACCCACTCAAAATATATATTATAGTATACTGGCTGACCCGGCAAACGTTGTTTTGCCTTAAAAGTTATTTCTAGTTTCTAGATAAGTTCTAGCGTTTCGAGCGGGATGAAAAATAATTAAATTACTAAAATGGCCATAAAAAAATAGGGGTTGGTGATAAAAAAAGTGAAAATTTAGGGTTGTATGTATTTTTATTGCCACATAATAAAAAAATAAAAACAAAAAATTTCGTCAAAAAATAAAAAAATAAAAAATTAAGGGTGAAAAACCCTTATCACTTAGGGGTATGGAAGATAGACAGTAGCCGATTCTCAAACATACTGAATACGCATAATATAAAATTTGCTAAAAATAAAATAAAAAAAATAAAAATAGGTAAAGCCGTGTCGGAGGAGTACGGTAACTAACATTGTGACATGGAAATTTTATATATTAGAGATTAACTTTGATATAAATTACTTAAAGAGATTAACAAAACAATTGCCTCAGGCGAGTGTGAATGGAACTGCTGGAAGGGGAAGACCTAGGCGCATGTATCTCGATCAGATCGCAGACGTTTTAGAGAAAGGCCAGGTTAGGAGTACCCTAAGCCGACGAGCATGTATGAAGAATGTTATAACAGTGAATAAAGCGAAAGAGGTGTGTCAGGATCGTAGCAAGTAGAAATCCGCGATCTCTGCCTACCCCCATGGGAATGAGGCGTGATTTTATGTATGTATGTATAAATTACTTTTTGTCGAAGGTCTTTGTATAGCGGGATCTTAGGCTATAAGGAACTATGCATGCATAAATATATACAACTTACTGAGTTAGACATTTTCCGTTTATTTTAGTATCTCCAGGTCGGCACTCAGACCAACCTAGTAAGTCTTTGGGTTTCCCCACTATGGGTTGCACCATCACCGCCAGCAAGCACGTCACGAGGACCAGCAGAGAGAACCACTTCATCATAGACTGCGAGTACTTTCACGTTAGTGAGGAGAACAACCGACGTGAACTGATCCCGCCAGTGATGCTGACATCTTTATATACAAACAAACAGGGACAACCCGTAATAATATTTGATTTACCGAAAACAACATTGTAGATTTGAATTTTGTAAGAATTGTTATCTAACCTTTAGCCCCAGATATGGGTATCTAGTTATTGCAAGACTCTGGTCACGTACACAAATAAAGAAAGATGTTTTTTAAATATTTTTTTCATCCGACCATCTCGGAAAGTGTTTATTTACTCTTCAATATTGCAAAAGAGTGCAAAAGCCGTAAATTTAAATTAAATAAATTAAGTTTTTGACCTTTTTATATTTTTATAATGTCGCGCTTTTTATATTTGTTAAAAACTCAGACTTGGAACCTTATTTTACTTTAATTTGCTTTACGTGCGCCATTTTCTTTTTTGCATTTAGTAATTTCCTCGCTGAGGTGGGATGTAAAGTTACGTGTCGCACTCGAGTGCAAAGATTTTTCACCTCGAGCACTTTTGATTCCTCTCTTGTATAACAATAGTTATTTGTTATACAAGAGTGCAAAGCTGCTTTTTAACCGCGTGCTCAATTTTGATGACTGAGCAAGCGCAGGATTCTAAAGTTTAACCACGAGCGTAGCGATTGGCTTAAAAGTTAGAATCCTAAGCGTTGTCGAAGGAATCAAAAGAGCACAAGGTGAAAAATCTTTGCACTCGAGTGCAAGACGTAACTTTTCATCCCACCTCAGCGAGGAAATGACTAAATGCAAAAAAGAACATGGCGCGACTAAAAGTAACACACCAAGAAGGTTCCGAGTATGAGTACCTATTAACAAATTTAAAAAGGTTGTATGATAAATTCGGCACCATGCAGGTAGAAGTAAATAGGTTTAATGGTGTTTTGAATTCACAAATACACCAAGAAGGTTACGAGTGCGAGTTTTTAACAAAATAAAAAAGGTTGTATGATAAGTTCGGCACCATGGAGGCCATTGGAGGCAGAAGTAAATAGGTTGTGTATTCACAAACTTATTGAACACGATATTCTAAATTCAAATTTACTTTATCCTCTAGCGGATAAAAACGGCTTTTCCAGTCAGAAATTAAACAGCAAAAACACACTTTCAGAGCTGGTGGGATGAAAATAACTATTGCCATCTTATAGCAGTCTTTTAATCACATCTTTTTATAGCAAATCGATACTTCAGAGTGTTACAAAGTGGATGATACCCATGGTCATCAACATGTTTTAAATGAAATGAAATACATAATATAACTAATGGTGTATGAATTTAAATACCTAATTGATTCTTGCACTATGTAAGACTTAGTGCTCATCATCATCAGCCAGAAGAAATCCACTGCTGGACATAAGCCCTAATTTCCAGAACAACGATTTTTATTCTCAATCCACTACTATTTAGCGAATTTTTGATGGATGATGGGATTTTGGACTCTTTAACCCCATGAATTCGAGTAACTGTCGTATAGGGTCACCAAACCACCTTCCCGCCCTTAAACCCATGATTAACATGACAGCTACACGCCGATAACACAATACACGCGGCACGATTATCTACTTCTAGCCTAAACTTGGAGTTAAATTAATCTTAGTTTAGTCTACGTTTAATAATAAGGCCTTGTGTGTAATTTAAAAAAATATAATATGTATTTGAGTATTATAATATCTGGTTCCCATAGTACAAGCTCTGCTTAATTTGGGCCTAGATAGTGTTGTGTGGATGGTCGTTGATGTGGATTATTTATTATTATTGATCCCTACATTTATGAATTTCAGGGCTTTTTGTAAGTACACATTTCTTACCAAAAATATAAAAAGGAAGAAAAAAAATATATTTATTTGACATTAGTAGGTATACGTAAGACAAATACAATAAAACACACAGAACGGACAACTGAAGGCAGGCAGGCAGGCTACCTATGAAGGTAATACAAACAGAACTGGGCACAACCAGTCCCGTCCTGTGCTGAATGGTTATAAAGAAAGATTATGTCAAATAGACTCAGCTTTTCAATATATGTAGGTAAATCAGCTTCAGAAACCGAAAAATACAGTCGTATTGAGAACTTTTTTATTTGACGTACGTTAAATATTGTAAGAGTAAAAATGATAAATAAAAAAAAAAGAATTGACTACTTCAGGTGAACTGGCACTTATATCTAGTTTTTAGCCGTTTCAAAGTGATGCTTGTGATGCAACTTAATAAAATTTGACTTTGTGCTTAAATGTGAAAACATCTAGCTGGTAATTAGTTTTTTAGTATTATTCATAGATTGTAACAGTATTTTCCGAAAAAAATAAGAATAAATAAAATAAATGTAAGTGTATACTTTTCTAGTTAGAAGTTTGAAACACCCGGCAAATGGAATTCTAAAGTTCCGGTCAAAAAGCCAAAAAGCTTTGAACCACCTCGAAACTTAGAACAGTCTTTAAACTACGTACGTGCAGAAAACTCAGAGGTACTGGAAGTGGCTTACCACAAGCCCTGCCTGGCTCTGTCTCTGGCTCAGGTTTTGAGTCTGGTGAGTGCTCACCAGATAGATAGATAGATAGATTAACACTTTATTGTACACAAAGAAATACATACAGAAACTATTACAAAAATAACCTTTGGATGGAAAGGATAGATAAAAATCGGATAGACGGCGGTGCACAAAAAGTTTTTAAATACTATATTCAAAAGAGAAATACAATAATAGTAATAACCAATTAATTCCTAAAATCAACTTGTTAAAATAATAATAATAATACTGTGAATACGTAGGTATTATTCCTATTTTAAAATACACAGTTTCTTATCTATTAATATAAATACATGCTACTTAAATAAATATACAACACATACTATAAGATAGATACCTAAATATTAGCAGACACCAGTGTATTATACTGCGTATGTGACGTTTTGACGTAGGATTTTTTAGTCGACTCTCACACAGACTCAAAACCAGAACCAGAGACAGATCCAGATAGAGCTCTTGGTAGGCCTACAGAATACCAGGACTTTATATCCTTCACTGAAGAGGTTTTTTTTAATGTCCCAAAAATTAAGAGCGAGCGGGATTCGAACTTCACTAAAGAGCAATAATATTGAGTGTGTTTAAAAAAAAACGATCGTTGATCGACTGGTTATTTTTTTTTATAGTTAAAGTTAATCAAATTCCGCTCAGCTGTTAACTTTTGGGACATTATAAAAACCTTTTTTTTTGTAAATACATACTTAGAATACAATAACACCCATCGAAACACCCATCGAACACCCAAACAAGCATCGATGTTTACCACACAAAAATTTGTTCTCAGTGGGTATCGAATCCACGACCTACGGAGTAGAAGGCAGAGTTATAAAGGCACTACAGGCAATTTATCATCATCATCACCAGCCTGAAGAAGTCCACTGCTGGACATAGGCCTCCCCTACATATTTCCAGGAAGAACGATTCTGAGCCCTTTCTAATTCATAGCCAATTATAATAAATTATATATAACTATATATATTATTATAGAGATTTAAAAGGCAATTTACAGTCGCAGAATAAACACTCCAAGAAGTTAATCTTGTAATATCCAAAGCAATACAACACAGTACTGTTATTTCCCGGCGCCCAAGTTGCAAGCGTCGTTGACGTGTCTGTGAGACGATTAGCACTATATTTTAATCGACTTCAAATAAATAAATTATAGTTTAAAAAACTAAAAAAAAAGCTTTTATAACTAATTGAACTAAAAAGTTAAAAATAAAACTAATAATCAATTGAAAAATTTATATTATTGTACAAAAAAGCGTGGGGTGCTTTTTATAATAACTTGAGATATAATAAACTATTGATAAAATATTTACAACAATCAAAATCAAGCACCCCACGCTTTTTTTGTACAATAATATAAATTTTTCAATTGATTATTAGTTTTATTTTTAACTTTTTAGTTCAATTAGTTATAAAAGCGTTTTTTTTAGTTTTTTAAACTATAATTTTTTTTTTCATTTTTTTTTTTTTTTTTTCTTATTATTGCATTGTCATCGACCTTTGACAGGTGTGTAAAGTTTGAATCAAATCTGATCGTTCAAAGTAGGACAAAATCGAGCTCAAAGAGGTCGGTTACATACATACATACAGGTGAAGCTAATAAAAGCGTTATAAAAAGGACGATTTCTCCATTCGATTGTATTTTATTATATTTTTGATCAATCAAAAGCAATGTCGTTGGTCCATCTGGTGGGTGGGCACATTACGTTTCGTCTCCCAGTTCGTGGTCGCCATTCGACAACCTTTATTCACCGTCGGTGGTCGGTGGTCGTATAATTTATAGTTTTCTTCAGCCTAATATAGCTTGCCGTAATTAAAGACCAATTTAAAAGCCGACCATAGTTATTTCGGTGTTCAATTTTACTCTATTCGCCCATAAATGGTATAAATTAAAGTTTGTCCAACAACCAACAGCCATAAAAGTGCCTCAGAGTAATTTTTTTTATTCGTCGAAAAAAATGCCAACTCTGCCATCTTTGTTTTTTCGACAGATCTAAAGAAGAGACGTAAACATTTTTATCTGACGAATGACTAAACGACTGTGAATAAATAAGCCTTAATTTTTATTTATTTACAACCATTGCCCTATATTTACAGGTGTAATACGATCACGCAACTTTCCACTTATTTTATAGGGACTCGATAAAAGTCCAAAGAGGTCCCAACCAGTGCTAGCCTTTCCAGCAGTGCCCCAACTTGCAAACACGTCACACAAGTGCCACGTTCTCGGAAACCGGCGTGACACCACCGTCCCGCGACGGGAGGCGATAATGTACAGCACGTTATTGTACACCCCGTTATTACGATGCCAGTTGAGCTTCATGTACACTGTAGCAATTAAAACATTGATTTTTAGGGTTCCGTAGCCAAATGGCAAAAACGGAACCCTTATAGATTCGTCATGTCTGTCTGTCTGTCTGTCTGTCTGTCTGTCTGTCTGTCTGTCTGTCCGGCCGTGTCACAGCCATTTTTCTCCAAAACCATAAAAGCTAGACTGATGAAACTTGGTGAGTAGATGTATTCTGTAAACCGCATTAAGGTTTTTACACAAAAATAGAAAAAAAACTATAAATTTTGGGGGTCCCCATACTTGAAACTGAAACTCAAAAATTTTTTTTTCATCAAACCCATACGTGTGGGGTATCTATGGATAGCTCTTTAAAAATGATGTTGAGGTTTCTAATATCGTTTTTTTCTAAACACACGGCCACCGAAGTGGCAGATTTTTTTTTTACATTAACCTCAAAGGGTCTATCTATAATTCGTTTAGGACAATTATCCATTGCTAGGTAAAAAAGTAATAATTTAAATATTGACTACACTGGCCTTAACAATTTCGCATTTAAAAAAAAATCGGATTCGTTTTAACTACGTTTACATTAACTGGCCGTACATCAGCTTTCATATTAATATAGGATGAAATCACAATTTCGTTTTGAAATCATAAAAGCCTCATGGACGTTCTCACGAGCCCCAAAGGTTTGCTGGAAGAAAACTCTTTTGAAGTTCCAGTGTAATGCCACTTCACCTAGTGAGACGTATGCAATAATACAAAAGCATACGTTTAAAATAGCACACGCTACTTCAAAGTAATAATAAAGTACATAAAATTCACTGACTGTCAAAAACAAAATCGTTCTAAATATTTTTATAATAAAGGTCAACGTAGCTCAGAACTGGCAAACCAGTCCAGTGGGCTGTAAAACCAACAATCGTTAGAGCAAACGAATACTTGAGTGGAGACCGCGCTTAGGTAAGCGTAGTGGAGCGTAGGGACGCCCTCCGGCAATGTTTGATCTGCGAAATGTAGCTGGCAAGCACTGGAGGAGAAGAGACGAAGACTAGGAGTGGGCGTTAATTCAACGAACGGCTTTTTTTAACTGTTAATCTAATGTTAACGAATTAACAGCTCTTTGTTTACTGCAAAACCCGCTAAATCTATCGACTGTGTCATTCAACGGTTTTGGCAATGTGCTTTTGTATGTAATCTGAAGCTGCTAACGCAAAACCAGCTAAAATAATTTTAGCTGGTTTACGAAAACCAGTTAATAATGTTAACGGATTTTTTAACAGGTTAACATGATGAATTTAACGGCTTCGTTGCGTTAACCCAAAAATCGTCCCCATTGGATTTGAAAAAACATGGAGGCCGGTTTTTTCAAAACCATCAGAAACGTTTTCAATCAAATCAAGATATCACATAATACACTTTTATTCCAACTGCGCCAAGACCTCAAGTAATTTTGGTTCAAAAACCAACAAAATTACACAACAGAACTCAAAATAACACCAAAAAACAATTAAAATAAAAAAGCTCCCCAAAATGACAGAATCAACAACTCAGTTCATCCGTGATCATGGTGCATGCAACTGGGCCGAAATATCGGAATACAACTCAGAAGAAAGAAATCATGGTAAATATCCCGTTGTTTCATAAAAATAGTGTTAAAAACCATGATAGTTTCAAAAATTAAAATTCAACTTCTTTAATTGAATACAGCCCCTAAAAAATAAACTCCCTTTAAATATAGTTATAGAATATTTTTTATTCCACTGAATCAGAAATTGCATCGTATACATGAGCGAGCTTAGTCTCAGAGAGTATTCTCTAATTTCAAAGTTTTTAACAAGTTTTTAACAGGTAGTGCATAAAAAAAACTCCAAGTTGAAAACATCTAGGGTGTTATTAATAATCCTGGCGCAACGCTGGAGTAGTTTGAAATTTGAAATTTTTTTTTTTTTTTGAAATATTTATTTATTGACACAAAAGAAGAAGGTAGGTACATTACAGGTACGATCAGCACGGTTTCTTATTATTAACAATATCTTAGAGTAATGCACCTAGATTTTAATGAGGTGACGCACTACGAGCCAGACTAGAATATCTGTATCCCGACTCGTAGCGCCGCCGTATAGATGTATTGATAAAAAGTCAAATTGATGTTGCATAAATTTTGTTCTGCGAGCTTCATTAAATATGCGATTTCTTCTCTTTTTGCGAGTATGGGAGGGGTGTAGGGGGATTTTAGAATGAAATCTTAAAATAATATTTAGTATATAGAGTTGGCGAACTGTAAGCACCGCACTAGATTTGTATAGTTCTATTGTTGGGTGTCGGTACCGTTTAAAAGTCATTGTTTTTAACACCGAACGTTGTGCTCTCTCCAGAGATATCAAATGGCTTTTGTAGGTACCGCCCCAAGCAGGGATACAGTAAGACAAGACGGACTGACATATTGATATATAAATTGACGTTATTAGCTTTTGGTTCATTACGTATCTAAGTTTTTTTAAAATCCACACTAGTTTGCGGATCCGGGACG
The DNA here is from genome assembly GCA_939531255.2 of Thera britannica. NCBI lineage: Eukaryota > Metazoa > Arthropoda > Insecta > Lepidoptera > Geometridae > Thera > Thera britannica. The sequence goes on from OW618042.2 coordinate 19,825,111, forward strand.
ACAGAAGTGTGATATGAGGGAGCCAAGACAGACGTTCGTCTAACATGACTCCCAAATACTTGATGGTGGAAGTATTTTTAAAGCAGGGGCAGTCGCATTCTGAGGTTGTCCATTTAGAGCAAGAGTGAGCTTTGAGCTGTAGACATTGAGGTGGGGCATTATTGGAACGTATCATGAAGTTAATGAATTTAGTTTTTTGTATATTTAGTGTTAAAAGGTTGTGATTTAGCCATTTCATTATTTTCGCAATCCCAGCTTCAGCACATGAGAAAACTTCGTGCCAGGTCTTTTCCTCAAATATAATCGCAGTTTCATCTGCATAAGTGTAAATTTTTGCGTTTGGAAGTGACATACTGCACAGCTCATTAATGTAAATGAGGAAAAGACTCGGCCCGAGAATGCTTCCTTGAGGGACTCCGTGGGAGATGGTGGCCTCTGAGCTGAGAAGGTCCCCAATTTTGACCCTTTGGGTCCTGTTACTCAGAAAGTCTTTGAAAAGATTTAGACAATTTCCCCTTACTCCAAGCTTTTCCAATTTCTCCACGAGAATTGGGATGGAAACGGTGTCGAAAGCCTTAGCCAGATCGAGAAACACTCCTAGGCATTTGCGCTTTCCGTCCAAAGCTTCCGACACCGTTCCGATCAAGTTCATAACAGCGTCTTCCGTAGATCTTCCAGCCCTAAAACCAAATTGTTCGTCTGCCAAAAGTTTGTTTGTATTTAGAAACGACATAAGCCTGGAATTCAGCAACTTTTCGAAGACTTTAGATAAGGCTGGTAAGATAGAGATGGTAATTGTTCACACAGATTTTGTCTCCATCTTTATGAATAGGGTGAATTATTGATTTTTTAAAAGCAATCGGAAAGGTGCCTTTATCTATACACAAATTTAGTAGTCTGTTTAAGGGCGCGGCTAATATATGACGAGCTTCTTTCAGGAACCTTGGGGATATTCCATCCCAGCCGGTTGCAGAGTCTGTTTTTAAACCTAGTAGTATACTTTCGATCTCCGCTTCATCCGTCGGTAAAATAACCATAGAATTCGAGATGCGGTCAGTTATAGTAGGGGTTTCGTCAGGGGGCGAACATACTATTTTGGTAGCTAGTTCAGAGCCGATAGAAGCAAAATATTTATTTACAACTTCAATGGATTCGTTCAGTTAAATCGTGTTTTGTCACATTTGTTCGAGTTGACAATTGCATGTCAATGCAAGAGACAAAACACGGATCAACCAGTTCCCCCATCCCCAGAAAATGGGGATGGGGGAACTAAATCGTAAAGTTCCATCGCACACTCTCCTCATTGTATCCTGTAAAATACTATGTATAAAAGAAAGAAAGAAAGAAAATATATTTATTTAACATAACATACACAGAACACTGACGTATATAATTATAAGTTTAAAAAACTTGAGAAACCGACTTCATTGTCAAACGTAGCCGTTTGACCGATTTTAATCAAATTAGTTTGGGACAATCTGGACGTAAAAATAACCTTCCAAATAAAAAAAATGTTTTCTAAATCGGTTCATAAATGACGGAGGCATGCAGTTACAAACATTAAAAAAATATTTAAAAAAAAATGGCAGCACCAATTTTAATAAAATTAAAATGGAACCAATCTGGAAGCAGTACCTTTCAGATAAAAAAATATTTTTTCAAATCGGCTCACAAATGACGAAGTTATGCGGTAACAAACATTAAAAAAAAAATACAACCGAATTGAGAACCTCCTTTTTGGTTGGAAGTCGGTTAAAAACGTCTAAAATTGATGCAAAGACCATGTTTACTTCACTTACTGCAGTGCGCTATTAGTTAACTTCGTACAATGAACTGTCATCCGTCAATGTCACCGTACTGAAAGTGTCCTTTGAAATTCTATACTCACGGTCACACGAATATCGTGTCAGGATGTTTGTTTTGTAACGAAGTCTTTTGTGCATGTGCTCGTTACATGCATTCGTTCACTGCCTAAATGGCACGGCTTTAATAATCTAAACTACTCGTAATATTATAAGCTGAAGTTTGTTTGCTTGAACGCGCTAATCTCGGGAACTGCAGGTCCGAATTAGAAAAGATTTTTGTGTCGGATAGTCCGTTTATCGAGGAAAGCTATAGGCTATATAACTTCACGGTATACAGGGTGGAATTTTGTAATGCCACCTGGAGGGAAAGTACTCTTAATACTGCAGATAGAAAATTTTACTCAGAGGAAATGTTTCCTTTGAGTAAATTTTTTTTCTTTTGAGTAAAATTTTCTATCTGCAGTATTAAGAGTACTTTCCCTCCAGGTGGCATTACAAAATTCCACCCTGTATAATATGAACAGCATCAATGCAAAATGTTGCAAAAATCTATGTCTATCCTTTTCGTAGCTACGTAGGTGTAGGTGAGATTGCGGTCAAACGCTGGTCTATAAATTGTAAAAAAAATAAACGATTTGATTACGATTCATTCATTCCTAGGTCGTGGGTTCGATCCCCACCGAGAAAAAGTATTTGTGTGGTGAACACACATGTTTTTTCTCTGTCTGGGTAGATAGTGGTGTGTGGGTTGTCCATATTATTTATTTTTTTATTATGCACGTGCTAAGGCCTCTAAAGGGTGTGCGTGCAACTTTGTACGTTTAAGGTTCGTGGGGGTTTTTATCAAGTTTTGCTAGTACTAACAAGTCACGACTGGAAAAAACAACAAAGTGTCACTCCACTAAGTAAATAATTTCGTGTAAGCAGTCTTTAAAAGTCGCTCAAGCTATGGAGAGTATGCTCGGAGTCTCTCTGAAGGATAAAATCCGGAATGAGGTTATTCGACAGAGAACCGTAGTCGACATAGCTCGAAGGATTAGTTGGCTGAAGTGGCAGTGGGCCGGTCATGTTTGCCGTAGAACTGACAATCGTTGGAGCAAACGAATACTAGAGTGGAGACCGCGTTTCTGAAAGACCTTGAATTGCGAATTTTGCGACTGAAAAGATATACAGGAAACAATTCAGTACAACGAAATCTTGTGAGCAGCTTTTTTTCATACAACTAGTTGAAGGAACAAGCATATGGCCCATCTGATGTTAAGTGGTAACCATTGCCTATAACAAAGCTTTACTACATAGGTGACGTACGTTAAGAAAGTGCCTACGCTGCACCGTCCTACGCACATCAACTTGAGACATACAGATGTTCAGCCTCACGTGCCAGTAATTTCACCGGCACCCACACCCTTCAAACCGAAGCACAGCAATGTTGCTTCACGGCAGGAACAGACATGGTGGTAGTTCGCACCCCCACGAGACATACACAAAGAGCTCTACTACCAAAGCTTATATGCGGTTGTAGGCAATAAATATTGCACATCGGCTTTTGTAGTCCGCTATTTCTTTCTGACGCACACTACACTCTATGAAACCGAAATTCTCTTCTTAAATTTAAGAGCTTAGCTCTTGTCGGGGTTTTGATGCAGTTTTCTCCAATAAATCTTACGAATGCGGCCACCTTAACTTCCTTATACGACATGACAGCAACTTTTTCTTTTGTCTGGCTCATGGGCTCATGTAACTAATTCTTGGCCTTCCTCTTCCCCGTTTCCTTTCAACCTTTCCTTCAATGATGTTCTTTATGTAGCTGTCATGTCGTAGAAGATGTCCAAATATTAAAACTGTTATTAGCCGATGTGTAACATTTATTGCCTACTTCTACGAGTATATACTTTTATATCGGATGTAAAATGTAAATTCCTAAGAATATAAAATATTTTCATGTGAATACGTAATTACATTGTCGACCGTCGCTATGACCTCGTTTCATTTTAATTAAATACGTGTGTTGAATTGGACAATCTGACTATTACGTGGATTTAAACAGGGTTTTTAAAAAGATTTTCAAGAAACGCTTGTAGCGTACTTTGCAATATTCTAAGCATGGTCGCGCGGAACTGGCACCTATACTCACCTAGCTTTAAAACGTTTCAAAGTGATCCTTTCAATAAATACATATTTGAATTTAAACAGAGATATTAATACCTTATTGTAATTGGTGGCGGAATGAAAATGTTCGTCGATTTTCAACTTGATTTGTTCAATGTATCACGATCACATACTATTTTGAAACTGAATAGACAGAATACACCGATAAGTTAACGTCACAAATTATGTCAAAATGTGTTCATGATCAAGGTGGTGCAAGCGAAAACCGACTCTAAGGTGACGAACATTTTCATACCGCGACTGTACACAAAAAGAAGAACATTTCAAAAGAAAAATTACAAATAAGTACAATGGTTCAGTCCTTTGGCTAGGACTATGACTTTTTCAGGCATTGTTTTTTTGTTGATGGGTGACTGCTATTTGCATTTAAATGTTATTTTCATCTAAAGCGATATTTTTTTATGAATTTATATTATTTTGTAATCTTCTTCTTCCTGCCCTTATATCTTGTAATCATGTTTAACAAACATTTACGTCTTAAAATGTTACTCTAAAATCTGTTTACCGAAATACAATCATTTATGATTATAAGGAATAATAGACGCTGAATAATGAGCCGTATCACAACGGAATAGCGTTAAAATCTGCTAAGCAACACGTAACGGAATTTGTCAAAGGCTTCTGGCTAATTCCAAGTTGTTTATCTTATTAACATCCACACTCAGAAACGCTTATTTAATTTAAACATGCCTTCAAAATTATATTTTCTCAAACATGATCGGAAATTTGTGAATTATTCTGACAAATCCATTACTGTCTTGTACAGAGCGGTCCGAATTACATAAAGTAAACTCATAAATATCTGTCATGTAATTTAAAAATAGAACAATCTTTTGCTGCCAAACATTCCAACCAAGGAGGTAACTTATCAAAGGTTTTATTTAAATTTCGAACAGGCAAATTTAAATGCTGTTTATTGAAAAAAAAACATTTGAACACTTCAACGCGAGAAATATAGTGTTTGTCGTTGTTTCTCGTATTTGTATTTGAAAATTGATTTGATTTTTGAATTTTTATCCTACAAATATATTAATTTTAATGATAATGATGTGACAACTTGAAAATAACTTTTTGTAGACTCTAATGCAGCTAACGGCTAAGCAAAAACGGGCGCTACAAACAGCGTTTGGTATGGGGCACATGCATTGGATCAATTGAGCTATCTATATCGTTTGTAACTGAGATAGCCCATCTTTTTCTTGTGTTTTTGGTACATTTTGTAAATTTATTTTTCAATTATGATTTTTTAACTAATATCTGTGCTTATATAGCTTGACAGACTTTAAGTTCGGCGGAAGTCTTTATTTAATTTACTACGATCAACATATCAAGTAACAAATTCGCCTCCATCAACATTACGAAGATTAATTAGACACCTAATTAACGACATTCATTGATCCGTCCAATCAATCTTTCTAAGGAGCAAATTGCTGTCTCAGAGCAACGGCACAAGAAACTTGATACTTTAACAGTATTCTTCATGTCATGAAGAAAAGAAAGAAAGAAAAATCATTTATTGAACCACCACAATTGTAATACCTTAAAAAATAAAGATAAAAAAACAGAAAACTCAACATTTTACAAATTATAAATAAAAATCAATAAAATAACTAGCAATAGTTATAGTAATATTTAGGACTTCTTCTTCTTGTCGTGTTAATAGTTCTTTCGAACCAGTGTGCTGAAAGGATTTTAAGTGCGCATCAAAAAGGCGTTGGTGCACTTGACACGTAACGTGTTTTATAACTAAAAGTTCTACTAAATGCGGTTACCTCGCTATATTTTCCTTTACTGACCAATGCTAACTTTAACTATTATCATTTATCATTTATTTATTGCATACATGTTACATTTATATTAGCTTAGGCATTATTAACCTATAAGGTGGACATGTACCCTGTCAGGGCGCAGCAATGTACCTACATAAATTGAGGTTGTATTTTAAATATTGAATGTCATGCACTATTACTAGTTATTTTTATTTTTAATCTATGTCAAGTCTACTGTTTTTATTAGTTTTTTATAAGGTAGGTATGTAATTGTGGAGGTTGAATAAATTATTTTTCTTTCTTTTCTTCCTAACTAATAATATTTCTAATAACCCTTGTGTTCCTATTAAATTTAGGTCATTTTGATTTTCTTTTAACGTGGTTCATAAAGTATAATAATACTAACACGTTTTCTTTTGTTACAGATTTACAAATTGACATGAAGGAGCACCGAAGTTAAAAGAGAGCCTGAAAAAAAGATACACGAAAATAAAGATATAAAAAGATCCAAAAAATGATATAGAACCATGGAGATCAAACCACATATCCGAGCACTAACCATGCTGCTAATCTGTCACCTAGTTTGCACAGATTATATAAACGCCACAGATAAAACAGACGAAATCCATTCTGACATAACCATAGACAATACCACGAGCAAGAACCAAAGCGATGCAGATTTTGACAGTCTCATCGATTACACAAATGTCAATAGCACTGATCTATGTGTGGGTGACCCTGAATACTGCAATATGTCTTATGGAGAGTATATAAATATGCTGAATGACTACATCTACCCACAGCCGTATGAATGGGTCTTAATAGCAACACACGCCATAGTTTTTATAATAGGATTAATAGGAAATGCTTTGGTGTGTGTAGCTGTGTATAGGAATCACTCAATGAGGACAGTGACGAATTATTTTATTGTAAATTTGGCGGTGGCAGATTTTATGGTGATTCTGATATGTTTGCCGCCGACGGTGCTCTGGGATGTAACTGAGACGTGGTTCTTTGGAACAGCTATGTGCAGGATTGTGCTATACTTCCAGGTGAGTTCAACTTATGATTGAAGCTTAATCTTAGTTTCAATAAGTAACCAAATCCACAGCAAAAAGAAGGTTCTCGAATGGCGACCACGAACCGGAAGACAAAAGGTAGGGCGCCTATCCACCAGATGGACCGACGACATTGTTAAGATCGCAGGAAGTCGGTGAATGTGAAGGGCTCAGAATCGTTCTTCCTGGAAATGTGTAGGGGAGGCATAGGCCTCCCTTATTGGTCATAGGTTCAGCAGTGAACTATTTCAGGCTGATGATGATGATGAAGTAGCCAAGTTAGTGTAGAAACTCTTATGGCACCGCCTTTTCTTATCTTCTTAACACAATGAGCAATCTACGAGGAAACGATTTGTTATAGGCGATGGTTACCACTTAACATCAGGTGGGCCCTATGCTTGTTTCATCAGCTGGTTGTTTGCAGATGCGAATAGGTTTTGATTGCAACAAAAGATACGCAATCTGTGGTCAGTCGTATCAATCTGCGTAGCACATCGTAGACCCTCTACGGTTTAACGTAGACCCTCTACGACCGCATAGCCCTGACTAATAAAGATAATGTTATTTTTAATGGAGTCATAATATTTTTATCTGCTTTTGAACAGGCCGTATCAAAGGTTAATGTATTAGACCAAATGGATTAATTTTAAAGCCCTAACTAAATAAATAAGGGGCTAGTTGTTGAGGCAAAATGATTTTTCATACTACTACTTGATGGAACAACCATATGGCCCACCTGATGTTAAGTGGCAACCATCACCTAGAAAAAAGAATTGCTTCGTAGGTCACGTGCGCTAGGAACGTGCCCTACAATGCGTTGCCCTGCGTCCATCAACTTGAGTCATACAGATAGATAGATAGATAACACTTTATTGTATACAAGGATACATCACAATTACAAAAAAAAGTTGCTTATTTTTCCTTCACAATCGAAAAGGTCGAGAAAACAAGTTTCTAAGTGCTAACATTGTGAAAGACTGGTGCCTGATGCATTAGTGCCTTATCGCTAAAAGCAATTTCTTCCAGCCAACCTTACAGATGTTCAGCCTCACTTGCCAGTAATTTCACCGGCTCGTCCGGGTGTGTACACTCGAGTGTGGGTACACTCGTGGTAGCCACACACATATCAGTCACATAGTAGGCGTGTTATTTTTACTATTATTTTATTTGGACTAGGACACGTAATGAGAGGTCGTTATTTTCATGTCCATTAAGTTTTTATAGCCTCCTATGGCGAAGGAGATTAGTATTTCACATAAACGGAGCTATCGTCATTATAATCATATAATGACGATAGCTCCGTTTATGTGAAATACTTACATTCCATACGCAACAAAGCCCATCGGGGCTTTGTTGCGTATGGAATATGAATTCGTCGTTTCTTCTTTTTCGTCGTTTATAACCGACTTCAAATAATAAAAAAACGGTTGTCTGTAAAGTCGGTTTACTGACGATAGTTGAACGTGACAACGTCATACAGCTGTCCACGCGGACGCATCGCTCACTCAAGTAGGAGAGAGACAGATGTCGAACGTTGCCGAACGCGGAGGCCGTGCGTGCCTCTTTGTCGCTCGTTCTGCGCACTCGCTTGCACTTCAAGCCTTAAATGGAACGCCTCAGAGCGAGGTAACGCTGCATGAGTCATGTTTTTTCGTGCGTGCAGCCGGCTCCATCGAATTATAAGACGTTGTCACGTCAAAAGGAAGAGCTTCTTAATTCAGTTGTTTTTTTTAATGTTAGCATAATTTCGTCATTTATAAGCCGATTTGGAAAATAAAAATAATCTAAAAAGTAATATTTTCAGATTGGTCTCATAGAAATTTCATCAAAATCTGTTTAGTAATAATTAATACTCAGTTGGTAGTAGCTCTGCTTTCTGCGCCGTAGGTCGTGGGCTCGATACCCACCGAAAAAAATATATTTGTTTAGTGAAACACAGATGTTTGTTCTCTATCGGTGTTATATTGTATTCTAAGTATTTACAAAAAAAATGTATATAAGTATTATATCAGCTATGTGGCTCCCATAGTACAAGCTCGCTTAATTTGGGGCTAAAAAGTATTGTGTTTTGTCCACAATATTCATTATTTATTACTTTTATTAACCGACTTCCAATCAAAAAGGAGGAGGTTCTCAATTCGGTTGTATTTTTTTTTTTTTTTTTTATGTTCGCTACCGCATAACTTCGTCATTTGTGAGCCGATTTGAAAAAATATTTTTTTATCTGAAAGGTACTGTTTCCAGATTGGTCCCATTTTAATTTTATTACAATCGGTGTTGCAATTTTTTTTTTAAATATTTTTTTTAATGTTTGTAACTGCATGCCTCCGTCATTTATGAACCGATTTAGAAAATTATTTTTTTATTTGGAAGGTTATTCTTACTTTCAGATTGTCCTAAACAAATTTGATTAAAATCGGTTTAGCCGTTTGACAATGAAGTCGGTTTCTCAAGTTTTTTAAACTTATAATTATAGACCTTACAACCTTACTTTGAGAGGTCTATCAAAGTTAGGTTTCAAGTATTATTTTGTCATGCAAAAAACTCCAGATTTAGTTTATCACCAACCAGTTTATCTGAAAGGCCGTAAAGTTCCACAATTTGGAAGAAGACATGGTCGTATCGTTTATACCAAATTACATTAAAAGCATCTTCACTCGCGCCAGTAAAGCCTCAATCGTAAAAGAATACTCAGGGTCAGCAATATAGATTGGTAAATATAAGGAGATAACTGCTTTCACAGCTCAGTTGGTAGTAGCTCTGCCCTCTGCGCTGGAGGGCGTGGGTTCGATTCCCACCGAGAATAAATATTTGTGTGGTGTAACACAGATGTTTGTTCTCTGTCTGGGGGGTGTTATATTGTATTATATTTACAAAAAAATAATTATTTAAGTATTATATCAGCTATCTGGTTCCCATATTACAAGCTCTGCTTAGTTTGGGGATAGATAGTGTTGTGTGGATTGTCTGCATTATTCATTATTCATTATAACTCAAAGGGCGATGCTTTTTTTTCTTGACTATTATTTGACTTTAAAAAAGCGGCCAAACGCGTGTTGGACTCGCCCATGACTTTTCGCCCATTGACTAAAGTCAACGAAAAAAATCGATTTTTTTCGTTATAAATTGACTATCTTGTCATTCTGATAAAGAGTGCAAAATTGTACAAAGATTTAGCGGCTCAATCTGCATTAAAACCAACACGAGCGCTCGAAGTAGCGTTCAGAAGTTCCAGACTAATCTCTGTCGAGGCATCTCAGAAATTATTTACTCCGAAGAGTAACAGTTACGACACAGTGTAGGATAGATAAACGGCTGGTCTAACCCACTTACAGTCAATACAACTCATTTATTTAAATTTAAATTCAAAATGGCTCATATGCAATAAAAAAAAATTATAAACAATCCACACAACACTATCTAACCCCAAACTAAGCAGAGCTTGTACTATGGGAACCAGATAGCTGATATAATAATTTATTTTGTAAATACATACTTAGAATAAATGAATATGATTATGAATAGGAATACAATATAACACCCAGACAGAGAACAAACATCTGCGTTCACCACACAAATATTTGTTCTCGATGGGGATCGAGCCCACGTGATAACGTCTTATAAATCGATGGAGTTGGCTACACGCACGAAAAAACATGACTCATGCGTCGTTACCTCGCTCTGACGGAACGACGTCTTATAATACAAATAAAAGTTACTTAATCAATTCAATTGTGATTTCCATTTACCTCCTTCTCTATATCCATACAAAATATCTATTATACAAATAAAATTAAAATTTTCTTTTAAAAATGCAACCATTCCATCAGTATTTTCTTATGACGTTGTCACGTTCAACTATCGTCAGTAAACCGAATTTACAGACAGCCGATTTTTTTTATTTTAAGGAAGATCCAACCCAGCCATTTCATTGTAGCTATGTCAGTGGTCGTGAGCAAGACACTAACTTAAAGTTATATAATGTTTGCTTGGAATACAAGCGTGCTCTGCGTAGTTCGGGTTGATTTAATCCACAGTTGGATGAAGTACTGGCGACTTGTGTTTGGTCATTTCTATCTAGGTTAAACGTTGTGGGGTCACTGTTTGCTAACCGACTTCAAAGAAAAAGGAGGATGTTGTTTGTATTTGTTATCGCAGAACTTCAGCATTTATGAGGCGATTAGAAAAAAAACTGTTTGCCTGAAAAATTATATTTTCAGACTGGTTCTATAAGATTTCATAGAAATCGGTTCCGCCGTTTTGTTTCAATTGGTTTTTTAATGTTTGTTACTTCATACCCCCGTCATTTAGTTTAGATTTAGTAAAATTGGGTTATTATTACAATCTAGCCAAGTAGGCCAATAGTTTAATGAGCAATTTTGCTTTAACTTAGTTTTATATAATACTAGTGGCCGCCCGCGGCTTCGCTCGCCCGTTCCCGTAACACCCCGTTCCCGTTGCTTTTTCGGAATAAAAAGTATCCTATGTCCTTCTCCTGGTTCTAAGCTACCTCCCCACTAATTTTCTGCCAAATCGGTTCCGCCGTTCTTGAGTTATAAATAGTGTAACTAACAAGACTTTCTTTTATAAATATAGAAGTATAACGTACTAAGAATGTGTCCATTGGCACTTTTCTTACTATTTCTTCTGTCTAATAATTCTGTCAAAGGTCTGTTAGATTTTTTACATAGTTAGTATTAAAAGATAAAAAAGATAAAACAATATTTATTGTCTATGAACCTAGGTACAAAGTGTTAGTAAATAAAATCTAGGTTAGTCCCACTAGGTCAGCCTAATAAGGCATATAAACATTTGTACACAAAAATAAAACATTAGAAAATAAAAAAATAAAAACTATGCAATCCAAATAAAAATAAAAATTAAAAACTCATCATAAAAATATAAAAAATGTCAAAACGTACACCAATTTCATACGATAAAAATTTCAGTAATTATTGCATGCAAACTTGTCATTTAAAAAGTCATCGATTTTATAATAGGCCTATAAATTAGGTTACTATAAATAATTTTCCATTTGTTTCAGTCGGTATCCGTGACGGTGTCAGTCCTGACCCTGACGTTCATCTCAGTAGACCGCTGGTACGCTATCTGCTTCCCTCTGAAGTTCAAGTCTACCACGGGCAGAGCGAAGACAGCTATCCTCATCATATGGCTCCTGTCATTGACATTTAGTAAGTTCTAAATCTTTTATTTACACAAAGAAATTAACAATGAAATAAATATTTACAAAATGAACAAAATACAGAAGAATCAGTTGAGCTTTCTGCAGACTGTTACAAACGATCTAGAGATAGCTCAACTGATCCAAATCAGTGGCAGAATAACAATGCTAATGCGCTGCGGCAAATACCCACTAGCTCTTGGGTCACGCGTCGCATAGATCAGTCGCTTATTAGATAAAATGAAAAAAAAAAATTGTAAGTTACTAATAACAAAACAAATTATTTTTTTACCCGTAGATTATCTTCAGATTACCCTTCGATTATTCTTGAGCTTGCACTCAGATTATCTTCAAATTATTCTTAGATTATTCCAAGATAACTTATTCCTAAACTACCCTCGTGTTATATTCAAATTACACAGTGGACTCCACACGTTGCTCTTTTTCCGTGCCAAATTTTCTCTCTCAAGTGAGTGCATAAACTGCTAAATTGTGACTGTGAGTTTCAGATTTATTAGCATATGACCACTCAGCCTTGGCCCCAGGTACAATTACGTCACACGCTCGGTTTCAAAATTGAAGCTCTTGCAGTATCTTGCGTGCCCTAGTTTAGTTTAGGTACAATGCACTCATTCACACGCATCTGAATTCTGTTGTTGACTTAAATTTATGTGCAAAATAATGTTTATTTTGAAAGTTACAAATAAAACTGTCATAATCAATTGAACAATTTATATTATTGTACAAAAAAAGCGTGTGGTGCTTGATTTTGATTGTTGTAAATATTTTATCAATAGTTTATTATATCTGAAGTTATTATAAAAAGCACCCCACGCTTTTTTGTACAATAATATAAATTTTTCAATTGATTATTACAGTTTTATTTTTAACTTTTTAGTTCAATTAGTTATAAAAGCGTTTTTTTTTTGTTTTTTAAACTATAATTTATTTTATTAGCTAGTTGAATAAAAAAAAACGGTTCCGCAGTGGAGGCGTGCTACGGGGAGGGTTGTGTGTAAATTTTATAACAGCTTTGTTTTGTTAGAAACAGTTTGAGTTATTGCAACACATTGTGCATTGTTGGTTGTGCGTTTGTTGTTGACAAAGTGCTATTCTGTGTTGGAACTAAATGGAATGTCTGCGGTTTTGTCAACAATGCATTTTTAAGATTGGATTGGACAGACTTAAATTGTAATATTATTTTAACCTTGATACCTTGGGATACATGGATGTCAAACATGGGCACTCACAAAGAAGAGCTTAGATAGAATAAGAGTGTGCCAAAGAGGAATAGAAAGAAGCTACACAGGACACAAATTAAAAGACAAGATCAAGAATAGCGTCATAAGAAAAAGGACCAAAGCACAAGATGCCACTAGAAAAATTCTACACCTGAAATGGAAATGGGCTGGACATGTGCAACGAATGGCAGAAGACAGGTGGTCCAAAACGGTAACGAATTGGTACCCCCTTGATAAAAAGCGTAGACCAGGCAGACCCCGAAAACGATGGAGTGACGACATCGTAAAAATAGCAGGTAGCGCTTGGAGTAGAGAAGCTAGGGACAGAACGAGATGGAGGCAAATGGAGGAGGCTTTTACCGCTCTAGGCGGTCCTTATTTATAAATTGAATAGTTAAACCTTAAGTAAAAAGGAATTTAAATATAAGTTAATAATATAAGAATGTAAACTAGTTAGAATAAGGGAAATAAAGCTTTTTATCTTTATCTTTATCTTACCTTGGGATAAAACGCTTTTTTTTCTTGTAGTGTTACTATTTCGTTAAATTTTAAGAGTAGTAGAGTTATTTGTGAAGGACTCGTCACGGTACGTATACTATCACCATGCCTATTGCTGCCGTGAAGCAGCATTCCTGTGTTTCGGTTTGAAGGGTGTGGGTGAAATTACTGGCACGTGAGGCTGAACATCTGTATGCCGCAAGTCGATGGACGCAGGGCAGGGTATCGTAGGGCACGTTCTTGACGTGCGTGACCTACGAGGCGCTGCTTTGTTATAGGCAATGGTTACCACTTAACAGCAGTAATTTCTACTTACTGAGCATGTATGATGTAAAAAAAAGCAGCCAAGTGCGAGTCGGACTCGCTCATGAAGGGTTCCGTAGCATCAAGTAACATAATATAAAGATTCTTGTAGTTCGTCGAAAGGTAAATTGCGGTTTACGATTTATGACGTATAAAAAAAAACTACTGACTAGATCTCGTTCAAACCAAATATCGTTGAAAGTTTGCATAGTAATGTACAACATATATTTTTTTTAGTTTTATCTTTCTCTTATTTAAGAAGTTAGAGGGGGGGGACCAACTTTTTTTCACTTTGGAAGTGTCTCTCGCGCAAACTGTTAAGTTTAGAAAAAACTATATTAGAAACCTCAACATCATTTTTGAAGACCTATTCATAGATACCCCACACGTATGGGTTTGATGAAAAAAAATTTTTGTGTTTCAGTTTCATCTATGGGGACTCCCAAAATTTAATGTTTTTTTTCTATTTTTGTGTAAAAACCTTAGTGCGGTTCACAGAATACATCTACTCGCTAAGTTTCATCAGTCTAGCTCTTACGGTTTCGGAGAAAAATGGCTGTGACATACGGACGGACAGACAGACAGACAGACAGACATGACGAATCTATAAGGGTTCCGTTTTTGCCATTTGGCTACGGAACCCTAAAAACAGATTACAGTCCAGGTTACAGTCCAGAATTTAACAAAAGTGTTTTGTCCTCAGATACGCCAGAATTCGTAGTTCTCCAAGTACAGAGGAAGATGCAACTGCGGTTCAACGTGCAGTACTTTATGCAGTGCGCGTCGACGTGGTCAGACGAAAGTGATCTTAAATGGCATATCATAAAGGCGCTTTTCCTTTACACGTGAGTCTCCTTCTTCTTCAAAGTCAACTAAGTATTTATTCAATAGTTTCACAAGGATCAACTTGAATTGTCTTAAAGCTAGGTGAGTCAAGCCTAGAAAAACAGGCAACAGACTTTCTGGGGTGCAATAGGCATGAAGACAGTAATCAAGATCGCCAAAATATTTATCTGATCTAATGAAAAAGGATTCAAAGATTTTGATATATGTATTTATTCTCTTATTAATGTCGAGATTAATAATGTATTTGTTAAAATAAATCTACAAAATACAACAATCCGCCATGATGGCTCAAACACCGGTCAGAGCGAATTACGTCACGTCTACGTAAACGTCATTCCGATTTAGTACAAAAGCACCAATGTTTACTGTTGATATACTTAACCGTGACGTAATAACAGACGCCATGACACCAGCGAGCGTTTTGGCGTGAATTTGAAAATTTAAATTTAAATGTACTTTTATTGCACAAAAACCTTAATTTTCTACAGAAATATGATATACTAGCGGCCGCCCACGGCTTCGCTCGCCCCGCAGCCGTTACGCCCTGTTGATTTTTCTTTTAAAAGTTTTTCCTCTTTTTCTCCGCTTAGGGAAATCATTTTCCAATTTCCTTTCTTAGTGCACCTCTATGCTATAAAACGAACATACCCTCCAAGTTTCATGCTTCTAGGACTTACGGTTTAGGCTGTGCGTTGATTGTCAGTCAGTCAGTCAGTCAGTAACGTAAGAGTTTTATACATTTAGATTTTAGACATAATAGATACTTCTAAATATGATAGAAGAGATTTTGAAAATTAGTCGTCATGCCTATTCTAGCAACACAAATCGCTCAAGCGATCGCTGAATTCGAAGTGAGTTGTCAATTTTTGTTTGAAACATTTGAAAATGGAACGTGGATTCAGCGATCACTCAATCGAGCTTTGTTGGAATCGACGCCCTGCTCCTTTGGGCACCCTTTGGGTACGGAACCCTAAAAAAGAGGATAACCTCTTTTTTTAGGGATCCGTACCGCCGCTACCCTAGACCAGCACTCTCGACCAACGATACTGTTTCGTTCTTATTATTTTGGGCTCCTTACCCAAAGGGTAAAACTGGCCCCTATTACTAAGAGACTCCGCTGTCCGTCCGTCTGTCTGTCTGCCTGTCCGTCCGTCTAAAACCACGCTGTATCTCATGAACCGTGTTAGACAGTTAAAATTTTCACAAATGATGTATTTCTGTTGCCACTATAACAACAAATACTAAAAACAGAATAAAATAAATATTTAAGAGGGCTCTCAAATATTTATTTTATACAACAAACGCGCTACTCAATCCTCAATATATTTATTGCATACACGTGGTTTAGCTTAGGTACATACATAGTTCTTAGAGCGATTTCAGACTAGCGTATTTTTTTGCGCGTATACGGTCGTTTCAGCATAGCGCGCTTATACGCGCGCTACATTACGCGCTTCTAAAAACCATACTCGCGTAAACGGGCATATTTTAGCGTGTTCGCTCGAATCGGTGGTGTTGTGTCAGTATCAACATGGATTCTGACACTTAAAACGAGCTTAGAAACGCGTCAACGCTCGTACGAGTCGAGCGTGTGACAAAAGGCGCGCCTATACACGCCTACAGGCGCTTCCAAAAACCAGCTCATACGCGCGTATAAAACACTAGTCTGAAACCGCTCTTAGGCTTATAGCAACATGTAGGTAGGCCGGGGCTTTTAGAAATTAGTAGATAGAGATAGGTATAGGTATCTCAAATGGCGACCACTAACCGGCAGACGGAAAGAAGCGCGCCCACCCACCAGATGGACCGACGGCATTCATAAGATCACGGGAAGTCGGTGGATGGGAAGAGCTCAGAATCGTTCTTCCTGGAAATGTGTAGGGGAGGCCTATGTCCAGCAGTGGACTTTTTGATGATGATGATGAGATATGTATATAGATAGCATAAAAGCTTTGTTATAAATAAATAAGCTTTAAAGACTAGATTAAACGATCGATCAATAAAGGCTCGAACACACCTAGTTCACTGGCGGTAGCGATCAGTGAAACGCTGTCAAATATAGCTGTCAGATATGAGATTTGACAGCGAATATTTGACAGCGTTTCACTGATCGCTACCGCCAGCGAACTAGGTGTGCGCAGGCCTTAAAGTCAAGGTGACATTATTGTTCCTGCATTTTCCTCCACAATATTGAAAGTGTAATCAAACACTTTTAACGTTGTTATAACAGTAATCAAATTAAATAGGCCCTCAAGCTTTGAAACTGCTTTACAAATCTGCATAATTCCATCAACAAAGCAGGCGCTGGGAAGAAGCAATTTGCCTAACAATGAGTTTCTCCTTTCACTCTTTATAGCCTCCCGAGATGGCAAAAACTGAAAAAATATATAGAAAACCAAGTCTTTTTCTATTGATTTTTTAACGAACACTGAGGTTAAGAACCGACTGAGACCCATGAGGTGCCAGTTTGATTCCCGCATGAGAGAAAAATTAATATTTTGAGTAGAATTTGGAAGATTAGAAGCTCAGTTTGTAGTAGCCTTCTATGCCGTAGGTCGTGGGTTCGATCCCTACCGAGAACAAATATATTTGTTACACAATTATGTTTCTTCTCTGTCTGGTTATACAAAGTATGTATTGTCAAAAAAAACTGTATGAAAGTTGTATAATTATCAGCTCCCATCGTTACACACCCAAAACACTCCACACACACACACACACGTATTTGCTTTTTTACTCACACCTAACATTATTTAATCATACATATTTCTCTAACTTAACTTTTTATATGGCTTTTTATATAGGCATTTTTTAGATCCGTTTCAAACTTAGTATACTTATGAATCACTAGTAGCCGCCCGCGGCTTCGCTCGATCATTCCCGTAATACCCCGTTCCCGTTGCTTTTTCGGGATAAAAAGTATCCTATGTCCTTCTCCCGGTTCTAAGCTACCTCCCCACTAATTTTCTGCCAAATCGGTTCCGCCGTTCTTGAGTTATAAATAGTGAAATAAGAAAGTCGTGTTAGTTAACACGACTTTCTTTTATAAATATAGATAGTAATCAATAAAGCTCTTATCTATCTATCTATACCCTGTTAGTTTTTTTTATGTTTGTGTTTATTTCAATATTTTCTTTCATTTCATTTCATTGCAATTTTATTTCAAAGAAAATGTTTTAAAACAGTAGGTGCTCTACTGCATATCTCCATCCACAAAGAAGCTTCGATAACCAATTTGAATAACAAGAGATCTATAAGTACGTGCTTTTTATTGGACCAATTTGTTTTGATAAACGTAGATTGGATATGATATCTGGATGTAGTACAACGTGATTTTTGTTAAAAAATCATTGTTGACAATCTAAGCACTATCTAGCCCCAAACTAAGCAGAGCTTGTATGATGAGAACCAGCAGGCCTACCACAAGCTCCATCTGGTTCTGTTTCTGGTTTTGACTCTGTGTGAGTGCTCATCAGTACATTCTACTGTGTGCGTGACGTTTCGACGTAAGATTTATTTAGTCAACACTAAGGGCGCGTTCACATATAACGTCCGTTTTACAGGTCCGTTTAAACGTATGTATTATTGGCGTATGTAGTTGTATGAGCGAGTTCACACAGAATACAGTATTCCGGATCCAGTAAAAAATATCGATCCGCTAAAATAATCAACAATCCGTTTTACAGGTCCGTCTAAACGTATGTGTTATTAGCGTATGTAGTTGTATGAGCCAGTTCACACCATAATACAGTATTCCGGATCCAGTATACTGATCCGTTTATCGGATCGAAACCGCGCGAGGCTTGGCACGCGGGGGTGCGCGGGGTGTGGGGTGCTGCACACAGCCGCCATTTGCGGCCATTTAATGGATGTATCCAATAACGCCGGGGCTTCCTCAAACGCAGGCGACGATAGTACCAATACAACACAACTCCAGTAGCGACGGATCCGTTAAAAAAGATCCTGTAAATGCTGTGTGAATACTATCTCCAGTAGCGACGGATCCGTTAAAAAAGATCCCGTAAATGCTGTGTGAATACTATCTCCAGTAGCGACGGATCCGTTAAAAAGGATCCTGTAAAAACGGACATTATATGTGAACGCGCCCTAAGGGCGCGATCACATATAATGTCCGTTTTTACAGGATCTGTTAGTTGTACAGGATCTTTTTTAACGGATCCGTCGCTACTGGAGATAGTATTCACACAGCATTTACAGGATCTTTTTTAACGGATCCGTCGCTACTGGAGATACGCTGTTGCACTTTCGTTCTTCAGTGTTCGCCTACTTTCAACGAGGATGGACGTTGTTGTGTTGTATTGGTACTATCGTCGCCTGCGTTTGAGGAAGCCCCGGCGTTATTGGATACATCCATTAAATGGCCGGAAATGGCGGCTGTGTGCAGCCCCCCACACCCCGCGCACCCCCGCGTGCCAAGCCTCGCGCGGTTTCGATCCGATAAACGGATCAGTATACTGGATCCGGAATACTGTATTATGGTGTGAACTGGCTCATACAACTACATACGCTAATAACACATACGTTTAAACGGACCTGTAAAACGGATTGTTGATTATTTTAGCGGATCGATGTTTTTTACTGGATCCGGAATACTGTATTCTGTGTGAACTCGCTCATACAACTACATACGCCAATAATACATACGTTTAAACGGACCTGTAAAACGGACGTTATATGTGAACGCGCCCTTACACAGACCCAAAAACAGAACCAGAGACAGAGCCAGACAGAGCTTGTGGTAGGCCTACAGATAGCTGATATGATACTTATATAGGTACATACATAAATATAGTTATAAAGTTTTGTTTTTACATCATTCATAATTTCAAAGCGTGCAACCGAAGAAGTTGTTTCCGAATTTTTTTTCTTATTAATGTTTCTCTTTCCGTAGGTTTCCTCTGTTCCTGATGATGATAGCATACTGCCAGATAGTGAGGGTGCTGTGGCGCTCCGACAACATCCCGGGACACACCGAGTCCCACAAGCTGTGCACCACGCCCAGCTCTGGACAAAACTGTAAGTACTGTAGAATGGTATTTATTTACACAATTAAACAAATATTTACAAAATGTACAAAATACACAAGAAACAGTTGAGCTATCTGCAGATCGTTACAAACGATCTAGATATAGCTCAACTGATCCAAATCAGTGCCAGACCAAAGCGTCCCCAAGACGCTGGCAGCATTGCCACGCTGATTAAATAAATAATAAATAAATAAATATTGTGGACAATTCACACAACATTACCCAGCCCCAAACTAAGCAGAGATTGTAATATGGGAACCAGATAGCTGATAAATAATACTTGAATACATTTTTTGTAAATACATACTTAGAATACAATACAACACCCAGACAAAGAACAAACATTTATGTTTACCACACAAATATTTGTTCTCGGTGGGGATCGAACCCACGACCTACGGCGCAGAAGGCAGAGCTACTACCAACTGAGCTAGAGGCCAGTATAGCAATGCTTATACGCTGCGCTAGATACCCACCAGCCCTTGGGTCACGCGTCGCTTCGATCAGTCGCCTAGACAACATTTTGAAGACCCGCGAGGCCTCGGTTCCCCACGGACCCAGAGTCCAAGAGGAGCTAATAAGTAGGCTCTGTCGAGACCCGCATATTTGCGCCTCTTGAGATCCTCAGCCAGATCTGCCGCCGCGCAGAAAATATATAGAATATATTTTTGGCTTTTTTATTGAGTTTTTTTGTATAGTGTTGTAAAAAAAAGGAAAAAGGCCAAGGGTGTGTTGAGATTTTCTTAAAAGTTACATGTTTAATAATTGTGTAAGTAGTTAGAAGTTAAAGTATTTCGAGTTTCATATTTTTGTTCTTAAAAACGTCCCGTTCTTCTGTAATCTTAGATGTGCTCGTTTATTTGCGTCTCTTTTCGGAATCAATTTATTTGGAGCAGAATTTCAGCATTCCTAATGATATTTTGCTGGTGTCGTAATATAATCGGAAATGGGAAATTTCGTAAAGCCCGTCACCTATAAAATATATTAATATAAATAATAGCAAGGCATATTATATATGTTACGGCTAATACCCGAAGTGCGGCTACACCTAGTTTTAGCCGGTTAGAACTAGGTGTAGGGCTCCTCGCGAGTGTTCTGGCTGAGCCATTGCAGATTCAAACTCGGGGCACCCCGACTTAAGTCACAAAAGTAACAGTAGGTACTTAATTTCAAGAATAGTGCATGGCAGTACCCGAAAACAATCGGCTCGTACTAGGTTTAACCAAGAGTAAGTGGCTACACCTAATTCTAACCGGCTAAAACTAGGTGTAGCCGCACTTCGGGTATTTAGCCGTAACACATATGTATATACCGCACTCGCAGCTATAATATAATATATTTCTATAACGTCACCAACTATACCGTAATTAACCGTAATATAAATTATAGCTACGTTTGAAAAAGGCTTAAAACCAATTTCACCAACGTAGCTTTCAAAATAAGTTGGATTAAAATAATTCTTATTTTAGCTTCAAGTTCTGGCGCTAGTTAAAAGTTGAGTTAAAGAAGAGAAGATTGCGTTATAAAACTTTTAACTAATAAACAGAAACACTTACTTCATCATCATCACCAACCCGAAGAAGTCATACTCATCATAATCATCACCCTGAAGAAGTCCACTGCTGGACTTAGGCCTCCCCTACACATTTCCAGGAAAAACAATTCTGAGCTCTTTCCATCCACCGACTTCCCGCGATCTTAACAATGTCGTCGGTCCATCTGGTGGATGGGGTCCTACTTTTCGTCTTCCGGTTCGTGGTCGCCATTCGAGAACCTTTATTCCCCAACGGTTATCGGTTCTCCGAACAAGTCATACTCATATTATTTATTGCAATAATTATATTACATGGAGAGGTCTTAAAGTGAAAAATGGTTATGTTAATAATGTCAAAACTGACAGATGCGACTAGGTTTTGATTGCAACTTAATTAAAACATAAAACTTGAAGTCTGCTTATTTCTGAAGTTGGTAAATTCATAAACAATATTAATTTATAGGGCAATTTATCTTGTTAGTAGTAAACAAATCCATAAATCTAGTGAAATATGTCACAACTAAATTAATCCTTATATAGCTAAGCTAAGATCTACTAGTTAACGTTTCAACTGACGAAGAAGAAGAAGACTGCGTATTGTCTATTGTTTGTATCCAAGGCACAAGCACAAGTTTTGACATTTAACAGAGATCCATTTTGCTATACAAAATGAATGAATGATTTATGACTTTGAAAAACGAGCGAGAAATAAGGCCAAACTCCAAAACCCATCAATTTCTCAAGAAAATTTACAGGCATATTTCCTTATTCAACTCGAACCGTTATAAGAGGAGATTGCGTTAAATTACCATAATGCCCTAAGGAATAAGGAATAATTGTCGCCCATCTTTCAGTAGGCATATTAAAAGTTTTATTGTGCGCTTAAATATAAATAAATATTATTGACAATCCACACAATAATATCTAGCCCCAAATTAAGCAGAGCTTGTACTCATCTTCCTGCCCTTATCCCGCATTGCATGGGGTCGGCACAACAGGTTTGATTCTTCCACTCACTTCTACCATTCGTCATCTCAGTGCTCACTCCTTTCATGCTCATGTCATCCTTGACGCAGTCCATCCATCTTTTTAACCGACTTCCAATCAACAAGGTTCTCAATTCGGTTGTATGTTTTTTTTTTTTTATTTTTTTTTTAATGTTTGTTACCGCATAACTTCGTCATTTGTGAGCCGATTTGAAAAATTATTTTTGAGAGGTACTGCTTCCAGATTGGTCCCATTTTAATTTTATTAAAATCGGTGTTGCCATTTTTTTTTAAATATTTTTTTTAATGTAACTGCATGCCTCCGTCATTTATGAACCGATTTAGAAAATTATTTTTTTATTTGGAAGGTTATTCTTACGTCCAGATTGTCCCAAACAAATTTGATTAAAATCGGTTTAGCCGTTTGACAATGAAGTCGGTTTCTCAAGTTTTTTAAACTTAAATTATTATTTCAGACCTTGATCCATAGGGTAACACAAAATAACTTAGAACTACGTTAGTAATAGAAAGTAGGCGCACACACAATTACTTATAAACACTATAGCCAAGTAGCTGATAGGTATAATATTATATAAATATTTTGTAAATGTTTTCTTATAATATAAAATAGCACCCAGAGAGAAAAAACATCTGCTTTCACTACACAAATATTTGTTCTTGGTAGGGATCGAACCCACGTCCTAGAGCAGAGCTAATGCCAACTGAGCTGAGAGGCACAATGCTCATTTACCTACCAAGCCTGAACTAGCTGTGTGTGTGTAAATACTTGTATGTAGTTAGTGTTGTAGTTCGAAAATATGTGTCAAGTGCACGAAAGGAGCCTCTTTGAGGCGCACTTAAAATCCTTTCACCACACTTGGTTCGAAATAATCAGTGACACGATAAGAAAAAGAAGAATACCTACTTGTATTAGTATTATATTTCTTTCCTTGTTCTCAGGGTTAGCAGCCAGCAGAAGATCAGCCCCATCACTTCACACAAACGCGTCTACTGAAGGTCAACTGCGCTCCCGACGAAAGGCAGCCAAGATGCTAGTAGCTGTGGTCGCTATGTTTGCTGTCTGCTACTTCCCTGTCCATCTTCTGTCTGTACTGAGGTAAGTGCCCTTCTAAGGGTGGAGCCAAACGAGCGTAATTTTTTGAGTTGTGAGTCGCGTATTTTCGGTCGCAGAAATTCAGCTGCATTCGGTTTCATACAAAAGTTCTGTTTCATTCACACGGCGACGCAAAATGAGTTGTCTGCCGACTCACACGCGTTATTCGGACCGAATTGAGTTTGCGGGGGGGATTCGTTTTCTGTCATTTCGGGAAGGCACATAGCTTTTTGATTTTAATTGTTTTCTGGTGTTATCTACTTCTTCGTCTTCTAAATATGCTTCGTAAATGCACAAAATTTTCATCGGTTCCATTGCACGACGCAAACATCCGCTATAAACGTTCGATAGTAACTGAATAAAATGCGCCCGTCTGGCATCCCAACAGAATTTCTGCCAGGCAGAATTTCTGCGACCGAAAATACGCGACTCCTCAGCCTAAAAGTCAAGAACAGGCAGAGAGAATGAGAGGCAAAGAGACAGAGTGGTCTACCGTCGATAACCGATAACTAGTAAATTTATTCATTTAAGTAGGTACTCCTTGTTGTTTTTTACTTTCGTTTTAATGTACACAAACTTGCCTATATAGTCACCTCGTTTGCTGTAAGAAAACTCTATATTCAGGGTTAAGCTCGCCTTTGTACATGTCCTCTATTTCTATTTTTTTGCCTGTGTCTTATATTGTGTGCAATAAAGAATTAAGAATAACTTAATGATAATACATAACCAATGGAGCTTGAGGGACTTAAAAGACTTTCACCCGAGGTAAACACTGTGCTTTTCATTACGAATACAAGGAAAGTAAAAATAAAAACATGAAAGAAAAATTAGTGAAAATGAAGATTGAATTGCCGCCTTCCCGGTTTTTTTTTTCTTTTTCTCTGGCGGGCCTTCGGCTTCGGCTCGCCAGCATTATTCAGCCATTATTTTCATTCTCATAATTTAAAAAGTTGTAAATTGTTTGCTCAAATCTATGTTATTTTAAATAAATAGTTGAAGCTATAATATTAATCAAGTAATTTAGAAGATATATTATTTATTTAATACTATCTTAATGTTATTAAAATTTTACATTGCGCTATAATTAGACTTTATAAAAACTTCTTACCGTTGTAATGGGTTTCAAACCTACTTGCTGAATAAAAAGTTGGAATTTCAACGACCTCCTTGCAGTTAAGAAAGACTTTAGAAAGTTGGAACATGGTTGAATAAAAACGAACTTGTTTTTTTTATAATTTGACAGCTGTCAGTAGAAAGCGATTCTCCCTAGGGCTGAAAGTTTTACTTTCAATTAGGCCCCTCAGGCAACTTCAGACCTACTTTCAGAGTATGAGTAATGAAAATACCCTTTTTTGCATAATTATAAGGAACAATCGGGTATTTATCGCGATTACCTCTATTAATTCCCGACGCTTCAACCGTGTTACAACAGCCGTGGTCGCGGGCAGACTGGAGTTCATTAGAGTTACTGTCGAGAAGCGGAGGCAGTCGCAGTTGCAACTACCCTCACTTGGTCTCCAGAATTTGGAATTACTTTTATTTGCCTTATTAAATACACGTGTTAGATTCAGTATGTGTTATGATGGCGAAAGTATAAAATGCTTAATTCAACGCAGCCAAGCCCACAATTCTGCCTCCAAGCCAATAAACGTGAACATTCTGGGTCATCAAAATCAAAAATCAAATCAAAAGTGTATTTATTTAGTAGGATTGCAAGGATCACTTTGAAACGTCTCAGGCCGAGATTCATAGACGTGACTTTGCTTTACAGCAAAGGAGTCTTCGCAAAGTAAGCCTTGTTTATCGAAGTTTACCTTCAACATTTTGAATAAAGAAGAGCTTGACAGAACTATGAAATATATTTTTGGTTGAAAGTAGAACTTTCCATCAAAGTAACCCCATGTCGGAGCTTCGACATGGGGTCCTTCAAAAGGCGGGGTATATCGTTACTTAAAAAGCTGGCAGCGCATTAGCACCACCTCTGGTGTTGCAGGTGTCTATGGGCGACGGTGACTACTTTCCATCAGGTGGCCCGTCTGCTCGTCTGCCTGCTATGGCATAAAAAAAAAAAAGTAAAGTCAAAGTGCGGTCTATGAATCTGGGCCTTAAAGCTAGGTGAGTCTAGATGCTAGTTCCACGCGACCAAGCCTAGAAGAACAGGCAACAAACTACGGCTCGGTTCCTACCGTTTTCTTATAATAATATGATATGTCATCAGTTTTCATCACTTGTTCTTAGAACCACTTTTCTTCATCCCCAGGGTCGCCATGGACGTGCAGCAGAGTGACGTCATGACATGCATCGCTCTCATATCACACGTGATGTGCTATGCCAACTCTGCTGTCAATCCCCTCATCTACAACTTCATGAGCGGTAAGCATCTAGAATACAATAGAATAATAGGCATGACGACTAATTTTCAAAATCTCTTCTTCTCTCTTGTAGCTTCAGAATCTTCTATCATATTCAGAAGTATCTATTATGTTTAAAATATATCATATTTCTGTAGAAAATTAAGGTTTTTGTGCAATAAAAGTACATTTAAAGTTAAATTTTCAAATTCACGCCAAAACGCTCGCTGGTGTCATGGCGTCTGTTATTACGTCACGGTGTAGTATATCAACAGTAAACATTGGTGCTTTTGTACTAAATCAGAATGACGTTTATAACGCCGTGACGTAATTCGCTCTGTCCGGTGTTTAAGCTATCATGGCGGATTGTTGTATTTTGTAGATTTATTTTAACAAATTTATTATTAATCTCGATATTAATAAGAAAATAAATTTAATCATTGCTTAAAGTTATCCCTGTCACTGTTTGTCATTACCCAGTGGTAAGAGATGGCAATAGTTTAAGCACTATTTATCTTTTGACATATTTTTATAAGTAAGGTTTTCATAACGCGCTAGGTCTATGTACATTTGTATGAAAAATGCAATAAATAATGAAGATTTGTGAATTTGTATTATATTTTCATAAATATCATACAAATTCACAAATTTATAAACAAGTACCACACACCAGATGGACTGACGACATTGTTAAGATCACAGGAAGTCGGGTGATGGTAAGGGCTCAGAATCGTTCTTCCTGGAAATGTGTAGGGCTATGTCCAGCAGTGAAAATATACAGCCAAATTGAGAAATTCCTGCTTTTTAATTGAAGTCAGTTAAAAATGCGACTACGAGGATACCAACAAATATACAAACTAGCTTTGTTTCTGGTTCACTTGATCAGTACCTACAAAGTGAAAGGTCTCTGGGAGACGAGAGAGATTTTGCGTTGATTTTTGCTTTGACGTTGGCAATATAAACACAACAAAGTAACAAGAACAACAAAGCCCCCGTAACAAAATGCTCTTTATATAACACTAGCAGCCCGTCCCGGCTTCGCACGGGGTAGACAATATTGAAGTACATTATTTTGTTCTATCGCTAATAGTTTCGGCAGCGCATTCGACGAAATACATTTTAAGACTCATTTTTCTACACCTTTGGTTACATTGTTCAAATTTTACCAAGGATCCCTATTTTTTTTCAAAATGAAATGTAACCTATGTCAAATTGGAAGAATGTAGCATTCTATTGGTGAAATATTTTTTTAAATCGGCCCAGTCCTTTTTGAGCCTATTCATTACAAACATACAAAATTAGGTACAAATCTTTTCTCTTTATAGAGGTAATATTAGTATAGATAGTATAGATCTAGTGCACCGGCCTGTCCCGGCTTCACACGGGTGGACATTAATTTTTTAAACACAAATATAGCCTATGTTACTCAGGGTGAATTTAGCTTTCCAATGGTGAAAGAATTTTTGAAATCGGCACAGTAGTTTTTGAGTTTATTAATTAAAAACATACGAAAATACAAATCTTTCTTATTATAGAAAAGTGATATTCGTGCCTTTAAGTCATTTTCTAAGTTGAAGCACAATGGCAATGAAAGGGTCCACTACCCACTCACTATAGCTAAGGTCGGGCGCAAATCGTCAGAAAATATCTAAATGAAAATTTCTAATTCGCACCGTAATTTTCTTACCACCTGGGATGTCTAAAGCTTAAGACCAAAGTCCCCTATATGCTAGCGAGGCCATGCTACGGATACTTAACCATTCCATTCTTTCATCATACAGAAATATAGCTGCAATTTGAACGGGTGCTCTACGAATAGTATACGTTCTAATGCCCCAAACAGAGCAATACTTGTACTGTGGATATCACGACAGTGTAATATTTATTATTCTACTTTTATTTGCGCGAGTTATACCCTTTTCAAACTCTTAGACACATGACTTCCAATCTCATGTAATATTAAATTCCTATCTGTCTATAATATCACGGATGGTGCTCAATTTTTTACGAAAAATCTCAATCTTTTGCAGTGCATTGTAGGGCATGTTCCTGTCCTGCGTGACTAGCAAAACCATGCTTTGTGAGGAAAACAGTTTTCTTGTGATTTTCTGTCTGTTTTTATACTTTCGCGATCATGACACATAATTAAAAATTACACGGGTATTTTTCGGAAGGTTTTTTGAATATGCGTTAAATATCCTTGTGATTTTTATTTTCTGTCTCTTTCATTTGTACTGTGATTCTCATTGTCGCTTGCTTCTTACAAAAAAGGGTCAACTTTTATTTTGCTTGCAGGATTCCCTGGGTTTTCAGGTTAGTGAAGTCTATGGCCTGCACTGGGCTTGCTAACTGCTTTTGTTGGTTACTTCGCACTGTTTAAGGCTGGTCACACATTATCAGAAATCAAGACAAAAAAAATGTCGTTTCCACCCAAATGCTCGCCGGAAGGTACTCTGTCGATGCATTTACGGCTTGACTTGTAAAAATGTATAGAAAGATATTATATCAATGATATAACTTCCTATTGTCGTCTTTTATCAATGAGAAACAGTGACAGGGCTACCTTTGAGTAACGTCATCCTCTTCTTCTTATCCTTATTAGAGGCATTCTGATAAAGGGCATTTTTTTTAATACATTCAGCCGCGTCGATTGGCTTTCCGTACGTCGCTCTCTACCAAAAAGCTTGTCGAATGGACAAGCCTTAGAGGCGTATAATTGATACTGCCATTTCATTAAACAAAATTTATTTAAGGTATAGAAAAAGAGAGCCATCTGGGGCACCAAGAGTTTCTGATAATTTGCGGCCGGCCTTAGCCCAATTTTTTTTTATGATATTTTAAATGCATAGATGTTATATATCTGTATGTTGTTGCTTATTTATTTACCTGATGACCCACGAAGCCTTTGCACTGTTGTATTTACCACTAAACCTTCCCCCAAAAAAATTATATCTGTATAAATCCAGAGAAAAATCCTTTCTGTTCCTATATTGCCCAGTTTAGCCGCACATATAAAAAAACTAACCTAAAATGGCGACGCAAATCATCACTTCTCAATCATACACTTTTTTGACACTCTTAAAGGCCGGCCGCATCAAAGCGACAGCGATCTAGGCCCGAGAATTAGTCTCGGGCCAACCGAGATTTTCAA
Source organism: Thera britannica (assembly GCA_939531255.2). Lineage (NCBI taxonomy): Eukaryota > Metazoa > Arthropoda > Insecta > Lepidoptera > Geometridae > Thera > Thera britannica. The sequence goes on from OW618042.2 coordinate 19,854,166, forward strand.
TGTTCTTTGAATTAACATTGACATTGCACCACTCCGCACTTTCTCTACGTTTTCCTTATATCGTAGCTGTCGAGGCTTCTACGATGAGGTCGTCAATGAATTCATAAAATCATCCATTCTCTCTTCGAAAAGAAGCAATAAAATAAAATTGCAAAATGATCCGAGATGAGCCGAGAATTAGGCTCCAGCGATACATGAAAGATATGCATTTACAAGTAAGAAGTGTAGATTGGCGCCGCCATTTTTTTTTATTAGCATCTTTGTTGGCGTGGCTTAAACAGAAGAACCTTTAACCTTTGCCTGCACCCTATCACACAGCATAAGTACCTTAAGTAATTTAGCGGTTCGTAAAGTACTTTTACGATCACAGCACACTGAACCATTAGCAAAGCGCAAACTCAGTCTATCGAGTGCAAACACTTGGTTCTAAAAACGACCATCGTGAAGGTCGTTAAGTATTTTAGTTTAGATTAGTTTAATGTAAAAAATTGGTTGTCTGTAAAGTCGGTTTACTGACGATAGTTGAACGTGACAACGTCATACAGCTGTCCACGCGGACGCATCGCTCACTCAAGTAGGAGAGAGACAGATGTCGAACGCTGCCGAACGCGAAGGCCGTGCGTGCCTCTTTTTCGCTCGTTCCGCGCTCTCGCTTGCACTTCAAGCCTTAAATGGAACGCCTCGGAGCGAGGAAACGCCGCATGATTCATGTTTTTTCGTGCGTGCAGCCGGCTCCATCGAGTTATAAGACGTTGTCTCGCCAAAAATCTTAAGTAACATAACAGACATCCAATACGTCACTTTAAGCCATAGCTTAAAGTGACGTATTGGATACCTACTTAAGACCTATCAATTCTAATTTGAGGCTTAAGAGGGCATCACACAGGCGACTCTCCATATAAACGTAGTCCCCTATTTCCTCCCTGGATAATGCCTCTAGAGTAACCATTTTTTCTCATAAAATCTAGATCTGCTATATGTATACGTGCTCGTATGTTTTCGTTTTTTTTTTCAGAAACTTATTGATAAAGAAAATATGACCCTCATATGATTTATATGAAATATGAATTTGAGGTGATATTTTCTTTATCAATAAGTTTCTGATAAAAAGGAAAACATACGAGCACGTATATAGCAGATCTAGATTTTATGAGAAAAAATGGTTACTCTAGAGGCATTATCCAGGGAGGAAATAGGGGACTACGTTTGTATGGAGAGTCGCCTGTGTGATGCCCTCTTAAGCCTCAAATAAGAATTGATAGGTCTTAAGTAGGTATCTACTGTTTGCATTCTAGTATTAGCCTGATGAAATGGCAGAAGTCTGGCCATGTTTGCCAGCGTCTTCGTAGAACCGTCAATCGTTCGGGCAAACATACACAGTACACTACTGTATTTGAACCCACGACTTTAGGATCGGAAAGCGGGGCTGTTACCACTAGGCCTCCAGCGCTTTTCGCAATACGTCACTTAAGGGGCCGGCGGAGGGCGAATTTTCATACAAACGTAATACCAAAATTATTACTAGTTATGGCAGATTTTCACTATATTATTGTAATAACTGTATTCTTATAGTATTTATCTAGGTTCCTGAACAGTTTTTATTTTAAATTACTTACCTCAAATGAAATTAACACCAATCACATTTTGCAATGAAAAAAATGTGTAAAATGCGATTGGTGTTTATTTTCATTTGAGGTAAGTAATTTAAAATAAAAACTGTTCAGGAACCTAGATAAGTACTATACAAAAACAGTTATTTCAATAATATAGTAAAAATCTGCTTAAATTAGTAATCATTTTGGTATTACGTTTGTATGAAAATTCGCCCTCCGCCGGCCCCTTAAAGCTAACACATAATCGTAATCTATTATTCACTACCACCACGCAAATATTTGTTCTTTGCGGGGATCGAACCCACGACCTAGCGCAGAAAGCAGAGCTACCAACAGTATAAATGCCAGTCTCTATAGGATGTGTCAACGAGTACAGTACTTACCTTTAATGGCTCATTCGAGCGTGGTTTATCTTTGGTTTAATGGAGGACTAAATTAACTGGTCAGTAAAATGTTTAGGGCGCGCGTGATGCTGATGCGAGGAGTATTGATGATGATGATGATCGGAATCTACACTAATATTATGAAAAGGAAAGATTTGTGTATAACGAATCTATACACCACTATTTTGTAACTACCAAAAAAAATAGGGTAATGTAGTAGGGGTAGAACATTATGAATGTGCAATCAGAATTTTTAGTTTCGATAAAATGACAAAGTTATTAAATGTTAAAAATTTCAGAAATCCTGCATATTGTAATGTATTGTATTGTATTTATTGTTTTACTTTAATTATAACGGTTAACACTAATTATAATAATTAAAGACATAATAGGCATAAAATTATTATGGACGTTAGTTACGTAGTACTAGAGAGAAAAAAAAATTACGCTGTTCGGTTCCGCTTGGTATTTAGCGTTTATGAATGAAATGACTTTTGCTTGTTGAATCATTTCTCAATATTTGACTAAAAATTGTTGGTGTGATATTTTTTTTTATGACTAAAATTTTTTCGTTTTTTCGTGGATGTGTTCAGTATCAGCAGCCAATGTCGGATTTTTTTTTTGGTAATTACAAAATAGTGGTGTATAGATTCGTTATAAACAAATCTAGTAGACGAACAGTTCAAAATCTACTGGACCGATTTCAAAAATTTTATCAGCATTATGAAGCTACATTATCCTTGAGTAACATTGGCTATAATGTTTAATAAGCAACCTGCCATGGTTTCGCACGTATACATTATTTAGAAAAAAAAGGTGAAAATGTGAAGTGGTGCGCATCTGGGGCGGAATGCTAGTGCTAGATATTTGTGTGGGCAGACAGGTACTTGGGTTATATTAGTTTTACAGTGTTTACCCACTTAACAAAATTACAATGTTTTTCATAAAATCTAAATATTATGAACGGTGTATAGGATTCAAACCCACGACCTTATGACGCACAACCAGAAATAGTAGGTGGTAATACAATATTATTTTTGCACTCTATCAGCACCAGTAAATGGCTTTCTGTAGTTTTTCTCCTTCCATTATCAAATTCAAAGTAAAATAAAATAAAATAAGTGTATGTATATGACAAGAGTTTCTTAGAGATCGTGAGACTCACTTGCTTATTTAGATGGTTAAACTAGCGGCCTGTCCCGGCTTCGCACGGGTTGACATTTATTTTTAACACATAAATATAGCCTATGTTACTCAAGGTGAATGTAGCTTTCCAATGGTGAAATAATTTTTGAAATCAGCACAGTAGTTTTTGAATTTATTCATTACAAACATACACACAAAAATACAAATCTTTCCTCTTTATAATATTAGTATAAGATATAGATAGCAGCCGCCCACGGCTTCGTTTATGCGTTCCCGTATTTTTTAGAAAACTGTTAGTTCTGAGATTTTTCTTAGCATTATGTTTGGTAGAAATTAATGCAGCTTTTTCCATGTTTTGAGGATACTAATAATTTTGGTCGGGGGTTTTTTTTTTTTTTTTTAATTGATTTGGTTACTTGATTTGAGGTACCTACCCTTTAAAATGGTGACCACGCAAAACGTTGTCTACTCAACAATTTGAAATAAGAAACACGACAGTTATTCTATAAGGAAATAATACCCTTCATCTTTTTGTATCAATTTCCAAGAAAATAACAGACCCTTAAAAATAATAAACTAAAGCCTTCGCTATAGACAAATAAAACAATTCTAAGAGATTAATTGAACCTCCAATAGAATGATAAAGTTAAGCTTTTCAGAGAAAAATAACGAGTTTCCTAATCCGGGGAAGAACCGTAAAGCGAAGACGAAAGATCAAGCGTAGGATGAAAGATTATAGTACAAATAAAAATATAAAAATAAGTAAAAAGGTCTCGAGAAATCGGTGAATGGATAGATCATCATCATTAGCCTGAAGAAGTCTACTGCTGGACATGTGGTCATGTCTGGTCATGTAAGTAGTTGTGTGTCTCATATGTGGTCATTTGTGAGTCTTTATGTTAAGACAGCATAAATACGTGGCGTAGAAACGATCGAAACTAGTTTTTGTCTCATCAATTTTCAATACAAAAGAGAGAGACAAGAAAACAATAGTTATTTCATAGACGAAATGTGTAGCTAAACTCCGATTTCGGGTACAGGGCTACCACGAGCTCCATATGGTTATGGCTATGGCTGTCAAATTGTGTATAGATTGGCTGACCCACACATTCATTTTCTTCTTGGGTTTGAATGTGTTGACACAATTTTGACAGCCATAACCATAACCATATGAAGCTCATGGTAGGCCAGCAGATCACCGACCGCAGACAAAGTGAATTGAAAATATTTTTTATTGTTGCAGGAAAATTCCGTCGAGAATTCCACCGATCCTACTTCAAATGCTTATGCTGCTGTCTTCCTGCCCCCGAACAGAACGGCACTTCCTTCGCACCAATCGGCAGTTCACGAGGAACCACGCGAACAGTCGTAAGAAGAAACGACTCTTGCGCGAGCTATCGTCTCACTCATCTATCCCCATCCAATCACAACATTCACAGAGACTACGTAAGGAATTCCAATACATCTTTTATAGAAAACTTGAACGGTAACCGACGACCGAAAGTTCGAGAAGATTCTATCAGCGAGAACGCGCGCTTCACTCTCACAAACGGTTGTAGAGATTGACAGGTAAAAGACTCGTGCTACCGAAAGCCCATCGCTTGCAGCACGAACAGCATCGACTGTAAGCCTTACTACGATTGCTTTAAGGTTGATGATTGCGTGGAGAGGCATAGTGATACGGCTGGTTACAGAGGCTGTGTAAACGGATTTCAGGTGCGTTTTAATAGGAGTTTGGATGGACGGAAGGTTGATGTAGTTTATTAGATATTTTTTGATTGCACTCCTAGAATAAGCGGTTCAAACATAAAAAAAATATTGTTCCCGATTATACATTGATACTAATGACTACAAACATTTTTTTCACACAAACCATTCCTCTTTATATAAAACCTTTGCTATAAGTTACCTCCTTGGTTGCGATGTTTCGGAGTAAAAGATCGTTCCATTTTTAAATAACACAACAATCGTGTGTGTCTAAACACATACAGACATAGACAGATTTAATTCCTTTTTATCATTATAATGTTCATACGAGTAAACTCAAAAACCAATGGACCGATTTCAAAAATTATTTCACCATTATAAAGCTACATTATCCCTGCGTAACATAGACTATTTACTAGCAACCTACTCCAGCTTTGTCTGAACTAAGGCGAGTAACTAGTATGTAATAAAATAGGTTTCGCCACGGAGACGTGGGGACGAGCGGAAATAGCCATAAAACATAGGCTCTCAGATCTTTAATTTTATTCTCAATTATTCTCCATTTTATTTCGCTGTATTTATTTCATTGTTTAAGGTAAATAGATAAGATATTGTAAATTTTTGATGTCAGAATTTTGTAAATATTCAATGTTAAAATATTGTAAATAATTAATATTTCCACTGTAAATAGTAAAACGTGCTGAAAAAGCACACGTATGTAAGATAATATCTTAGAATATATTATTATGACGTGTTAATGTTTTCTAGAAAGAGGTTAGGTACTTTAGGTTATCGTATTGTAGAATATCTTAAATTATGTTCATGTTTTTTGTAAAAGAAGTTCCTTAAATCCAAAATGTATAAATAATCATTAAAAATGTCTTAAATTAACTTGGAACATATTCAAACTAAGTTACAACTTAGTAGAACCTTACTTAGCCTTAGTACCTATGCAGAACTCTTTACTTGAAAGTAAAACCTGTTGGATAAGTTACCTCCTTGGTCGCCATGTTTCGGAGTAAAAGACCGTTCCATTTTTAAATAAAACAACAGAAGAGTTTAAACTATGACTGCAATGTATTTGGGCGCTAAGCACGACAGTAAAGGCGCACACGACAGCGATATTTTTTGAAACTGAATAGACAGAATACACCGATACGTTAACGTCATAAATTATGTCAAAATGTGTTCATGATCAAGGCACTGGTGCAAGCGAAAACCGACTCTAAGGTGATGAACATTTTCATACCGCGACTATACTATAGGCTTTTATAAGGCCTCAGTCATGGCTTAACGTTTATTATAACTGAAGGCCTGCGCACACCTAGGCCGCTGGAGAACGCGATCAATGAAACGCTGTCAAATTTGACAACGATATTTGACAGCGTTTCACTGATCGCCGACGCCAGCGGCCTAGGTGTGCGCAGGGCTTGAGAGTCAAAGCCTTGACGCTTTTAAAAATGGCGATAGACAAACCTACCTTATCCATGGTTGAATAAAATTGATGATGATGAAAAAACCTAAAGAAAAAATTATACCAAAGAAGTTTATAAACCAAAAAACCTATTTTAATAATTATTGTATTTCGTCTTCTTAGGCCCGTATTCTGAAACAATGCTTGAGCTTCAGTCGAGCCTCAAGCATAGATTTTTAACATTTTTCAATCGAGAACTGTCAAAAAATCTATCAGCACTGTTTCGGAATACGGGCTTTAATGTTTTTGTTGATCTCTTACTGAAAGTCGGTAATTAGTTAATTAATTAAAAATTATGTAATTTTAAGTATGATAACAGCCTGTTATACAATAAAATTAAAGTTTATGACACTAGGGCCCTTGGTCATATTTATTTATTTATTTTATTTTATATTAACATAAAGAGATCTAATTTTACTTTTATTTTAGCTACTACGTACGTTACGCAATAAGTTTATGACACTAGGGCCCTTGGTATTTTCTATTATATTAACATAAAGAGAACTAAAGGCATGTGCACACCTAGGTCGCTGGCGATGGTGATCAGAATATAACAGCTGCCTTCCCGCCTATAATGATTATTTTCTTTTTCTGTTCTCATTTTTATGTGATTTACATTTTTATGTTTTATTTTTAAGGGGCCGGCGGAGCGCGAATTTTCATACAAACGTAACACCAAAATATTACTAATTTAAGCAAATTTTCACTATGTTATTGTAATAATTGTATTTGTATTGTATTTATCTAGGTTCCTGAACAGTTTTTATTTTAAATAACTTACCTCAAATGAAATTAACGCCAATCACATTTTGCAAAGAAAAAAATGTGTAAAATGCGATTGGTGTTTATTTCATTTGAGGTAAGTAATTGAAAATAAAAACTGTTCAGGAACCTAGACAAATACTATACGAATACCGTTATTACAATAATATAGTGAAAATCTGCCTAAACTAGTAATAATTTTGGTATTACGTTTGTATGAAAATTCGCCTTCCGCCGGCCTTTTAAATAGGTACTTAGGTTTTCTTGTGTGTACTTATGCTAGGTCAATAAAATGTTTTTCTTTCTTTCTTGTGGCAAATGCCAAGTGGTTTAACTTTTTTTCGGTCATTTCATATAAGTTTAACTGTTCCTATTAATTTAAAGTTGACACAAAATAAATAATTTATATTTATATTTCTATGTATTGTAAATAGTTTTGTCATGATATATTTATTAATAACTATAGTAATTATAAATGTATACGGTGTCTAATCTTTGTATTGTGATTAAAATGTAAATAAACTAAATTAAATTAAACTTTGTGTTTTGTATTTATCCTTAAAATGAACAGTGTTGAAGTGGCAATGTGGGCTGTCATATAGCTCGCAAACCGACAACCGTTGGGGAAAAAAGTAAAGGTTCTTGAATGGCGACCACGATTCGGAAGACGAAACGTAGACTCCACCCACCAGATGGACCGACGACATTGTTATGATCGCGGGAAGTCGATGAATAGAAAGGGCTCAGAATCTTATTTCCTGGAAATGAGGGAGGCTCTGTCCAGCAGTGGACTTCTTCAGGCTGATCATGATGATGATGATGATGCCATAAACTTAAAATAGAGGTACCTTGGTACCTATCTACAGCGGTAAGTTTAGATAACTTCTAAAAATTTTCTGACGCAGGAGGGAACAGAAAACTATTGGTATTACCAGTGTGTCTTATATTCTGCGATTATGTAAAAATATTTTGCAAAAATGACAGAAAAATATGTACGTCTATTTACATTATTTAATGTTTATTACATTAAATTAAACTTCTTTAACGACGGTGAATCACAGTTGCTTCGTTGAAAGGTCAAAGGGTCATAGAGCAGTCGCCCTATTTTGCCCCACCCTGGCTACGTCCATGGCTACCCTAGTGTTATACAAATTGTAACCTTATTTATTTCTATAAATAAGATTGCTGAAAGGTTCTGTGTAGAATTGTAAACGAAATGAAATCTGACCGTCATAAAATGGGATTCTACTTTAGGAAGACATAAAACCGATGCGGGTTGCTAGTACCTACCCGAATGAAATTAATTTCTTTTTCAGAATATAAACGTTTTTGACGTGATAACGTCTTATAATTCGATGGAGCTGGCTGCACGCGCGAAAAAACATGACTCATGCGGCGTTACCTCCTACCTAGACATGATTTTTCTAAGGGTTCCGTATCACCCCGTTAAGGTACGGACCCCTGAAATGACATATCGACTGGCAAGAAATAAAAGCCTACCGCTATAACCCATGTGCATTGTGAAGAGTTATGAAACTAATAGAAGTGATATTAAGAATGGATTCATATTTTTGATGGAAATGGAGATGCATGGAGATGGATTTTGGTGTTATTGGTGTCTATGGTCGACGGTGACCGCTTACCATCAGGTAAGCTCGTTTATTTATCTTTCACATAATAAAAATGGATCGGCTTTGTAAAAAGTTAATAATTACAGATTAGATTATTATCTAGAGCGCTGGTGGCCTAGTGGTACCGGCCCCACCTTCCGATCCTAAGGTCGTGGGTTGAAATCCAGTCGTGTACCAATGAGTTTTTCTGCCCAAAATTGTATGTACACTACGCCAGTGCTCTCAAACGGTGAAGGAAAACATCGTGAGGAAACCGGCATATCGTAAAACCTAAAAAAAAGTTCGAAAATATGTGTACCAACCCGAATCTTTAAGTTAGGTAGAAATTGAAGGTTTCGACCTACGTTTATGCTTTTATAAACACGAATAAGGGCCTTTAAAAAAGCTCTGAAGTAAATAAAATAGCTTGACTTATTTTGTAAATTAATAAAGGTTTGCCCAGTTAAGTTAGAATGGCCGTTTTACATGTCCCCGGTTCTTATTTTTTTTTACCAAATTTTTCTATCTACAGATCTAGGGCCTCATTCTCGGGCCGACCGCGATCATTTAGCAATTTAATTTTATTGCTTCTTTTCGAAGAGAGAATGGCAGATTCCCTTGAGTAATTCATCGACGACCTCATCGTAGAAGCCTCGACAGCTACGATATACGGAAAGCGTTGAAAAAGTGCGGGGTTGTGCAATGCCAATGTGTATTTAAGGGACATTGAAAATCTCGGTCGGCCCGAGAATTAGGCTCCAGGGGCCTTATTCTCGGGCCGATCTCGATCATTTTGCAATTTTATCTTATTGCTTCTTTTCGAAGAGAGCATGGCAAATTTCCTTGAGTAATTCATCAACGACCTCATCGTAGAAGCCTCGACAGCTACGATATACGGAAAACGTAGAAAAAGTGCGGGGTTGTGAAAAGAAGCAATAAAATAAAAAAATGCAAAATGACCAAGATCGGCCCGAGAATTAGGCCCCAGGTCGTAGTCGGATTTTACATTTTTGTAAAGTTAACTTGTGTTTTATTTCTATCTAAACGGCAGACGACTGCATGTTCAAAGGATCACATTAACCCAAGTAAGGGATGAATACTCCTAAGCAATAAAAAGGCTAAATAATGTACTCAAAAGGTTCTCTTTTCATTAAAGGTTTGAAATTCATATGTTTAGTAAAAACCTTTTCTTTGAGATGTATCACGCTTCACTGTTCCTTCACTGGTGACCCCAAACATGTATTCCTTTCAATGTTCAATTAGTGATTTACCTTCATATTCTTAATGGTCTTGACAACATTTAGCTTAGCAAACCAATAATTCTTCTTCTTCTCTTAATTAATGGCATCTGCCCGCTTGGATCAATTTTGCCAATGTCGAGTGAGGATATTATTGCATAAATAAAATAATTTTTAGTCAAGTCAGTCAATAGGCATGACAGTCGTCATAGGCTTTGAAGAAAAAGATGGCATTTTTCTTCAAAATTATCGTAAACACTTTCGTTCAAATCAGGATATCACATAATACACTTTCTTTCCAACTGCTCACACTATGTACCACAAGTAATGTAGTTTATTGGCACAAAGTGACACGAATTTGACTGGCCTCTCAGATCAGTTGGTAGTAGCTCTGCTTTCTGCGCTGCAGGTCGTAAGTTTCGTCCCCACCGAAAACAAATATTTGTGTGGTGAACACAGTTGTTGATTCTACGTCTGGGTGTTATATTGTAATCAATGTATGTATTTACAAAAAAAATAATATATATTATATAAATAATATAATCCCATAGTACAAGCTCTTCTTAATTTGGGCCAAATTGTGTTCTGTGGATTGTCCACAATATATTTTTTTCTATTAATTTGTATGGTTTTATATATATTAATTTGTATGCCAGTTCTACAGACGTTTGTAGCTCCACCCTGTATTACGATGCTTTGAGAGCGCAGTACACAAAACTTTCCGCGCTTTGTTCTGTCTGTCGTATTTTGAAAAGCATCGACAAAAGAATAATTACGACACGAATTTTAAAAAGAAAGACGGATTTTTTATGCATTTCTGTTGAGAAAGCTCTCGATTGTTATGTTAATATGATTTTAAGAGAGGTGGATTTTATACTGACTTCTCGATTGTTATATACTGACAAAAAAGGAGGAAGTTTTTTTTTAATGTTTGCTATCGCATAACTTCGTCATTTTATGAGCCGATTTTTACATAAAAATAAAAAAAAAACTATAAATTTGGGGGGTCCCCATACTTGAAACTGAAACTCAAATTTTTTTTTTTATCAAACCCATACGTGTGGGGTATCTATGAATAGGTCTTCAAAAATGATGTTGAGGTTTCTAATATAGTTTTTTTCTAAACTGAATAGTTTGCGCGAGAGACACTTCCAAAGTGGAAAAAAGTTGGTCCCCCCCCTCTAACTTCTAAAGTAAGAGTATGATAAAACTAAAAAAAATATATGTTGTACATTACTATGCAAACTTCCAACGATTTTTGGTTTGAACGAAATCTAGTCAGTAGTTTTTTTTTTATACGTCATAAACCGTAAACCGCAATTTACCTTTCGACGAACTACAAGAACCTTATTATGTTACATCAAGTAACATAATATAAAGGTTTTTGTAGTTCGTCGTGCTACGGAACACTTCATGGGCGAGTCCGACTCGCACTTGGCTGCTTTTTTTTTAATAGATAGAGTCATTCAAGAGGAAGGTTTATATGTATGTATAATACATGCATAATAATTGTAGAGAAACACTGAAAAATTTAGAGGTTTCTAATGTGCTCTCGTAAATAATATCATTTTTTTGCGCTTACATTCTGTAGTAGGAACATATGCACCCGTGCGAAGCCGGGGCGGGTTGCTAGTTATTTATATTTTCAAACCCTGCCCTTCTTTGCGTACATTATCAATCTTCCGATTTAAAAATATAATACTATCTGCAAACATAAGGAATACGTCGCCATTTGGGTTCGTTCACGCTGATTCATGGTACAACTGTGCAGAAAATATAAACCCCCGTTCTTATAAACAGAGGCCATAATGTCTAAGTGAACTCGTAATCGACATCAGCTTCATTTTTGACATTTGAAACCTAGCCTAGACTTCAACTGTCACTTTCGCATTGTTTAACTATCTGACATAAGCAACACCACCACCGAAATTCAAATTGAATGAATGGAACTTGATGGAAATTCGTATTTTGAAATTGCGTGACGCCGAAATGAACTTCAGTTCACCTTTAGATACAAAAAACTCTGACTGAGACGACCAGTGACAATCGGCTTAAAGCTCACTGATAATGGAATTCAAGTTAGACAATAAGGCTGCTGGCCCCTTTTTCCCACTGTGCAATCTGGTGACAGGTGGAGTAAGGCGCTAAGTAAATGACGTCTAAGAATTTGACAGCGTCAGTCGTCCAGCGGCAAGATGGACAGACATTGTGGCGAACATCGCGAGCAAGACCTGGATGAGATTAGAATGTAAACAGTGACACATACAGAGAGGCCTATACCCAGCAGTGGGTGAAGTCGATATGTATAGTAGATTCATGTTTAGGTATAGATAGTGCAATTCACGAAGACGCGCCCCTCGCGGGGTGCGGGGAGTTTGCTCCGAGCGGCAGTCGCGAACCGTAGTCTATTCATTGTAGTGTGCGTGTGCACTCATAGGTAATTAGTGTGTACCGATAACACTCAAACATTGACGGAAGCTTGCACACATATACTATAAACGGTTAGCAGGAATAGTGGGGCGCGCCTTCGTGGATTGCACTTTCTATATGTGTATTCACAACTATACAGGGTTATTCATTATTAGCTGCAAATACTCAGGAATTAGGTTCAACAAATAAAATAAAAATATTAATGAAATGACTTTTTTTAAGTTTTGTTATGAAAATCCCGAGAAAATCGATAAAGGAATCATTGGCGCCTGACCTATTTTGACCTTTGATCCGCGCCCGCGCGCCGTGAGCGACACTCTGCGTTCAGACACCGCCTGGGTGGGTCATCTTCCTGTTCTCCATGGCAATCACTATGCAATAGCCATAAAGAAATTAATAAAAATAAAATTTTGATACAAAAACTTAAAAAAAATTTTGATCAAAATTATAAAAAATAATTTCATAAATATTTTTTATTTTATTTGTTGAACCTAATTCCTGAGTATTTGCAGCTAATAATGAATAACCCTGTATAAATATATCGACTATTTCTTAACTCTCTCATAAAAACACGCCACACCATCTTTTTGCACGCCCAGGGAGACTGGTAGACAATGCTATTAGCATTAAATCTTCCTGGCACTAAATAGTTTGCATGAAAGAAAAAAAATCGGGCTGTGGATGATGATGATGATGAATTTGGTCACGTGATCAACAGGGCTACCACGAGCTCCATATGGCTATGGCTATGGCTGTTAAATTGTGTATAGATAGGCTGACCCACACATTCATTTAGTTCTTGGGTTTGAATGTGTTGACACAATTTTGACAGCCATAACCATAACCATATATGGAGCTCATGGTAGGCCAGCTGGGCTCTGCAATGTATGTATATTTATCGCTTATATTTGACAGCTTTTCACTGATCGCCACCGCAGAAACCTTAGATAAACGCAAGGCTTAACACTTTTCTTTCTGACTATACATATTCCTACGATTCGCTTGAACGATATTCGGAGTGAGTTAAGATATGACGTCAGCAAATATTTGATGTCTCCATTCCACAAGACATTACTTTATTATGTATTATAGCTTATGGGGAATCCCCCTCCCCCCAAGGGATTATGCATTCTATAACGATCGTACCAATCATCATCATCAACCTATATCAGTCCACTGCTGCACTGTCTCCCAAGAGATCATACAAAAAATTGGTTGTCTATAAAGTCGGTTTACTGACGATAGTTGAACGTGACAACGTCGACGAATCGCTCACTCAAGTAGGAGACAGATGTCGAACGCTGCCGAACGCGGAGGCCGTGCGTGCCTCTTTGTCGCTCGTTCCGCGCTCTCGCTTGCACTTCAAGCCTTAAATGGAACGCCTCAGAGCGAGGTATCGCCGCATGACGTCATGTTTTTTCGTGCGTGCAGCCGGCTCCATCGAATTATAAGACGTTGTCATGTCAAAAAACGGTAGGAATCAACCCGTAGTTTGTTGCCTGTTCTTCTAGGTTTGGTCGCGTGGAACTGGCACCTAGACTCATCTAGCTTTAAGACGTTTCAAAGTGATCCTTGTAAAATACATATAACAATATAACTTTTTGGCTTTGAAGCGCCACTGAGCACGGTTTTCGGCTCTCCTCCAGTCCTTGCTACATTTCACAGATCGTCGCCCCACCTTGCCGGAGGGCGTCCTACACTACGCTTACCTAAACGCGGTCTCCACTCTAGTATTCGTTTGCTCCAACGATTGTCTGTTCTACGGCAAACATGACCGGCCCACTGCCACTTCAGCTTACTAATCCTTTGAGCTATGTCGACGATCGTACCATTCATACTTACATACATAAAATCACGCCTTATTCCCATGGGGGTAGGCAGAGATCAAGGATTTCTACTTGCTACGATCCTGACACACCTCTTTCGCTTCATTCACTCTCATAACATTCTTCATACATGCTCGTCGGTTTAGGGTACTCCTAACCTTGATATACGATTGTTCCCATCGATGTTAACCTAAATATAGCATTGTAGATAAACACAGCATGAAAAATAGGGGTCCATTAATGTAGGGCCAGTTAATGCACACCCAGTTAAAACGAATCCACCTTTTTTCAACTGTAAAATTGTAAAGGCCCATGTACACTGTCGCGCATGAATATTTTGATTATAATTTCTTTTATCTAGCGATGAATAATTGTACTAAACGGGACAGCCTCTTTGAGTGTATTGGGAAAAAACATTTTGCACTGCGGCAGCCACTGCCGCAGCACGCTCGCTCTGCTCGCTCGCCTTGTGCGTAATTTTTATGTTCTAACATAACCTAACCTATCCAAGTCGGATCCGCCCTATAAAGTATCAAGTACAAGGTATCCAGTGCCCGAACAAAAAAGCAAATGTTTACTAAGATAATCTTTTCGTAAAATCCTTTCACCACACTTGGTTCGAAAGAATCAATGACACGATAAGAAGAAGAAGCATCGTTTCGTATCGAATCAATAGACTCATTGATAGATGAACTGAACTGTCCAGGCGTTCCTATTATGAACCGGGTCATCCCCCTTGATTAATTCAAATATTCATCCCTCCGTCCGGCAAAATCCCCGCGTAATTAAACTGCCGAAAAAGGAGGGCTCGGGTTTCGAGGTTTTAAAATTGGATCGCTGACATCATCAAACTTCTCTCGATTGGTTTCGACCGTTAGGTATCTCACGACAGGGATCACAGCCGCAAAGTTCAAGAATAATCTTTTTATAACGCTTTTATTAGCTTTACCTGTATGTATGTATGTATGTATGTATGTATGTAACCGACCTCGTTGAGCTCGATTTTGTCCTACTTTGAACGATCAGATTTGATTCAAACTTTGCAAACCTGTCAAAGGTCGATGACAATGCAATAATATGAAAAAAAAATAAAAAGAATGAAAAAAACAAACTAAAATATAAAAAATAAATTATAGTTTAAAAAACTAATAAATACGCTTTTATAACTAATTGAACTAAAAAGTTAAAAATAAAACTAATAATCAATTGAAAAATTTATATTATTGTACAAAAAGCGTGGGGTGCTTGATTTTGATTGGTGTAAATATTTTATCAATAGTTTATATTATTATATCTGAAGTTATTATAAAAAGCACCCCAACCTTTTTTGTACAATAATATAAATTTTTCAATTGATTATAAGTTTTATTTTTAACTTATTAGTTCAATTAGTTATAAAAGCGTATTTTTTAGTTTTTTAAACTATAATTTATATAGAAAGGGTACTTACTGAGAGCACTAGTGGTCTAGTGGTAGCGGCCCCGCCTTCCGATCCGAAGGTCTGGATTCAAATCCAGTCGTGTACCAATGAGTTTTTCTGTCGAAAACTTTTGTACACTATGCCAGTACTCTCAAAACGGTGAAGGAAAACATCGTGAGGAAACCGGCCTGTCGTAGAACCTAAAAAAGTTCGAGCAACGCGTGTCAAGGGTCACGCAAAAATGCGTAGAGATGATCTTTTTTTGGCGCATTGCTAACGATAAAAGTTTAGAATTTATCAAATCTAGAGACCTACCACAAGCTCCCTCTGGCTCTGGTTTTGAGTCTGTGTGAGTGCTCCAGTGTACCAGTACCAGTATATTATGTTATATATAGTTATATTAGTAAGTTATATTAATTATTAATCGGAAATTGTATTGTTATTGCTATTGACTTTCTTATACTCTTCTATTCTTCTATATTTTTAATTAATGTAATTGGTGTGTAACCGTTTTAATTAAAAATAAATAAATAAAATTATGACTGTGTGAGTGACGTTTCGACGTATGATTTATTTGGTCACACAGATTCTAAGCCAAAGCCAGAGACAGAGCCAGACAGAGCTTGTGGTAGGCCTTCTGTTAATTCCACTTCAAATAACGTCAAAGGTCGGTGAAGTTTTCAACTTGAGCGAAGTTCCAAAACGCTTATGCACGGCGTATCTATTGTTTCCTCGACAAGTATGCTTTAAAAAGTAAAAAGTTCGGACTCATTTCTCTACTGCTGGCCTACCATGAGCTTCATATGGTTATGGTAATGGCTGTCAAAATTGTATCAACAGTGTCAGCACATTCAAACCCAAGAAGAAAATGAATGTGTGGGTCAGCCTATCTATACACAATATGACAGCCATAGCCATAACCATATGGAGCTCGTGGTAGCCCTGCTGTTTATGGGGAAACGATTTTTTTTTTTTGTTTTTTATCTATTTAAACCCCTTCTAAATGTTTTTTTTTTCAGAATGCTTTATACATTGTGTGCTTCTTTTCATAGTGTTACTGATTCTCTTGAACCAGTGCGGTGAAAGGATTTCAAATGCACTTTATAGAGTGGTTCCGATAATATATTGCTATGTATGCTTTTTAGGGTTCCGTAGCCAAATGGCAAAAATGGAACCCTTACAGATTCGTCATGTCTGCCTGTCTGTCCGTCCGTATGTCACAGCCACTTTTCTCCGAAACTATAGGAGCTACACTGATGAAACTGAAAAAAAACAATAAATTTTGGGGGTCCCCATACTTAAAACTGAAATTCAAATTGCTTTTTTTCATCAATCCCATACATATCTATGAATAGGTCTTCAAAAATGATGTTGAAGTCTCTTATATCATTTGTTTCTAAACTTAATAGTTTTTGCGAGAGCCACTTCCAAAGTGGTAAAATATCGGTCCCTCTAACTTCTAAAATAAGAGAATGATAAAACTAAAAAATATATATGATGTACATTACTATGTAAACTTCCAACGATATTTGGTTTGAACGACATCTAGTTAGTAGTTTTATTTTAATACGTCATTAATCGTAAACCGCAATGTACTTTTCGACGAACTACTAGAACTGCTATATTATACCTATTACTTACTGCTACAAAACAGCAGACCGTTACAAAAGATCTAGAGATAGCTCAACTGATCCAAATCAGTGCCAGACGGAAGCGTCTCTATGATGCTAACGGCATTGCCACGCAGTTAAAGTTAATACTAGTAATATTATTTTATTATTTCTCGACAAGCACAATAATCTAGAACCGTCTAAATTTTAAGACCACTGTGTCTGTTTATTTTCATTAAAGTTTTATACTTTAGGTAGACGATACGGAGACTAGTATGAAATTAAATCATGCAATAAAACCAAGCTCTAAAAGTAAATTACCTGCTTGCAATTTGCATCTAGGTCATAATGACCATAACACTAGGATTATGAGCTAGAATCTGAGACCTAGAGTGCGGGTTTTCACGTTGGATTCTACGCACAAAATAAAGATTTTTAAAATTTGTTTTTTTTTAAAAACAGCACGCCAAGTTTCGGAAGAATAAAAAATATTTTGTTATACATCTATACAGGTGATGGAACCAGCATATGAACCACCTGATATTAAGTGGTAACGATCGCCTATAACAAAGAATTGCCTCGCAGGTCACGCATCAGAAACGTGCCCTACGATGCACTGCCCTGCGTCCATCAACTTGAGGCATACAGATGTTCAGCCTCACGTGCCAGTAATTTCACACCCTTCAAACTGAAACACAGCAATGCTAAACAAATAGTTTTAAAAAACAAACAAATAGTGTTAAGGGGCCGGCGGAGGGTGAATTTTCATACAAACGTAATACCAGAATTATTACTAGTTTAGGCAGATTTTCACTATATTATTGTAATAATTGTATTCGTATAGTATTTATCTAGGTTCCTGAACAGTTTTTATGTTAAATTACTTACCTCAAAAGAAATAAACACCAATCGCATTTTACACATGTTTTTTCATTGTAAAATGTGATTGGCGTTAATTTCATTTGAGGTAAGTAATTTAAAATAAAAACTGCCCAGGAACCTAGATAAATACAATAAAAATACAATTATTACAATAATATAGTGAAAATCTGCTTAAATTAGTAATCGTTTTGGTATTACGTTTGTATGAAAATTTGCCCTCCGCCGGCCCCTTAAATAGTTTTCATACAAATAGTTTTTTAGTGTTTTTTTATGTATCATTGTATATTATAAGTTTTGGTGATCAATAAAGTATTTTCTATCTATTTATCTATCTATGTTTTATGAGAATCGCAAAAGCTAAGCTTAAACTAGGTTTATCTGTGCTCTAATTCGAACCGGCGCGCGGCGTTTACCTACTTAGCGGTAATCTTACAAAACGAAGTTACGCCCGGAATTGCATTTATCTAATTTGCAAAGTCGGAACACGAAATAAGGTAATGAAATGCTTTAAAATATTGCTGGGACCAGCAGGGCTACCACGAGCTCCATATGGTTATGGCTATGGCTGTCAAATTGTGTATAGATAGGCTGGGGCCAGTACCCGAAGTTTGAATTTTGCTACCCATATTTCGTCTACCAAATGGTCTACCATTTGGTAGACTCAATACCAGAGCCAGATACAGAGCCAGACAGAGCTGTGCGGCTTACAGGCCTTTAGAGGGCCTCCTGATCAGAAGATCTAAGTAGCTAAATGTCCAACTGAGCAAAGGTGCATTTTAAATAATATGAAAAAAATATATATGAAAAACAATAACTTTAAAAAAAAAATATAGTTTAAAAAACTAAAAAAAAAAAAGCAGCCAAGTGCGAGTCGGACTCGCCCATGAAGGGTTCCGTACAAGAACCTTTATATTATGTTACTTGATATAACATAATAAGGTTCTTGTAGTTCGTCGAAAGGTAAATTGCGGCTTACGGTTTATGACGTATAAAAAAAAAACTACTGACTAGATCTCGTTCAAACCAAAAATCGTTAAAAGTTCACATAGTAATGTACAACATATATTTTTTTTAGTATTATCATTCTCTTACTTTAGAAGTTAGAGGGGGGGGGACCAACTTTTTTCCACTTTGGAAGTGTCTCTCGCGCAAACTATTCAGTTTAGAAAAAAACTATATTAGAAACCTCAACATCATTTTTGAAGACCTATTCATAGATACCCCACACGTATGGGTTCGATGAAAAAAAAATTTTTGAGTTTCAGTTTCAAGTATGGGGACCCCCGAAATTTATAGTTTTATTTTTATTTTTATGTTAAAATCTTAATGCGGTTCACAGAATACATCTACTCGCCAAGTTTCATCAGTCTAGCTCTTACGGTTTCGGAGAAAAATGGCTGTGACATACGGACGGACAGACAGACAGACAGACAGACAGACAGACAGACAGACAGACAGACATGACGAATCTATAAGGGTTCCGTTTTTGCCATTTGGCTACGGAACCCTAAAAACACTTTTATAACTAGTGCGAGTCGGACTGAACTAAAAAGTTAAAAATAAAACTGTAAAAATCAATTGAAAAATGTATTTTATTGTACAAAAAGCGTGGGGGGCTTGATTTTGATTGTTGTAAATATTTTATCACGCTTTTTTGTGCAATAATAATATATATTTTTTGTTTATTACTTTTTAGTTATTTTTTACTCTTTTTAGGGTTCCGTAGCCAAATGGCAAAAACGGAACCCTTATAGATTCGTCATGTCTGTCTGTCTGTCTGTCTGTCTGTCTGTCCTACCATGTCACAGCCATTTTTCTCCGAAACCATAAGAGCTAGACTGATGAAACTTGGCGAGTAGATGTATTCTGTGAACCGCATTAAGATTTTTACACAAAAATAGAAAAAAAACTATGAATTTTGGGGGTCCCCATACTTTAAACTGAAACTAAAAAAAAATTTTTTCGTTGAACCCATACGTGTGGGGTATTTATGAATAGGTCTTCAAAAATGATGTTGAGGTTTCTAATATCGTTTTTTTCTAAACTAAATAGTTTGCGCGAGAGACACTTCCAAAGTGGAAAAAAGTTGGTCCCCCCCCTCTAACTTCTAAAATAAGAGAATGATAAAACTAAAAAAAATATATGTTGTACATTACTATGCAAACTTTCAACGATATTTGGTTTGAACGAGATCCAGCCCGTAGTTTTTTTTTTATACGTCATAAATCGTAAACTGCAATTTAACTTTCGACGAACTACAAGAACCTTTATATTATGTTACTTGATGCTACGGAACCCTTCATGGGCGAGTCCGACTCGCACTTGGCTGCTTTTTTTTTTCATATTATTGCATTGTCATCGACCTTTGACAGGTGTGCAAAGTTTGAATCAAATCTGATCGTTCAAAGTAGGACAAAATCGAGCTCAAAGGGGTCGGTTACATACATACATACATACAGGTGAAGCTAATAAAAGCGTTATAAAAATAGCACATTGCTTCGGAAGAGTAGAAATAGAAGAAGAGGAAGCAAGAGTATAAAAAGCCAATATAAACTGTTCGCAGTTTCCTCGTCATTCGTTACCCGTTCATTAATTTTAAGATACTGTAATAAACGTCTTGCTTTGTTAATTAAACATTAATGATCCAATTTCCTCTTTACAGGCAATTAAGATACAGCTGGGTTACTTTGAAATGAAATTAAATGTTATTTTGCCAAACATCAGTTACATAATAGGTATAAGTGAAAAGTATAATATACTTATAAGTAACTGTGATACCAAGTACGAAGCATGCTACGACTTATTTTGGCAATTTAAAATTTTATAAAATTTTATTTAAGAACAAAATCCATGGCTAATAATGTATGTAAATACTTAAATATATTAATAATCTATCAGTACAATAATAGATGTAAAGGCCGGTTTAATTTTAACTTAACCTTGCCCTTAAGTACAAAAAATAAGAGATAATTTATTCGCGAATTCAGTTTTACAAAAATAAAGACCCCGCACTAGGATTAGCCTGTTTCATGGGAGACCGTTAAGAGGTTACAAAATGCGTTATGTGGCAAACAAAACATTAAGATTTGAAGGCTAAGGAACAAAAAATAAATCTTAATAATAAAAATAAGAACAGTAACCACAGCTTCCACCAAAAACTAAATTAAAAAAAATACAAGTCCACCATTAACAAAATATTAACCAATAGGTGACCAGCTATTTCCTCTTCAGCTGTGCCCAAAACGGTTTTCCGCTCGTTCGTTTCTATAAAATTTTATTGCACTTTCATTAACCTTATTATTTACCTTTACTTGCAAATAAGTTTAATTATACGATTATAGCCAATATACTTAATAAAAAATCACTTTAGCTGTAAAAGGGATACTGGTAGACCGTTTCTAAGGTATAAATTCAAAGGGATAAAAAAATAGGTTGTCTGTAAAGTCGGTTTACTGACGATAGTTGAACGTGATAACGTCATAAGAAAATACTCGCGGACTCGCGGACTCGGACTCGGACTCGGACTTGGACTCGGACTCGAACTCTCGAACCCGGACCCGGAACCCGACCAAACCCTTACCCTTACCCTCATTTACCCTTACCCATTACCCGACCTGGGCTCGGGCTCAGGTAAATGGAACGACGAAACGACGTAACGACGCATGAGTCATGTTTTTTCGTGCGTGCAGCCGGCTCCATCGATTTATAAGACGTTATCACGTCAAAAAATATTTTGTACAACACTATCTAGCCCGAAACTGAGCAGAGCTTGTACTATGGGAACCAGATATCATGATATAACTATACACAACGTATACAATATAACACCCAGACAAAGAACAAACATCAGTGTTCACCACACAATTATTTGTGCTCGGTGGGGGTCGAACTCATGCCCTCCTGCGCAAAGGCAGAGCTACTACCCACTGAGCTGTGAGGGTTGTCAATTTAAAAAAAAAATTGGTTGTCTGTAAAGCCGGTTTACTGACGATAGTTGAACGTGACAACGTCATAAGAAAACTCTCTCGACTCGGACTCCCTTACCCGGGCTCGGGCTCGGGCTCGACGGAACGACGGAACGGCGGAACGACGACGGTTACGACGCATGAGTCATGTTTTTTCGTTCGTGCAGCCGGCTAGCGACGGAACGGCGGAACGACGACGGTTACGACGCATGAGTCATGTTTTTTCGTTCGTGCAGCCGGCTCCATCGATTTATAAGACGTTATCACGTCAAAAGAACCGGTGAGCGGACTCTCTTTCTACCTCTATAAATCTTTTTTGATAATAAACGATTATTGTTATTTTAGAAGCGCTTAAATACGGATTATACTGCTTGTATATCGGCTACCAAAGATAACGACACACAAATAAGGCAAGCGGTATTTACATCAAGTAATTTCACAGACAAATCCAACCAGTGAAATGTGGAAATACGAGCATTCTGATACGCCACGATAACAGAACTGTAGCACTCGTTTGTAGCACAATCAAAACCTAAAGGGTCTTATTAATAATCCTAGCGTAGCGTTGGACTAGTGATCCGTGTTTTGTCTCTTGCATTGACATGCAATTGTCAACTCAAAAAAATGTGACAAAACACGATTTAACTACTCCAGCGTTGCGCCAGGATTATTAATAACACCCAAAGATTTTTATAATGTCTCAAAAGTTAAGAGCCGAGCGGGATTTGAACCCGCGAATTTCCCCTTGGTACGGGGCTGCGCTGACCGCTGCGCCATCGGATCCTAATCACACTCGACGAATAACCCCTAGGGGCTGTTAATACGGCACTAACGCGACCGTGGCTCCATCTACAGGTTTGACGTTACAGTCTACTTAATTCACTTCACTTGTATCGTTTTCTTTAGGTCTTACCTATAGGTCTCAAACGGTGCAGTAAAACATCGTGAAGAAACCCGCGGCTTAGTCAGCTCCGCACGTATTGACCATGTTTTTCCTGTGGATTAGGCCGACTAAGCTGTCAGGATGGTGTAGGTGCTGGGCAAGCCTATTCCATCTAAAATCCTGTCCCAGGCACTACAACGTCCCGTAATGAGTAATCACCAGTTGCCCCTAACACTATTAGATCATCTACAACAGATGCAAAGGCCTATTTACTTTACTTACTTATTTAACCGACTTCCAATCAAAAAGGAGGAGGTTCTCAATTCAGTTGTATTTTTTTTTTTTTTTTTTTTATGTTTGTTACCGCATATTTTCGTCATTTGAGCCGATTTGAAAAAATATTTTTTTATCTGAAAAGTACTGCTTCCAGATTGGTCCCATTTTAATTTTTTTAAAATCGATGTTGCCATTTTTTTTAAATATTTTTTTTAATGTTTGTAACTGCATGCCTCCGTCATTTATGAACCGATTTAGAAAATTATTTTTTTATTTGGAAGGTTATTTTTACGTCCAGATTGTCCCAAACAAATTTCATTAAAATCGATTTAGCCGTTTGGCAATGAAGTCGGTTTCTCAAGTTTTTTAAACTTATAATTACCTATAGGTTTCAGTTCGATTGACGGCGTCTGAAACGTGTGCTCAGCGCACATAGCAAAGAATCCAAGCGCTCTCGCTACCACAATTAAACATTGTTTCTTGTTTTTCTATTCTTTTTTCAGGGAGATTCGGTTCCAGACACATTCTAACCAGAATAACTGGTTTTGTACAATTTAACACTCAAGGATAGATAGATAGATAGATAGATAGATAGATAACTCTTTATTGTTCACCACACAAAAGATACAGTACAGGACATAAAAAATTAACAATTAGGTAAAACAATGGGCGACCTTATCGCTGAGAGCGATCTCTTCCAGGCAACCTTTGCATGGAAAGAAATAACGAATTGAAAGGCGGTGTAGTTACAAATGGAAAATTGAAAAAAAGTAGATCTACAATACCTACTCACTATTAGATACCTAATTAGATAGGTATTTACCTAAACTAACTACTTAATTTAAACTAAAATCCTAATACTTATTATAAGATATAACTAAAAATAAACTAATACATACAGTATAAATAAACATGAATATATGTATAAATAAAAAAAAATAAAAAAAAATATATATATATTATACACAATATTATTATGCTCAATGCCTAAAAAACTAGCTAGAAGAAATTGACGACAAGTAGTGCTCCTTCAACCTTAATTTAAAAGTGTTATGCGAGGTTGCCTGTTTGATTTCCAGAGGCAGAGCATTCCACAGCCTAACAGCTTTAACAGTAAAAGAGTTTGTGTAGAAGGAGCTGCTATGACCTGGAATTTTAAGTAACAGGTTTTCCGATGACCTTAGCAAACGATTACTGCAAGAATGGAGATACATGAATCTGTTTTTAAGATAGTGAGGTGAAAGAGGATTGAAAAGTATTGAGTAAAGAAGAGAAAGAATATGCATGTTTCGGCGAAGACGAATAGGAAGCCACTTGAGTTGAGATCGAAAAGGAGACACATGGTCATATTTACGAAGGCCAAATATAAATCTGATGAGAAGTTCTGGAGCCGCTCAAGCTTATCAAGCTGTTCCTCAGTGAGGTCCAGATAACATGCATCAGCGTAATCCAGAACGGGTAGCAAAAGTTACTAAATATATAAGTAATATAACACTAGAGTGTTTACTACACTTAGGTATAGAAATCGCAAATATTTTAATTATGTCCCAAGTATGAACACGCGACCTTCCCCTTGGTACGGGGCTGCGCCAAAAAAAGCAAGGTCGATTCAACTGAATGCGACTTCGGTTATCGAGCAGTACCACGAGCTCTGCCTGGCTCTGGCTCTGGTTTTGAGTCTGTGTGAGTGCTCACCAGTGCATTGTACTGTGTGTGAGACAGAGCTTGTGGTAGGGTTACTGAGCAGTAAAAGAAGTTTCTCAAGTATTTTTTCAACACCCAAAGCAAACAGAGGGTTGCTATAAGGGTGTATCTGTTTATTTTTCTGTGACATCGTGACTTCCAAGCGAATAGACCAATAGTGATATAAGATTTGTTTGAAAGGTTACTTATTTACTTTCTTCAATAAATTTCGACATTTCCGTAACACCCCGTTCCCGTTACTTTTTCGAGATAAAAAGTATCCTATGTCCTTCTCCTGGTTCTAAGCTACCTCCCAACCAATTTTCAGTCAAATCGGTTCAGCCGTTCTTGAGTTATAAGTGGTGTAACTAACACGACTTTCTTTTATATATATAGCTTATAGAACAAGCAAATGGCCCACCTGATGTTAAGTGGTACTGTTGTGGTAAAATTTAGTGTATAATATATGTATACTAAACTTTCTTATAAATAAGCTTATCTAATATACAGGATTTTTTTACATCCTTAGCCTGGACTTAGGATGTATTAAGCCCTTGGTTCTGCTTCAAGTAATAACTTAACTTACAAAAATTTACCTATAGGTATATAGGGAAATAGGCATTGGGTTCAAGTAAGTAAGGAAAAAGCCCCGCGAACAAAGTCAGAGACGTAAACATAACCTATAATTAGCCCATAGCCTCGACTTATAACTTTGCACACATGTGGTTTAACGCGAGCGTGAAGTTAGGCTCGCTTGCATCACCACTTTAACCACTGATTAACTACCGGCTTAGATTACAAGTTAGTGAATTAAGTAATAATAGTTTTCGACTTTTAGATGTTGATAATCGAATTATTATCCTTATGATTAACCAAATTCGAATTATAGTAATAGCAACTGATGTAATTAATTCATGAACTGTGCCTTCTTTCTTTCGGGTCTTCTTTAGCTCTAATCTTTAGGTAAATATATAGAAAAAATCAAATTTAAGCAGTGGCGTAGCTAACTGACCAAAGACCCTGAGGCAATTACCAAACTAGGGCCCCAACTAAACTATATAGGTAAAATTATTTTTCCATATTAGTAGTGTTCCAAATACGATGTACTCCAGATCTATAAGTCAGAGTCTGAGGGGCCCCTGAGCTTAGGGGCCCCCGGGCACTGCCCCGTCTAGCCCTCTGGTAGCCACTGTGTTCAAGAACGTCCTAGGAAACATAGGGTAAAGTGCGTTCTATGTAAAAATATCTGCGAGGATTCATAGCCAAGATTCATAGTCGAGACTTTGCTTTACAGCAAAGGAGTCGTACTTTTTAAATTAACACGATCGTTATGCATAATTATATGGAAACAAACGGGTTTTTGATCGCGATTACCTTTATTAATTCCCGACGTTTCGGCTGTGTTGCAACAACCGTGGTCACGGGTAGACTGGAGTTCATTGGAGTTACTGTCGAGAAGCGGTGGCAGTTTTATTTGCAACTACCCTCACTTGGTCTTCAGAATTAGAAATGTCCGCGTTCATATTACGACACACCACACTAACTGTATCTACACACTGCGCTGATCTTTCGCGACGGATACACTTAACGAAAACAGGATTCCAAGACGAAGAAAGTTTATAGCCGTCTTCACGATTGAAATTGGGGTACTTTTTTATTTCTATCGCTTCCCGGACCATTCTTCTATGGTAAAAACGTTCACTGGACAGAACTTTAGGGTCATGTAGTTCAATCCAGTGATTCGGTCCCGAGTCCACCAAATGCTCCGCACGGCAGATTTATACACCTGACGATTTTTGACGGCTGCTATATGCTCCTTGACGCGTTCGGCTATAGTTCTCTTTGTTTGCCCAATGTAAGAACGGCCACAACTACAGTCTATCTTATAAACGCCAGGCATCTGCAGAGGTATCACATCCTTAGGAGTCCGTAACTGCTTAGCCACTTTAGAAAAAGGTGTAAACACTGACTTAATTGATAACTTCTTCAAAACGTTACCATTTTATCTGTCACACCCTTTACATAAGGCAAAAACATGGGCTGCCTATTTACCTCAAGAGGCTTCTTCTTGTTAGCATGTTTCCGGTTCCATCGTCCACCTACATATCCGTTACATTTTAGCACCTCCTGAACATGCGTCAACTCACTGTCTAAATGCTCAGGGTCACAGAGGTCGTATGCTCTGTTTGTTAACGACGAGACCACTGACTGCAGGTGACGAGGATGGTGGTGTGAGGCAGCGTTAAGATACCTATCAGTGTGTGTTGGTTTTCTATAAACAGAGTGCGCCAATGACCCATCGGATTTCACCATCACCTTGACATCGAGAAAAGCCAACGTCCTGCCTTCCTCCAATTCATTAGTGAAACGAATCTTCGTGTGTATGGAGTTCAAATATGATGTAAATTGTTCTACTTCTGTTTTTTACCCTTCATTAAAACTGGAGCCACCGGACTTCCCATGGCCACTCCGTCAATCTGGAGGTAATGTTGTCCACGGTATAAAAAGAAGTTTCCATCCAAACAGTGTTCAAGTAAAACAATATACTGGTCAGGCAATACGTTATCCTTCAGCTTCTCTTTTACGACATCCAAGCAATCCTTTATTGGAACATTGGTGAAGAGTGACTCCACATCAAAGCTTACCATGATGTCCTCTGGCTCCAATTTCAAACTACTGATAATATCCACAAAATGGCGGGAATCTTTCACAAAAGATGACGTTTTCCCTACGAGAGGTTGCAAGATTGAGGCAACATGTTTTGCAAGAAATAAGTGGCGAATCAATCTGACTCACTATAGGACGTAGGGGCACATTCATCTTGTGTAACTTTCGGTAATCCATACAATTTAGGCGACTGCACTATTATAGGCTTATGTAAATGTGTGAACACATCTTCTATGAAAAGATCTTTAAATTCCAAAATCAGAGCTCGAATACGCCTTGTCACTCTAGCGGTTGGGTTATATGATACAGGCTTGTACACACTGTCATCACTATAAGATACACTTCACTGCACTCCATGTGTAGATCATACAACTCCAACTGCACTCCATTTAAATAACGGTAGTTATTTCTAATCAATTGTTTCAACAGACAGACACTCGCATTCCCTAGAATTCTGTCGGATAGTTCAATATCCCTACGCGGTTTAATACGAACACACATAGGTACCAAGTCCCAATCACGACATTTAGTTA